>CM054129.1:5812337-6215928 GCA_028751855.1 Ambrosia trifida
AGTAGTTACTGGGTTTTCATGTAATCAAAGTGGACGTGTGTTTTTTTGTATAACCTTCGTCAACTGGTGCGCGCACAGTGATCAAGATGCGGGCGTATGACGGAATGAGCGTTTGTGGGACCTATGAGTAGGTCTGGGCAGTGGTAAGGGGTTATTTCTTCCGCTATTAAGAAATGTTCCCGGTTTTCGTTCTGGGGCGCAGGAGTGGAGGCTGGATAGGCGTCGGGCCTGTTTGCGCGTGAAAGTAGAAATTTTTAAAATTTTGGTTCTGGCGCGCAGGCGTGGAGCCTGGATAGGCGTCGGGCCTGTGCGCGGTCCGAAGTTGTGAAAATAGATTTTTTTGTCGCAGTCGCGCCTGCATTTACTCCGCATTGAATTTGTCTCTTTGGAATTTGTGTGAATTCAAGGCGGGAATGTTTGAAGTTGAAAAGACGTGGCTGACTGTTGGTACACCTGCCTTGGAGATCGTGTCTGATAGTTACTGTGACTGTTGAGTTGCTAGGCCGCCACGTGTCATGCATCTGATGCATGGGGACAGCTGTTAGTGGTGGGTTTGAACGTGGGCGTACACGTGTCGAGCATTGGCATCGTTTGCCAGCTGGGGTAGAACAACCGTCAGGCGAGTGGGCCACGCGCCGCGTGTGTGCCGTTTGGTCACGTGGGTCGTCTGACGTGTCTGCCTACTATTGGACCCTTGCGCGAAAAGCCTGTTCGTGATGATTTCTCTTTCTGCCATTGCATTAAATGCGATGGGTATAAATATGTGCCCTCCATCCCTCTCTTCGTTTCATTCTCTCATTCCAAAGAAGTTTTTGCAAGTTTTTTCTCCGGTGAGTCAATTATCTTTTCCGGTCGTCTGTCGAAGGAGTTTCTTTCTTTTTTCCTCTGTTGAAGATGTCGTCTGAAGATAAGAAGGCCGAACTGGCGATGAAGGATGCACAGATTTATTGGTCCAAAGACAAATTCAGATCTTTGGTCAAGAAATACAGTATCTTACGAGAGTGGGAGCCGGAGTTGCCGGAGAAAGGGCAGACTCTGGTGGACTGCCCGGAAGGGAAGATATGCCTCTACGAGGCATATTTTCAAAAAGCTTTGTTCCAGTTGCCGGTGTCCCGGTTTCTCATCTCTGTGTTGCAGAAGTATGGGGTGCATATCTCTCAAATGAACCCCTTTGGGGTGATTAGGGTTATGCACTTTGAAGCCACCTGCCGGTCTGCAAACTTGAGGTGAAGGAGTCCGGCTGGGTGTCCTTTGTGGAGAGATCGAAGAGTGTGACTTTGATCGTGCCAAAGAGCTCTCCTAAGACTCTTCGTGAGTGGAAGAAGTGTTTCTTCTTTGTGAAGAAGGAGGTCATTCCTGTAGAGATGTCGAAGCTGGAGCTTTGCGCTGGGCAGAAGGCGCCTTCCTTCGAGGTTGTGAAGGATTTCCAAGATGAGGCGTGGTTCTAGGAGCTCTCTGCACATCCTAGTCGTCTGGATGACTTGGATAAGTTGGAGGAGGGTATCCTTCGTCTGTTGGGATTGAGCCATCTGGGCTTTAGGGAGGGTTATGATGTGGCTCCCGTTGGCGAAGCTGTGCCGCTGTCTGTTGAAGGTGAGTATCTTGTTTTTGTTAATATTTTTGTCTTTCTTTTGTTTTTGACGCCTTTTTGTGTTGTTTGACAGGCGAGTTGTTGTTTGAGGTCTTTGCTGCCCGTACCGTGAAGACCACTTATTTGGCGGTACCTGGGGGAGGGGTTTCTGAGCTGGAGCTGAAGGTAGAGAATTTCCTATTCCCCGGTCCGATGGAAGGTGCGCCTTCTAACCTTGAAGTGGGTTTTCTGATCAATCCTGACCCGTTGTCCGTGAAAACGGCGGCCGGGATTGATTATGTATTTTTGTCCGACGATGAGTCGAGTGGTTCGTCGTCTGGTTTAATTCACCGTGCACGTCGCTCTGCAGGTGGCGGCGGAGCCAGTGCGTCTGCGGCCGGGGCGCAAGGTGGTGGAAAGACTGGTGACTCCAGTACTACTGAGGGAGTGACTACTGAGAGTAAGTATTCTGACTTTGTTTGGGGGTTTTTGTACTTTGTGTTCTGTAAGTTGATCCTTGTTTTCGTTGTTTTTAGGTCACAAGCATAAACAGCCGGAGACTGTTGAGGAGGATGTAGCTGGTGGTCCGTCTCCTAAGCGGGCGGCGATAGGTGGTGGTGATATTGATCCACCGCAGGGTTTGGAGCTCGATCCCCCGCCGGTGCGTGAGCCCTTTTACAAGAAGGCTTTGAAGAAGCTGAGTAGTCAGTACTTTATAATGCGTCCTTTTGTTTTGTTATTCTGATAAATTCTGTCGAGTCTTTAATACATCCTTCTTGTTTGTCTGTAGGTTCTATTCCTCCGTCTGTAAAGCAATATCAGGAGGAACGAAAGAAGAAGTTGGAGGAGGAGCGGTCCCGGGCTGAGGTTGCGCGTCAATCTGAGGTGACACGAAGAGGAGGAGGAGAAGCGCGCCGCTGAGGTCGCTTTGAAGAAGGAGGAAGAAGCCCGGGCTCTCCAGGTTGAGGTGGAGCGTAAGCGGGCCAAAGATGCTCGCTTGGCTAGTTTAGCTGAGAAGGAGGAGGAAGAGCGCAGGCTGGCGTTGCTGAAACAGCATGAGGATCTGGTGAAGATCAAGCAGGAACAGGCCCAAGGGATGGGCGTTCATGGTGGTGATGGCTCGCGGACCGAGCCCGCCTTTGTTGACTTGGGTGAGAGGCGTTGCAGCGTCTTCGAGTGCTCCTGTCTTTAGGTTGGACGCTCCGGTTTATACAACCGGGTGGCGTATAACCGAAAGTTGTCGTTTCCTCAACCCGTTCGTGGCTGAGGAATTCGTTAGCTATGCGATGCCGCCAGCTGAGCGTGTGCATCATCGTTCTCAAAACCGGGGTACGCTTTTCTCAGAGATGTGTATGAATCTAACACAGACTCTGGGAAATTTGTACGCCCTTCACCGGGGAGAGGGTGAGTTTTTGGATGAACATGCGGCGGTTGCGGGTGAAGCTGACCGCCTGGCTCGGGAAAAAGAGGTATAAGAGTCTGCGCGGAAGCGGCTTTTGGAGCAGGTTCGGAAGCTAGACTCCGATCTGCGCCAAAAGGATGCTGATGCGGCGGAAAAGCAAAAGAACTGGGCCAAGTCGACGGCGACTGTGAATACAGAGTTGGAGCGTCGTCGTCAACTTGTGTAGAGGGCTGAGACTGCGCTGGCAGAGCAGAAGAAGGTAGCGGCAGCGAAGGCCAAGGAGATGGAGATGGAGGAGTTGTCCTCTAAGTATGCCACCGTGGTGAGTGACCTGAAGGGGAAGGATGCCGACGTGGTGAGAATGACCACTCGGGTATCTGAGCTGGAAGGTCAGGTTAATGATCTTGTTAAGGAGAAGGAGGCGTGGCAGCTTGAGAGGACTTTGATGCTTGTTGCGCATAAGGCGTACTGTGAGAAGTCATTGTGGATTATGTCTGATGGAATATCTGCCGTAAGTTGTTCTCTTTATTTTGTTGTGTCTTTGTTTCATCCTTTGTTTTAACTTATGTAGCTGATTTTGTTGATGCAGGTCTTTGATCGCTGCTGGAATGAGCCGAAGATGGGTGAGTAGGTTGCGGAGGTGGTCGATGCTGCGCGTACAACGGGTGTGCACAGTGGTTTGTTGGAAAGGTATTTGGCTGCCAAGGATGGGGCACCGGTTGAGGAGCAGCCCTTCCAAGATGTGAACACCGACCAGCTGCTGATGGAGGAGCTTGAGAAGCTCGAAAGGATGGAGTTTCCGGTGCTTCAGGTTGTGAGGTAGTGCTTGGCGGATCCTGACCCTATTGCCCCGTTTAAGCGTTGGGTTGAAGAGTCTGAGCGTGCCGGACGCGAGCGCGCGGCGAAAGAGAAAGAGAAAGAGAAAGCTGGTGGTGCGGGTAGTTCGGGGACGACCCATGAGCCTCCTCAGTAGGTTGTTTTTGCTGTAGCTTTCTTTTTCATATGTAAATCTAACCTTTCACTTAAATGAAATATGATGCTTTGGTTTTGCTTTTGTCTTTTCTGAATATTTTCATGCGATAGGTTGCTGTATGTATGAAGGGTAGATTGGCTTCATAGGTTATAGGTAAACTTAGCGTCCATTGTGTAGGGTAAATTAGCTACACAATTTAGGGCTACATGTTTGTTGTTTCTAAGTTATGAAGGGTAAATTAACTTCATAAGTTAGGAATATGGCGAATCTTTGACGTCAGGTCTTATGAAGAGTGAATTAGCTTCATAAGTTAGAGGTAAAGTAATGGGTTTTGTGCTTCTAGACAAAATGTAAGGTGGCGGAGCGGATTTATTCGAAAACTGAAATATTTATAAGTAGCATGTGCGCAACTGCGCTACATTCCATGATCTAGGTATGGGTGTGCCATCAAGTCTTTCGAGCGCGTATGCCCCTTTTCCTAGTACTTGTTGAATTTTATATGGCCCTTCCCAGTTGGGTGAGAGCTTTCCTGGGCGCTCGGAGTGAGACGCGTAGTTATCTCTTAGGACGTAATCTCCAATGTCGAATGCGCAGGCTTTGACTTTGGAGTTATAATAGCGCTCCAATTGTTTTTTGTAGTTTGCCTCGCGTATAGCGACGATGTCGCACCTTTCGTCTAAGAGATCCAAGTTGAGACGCAGTTCTCTGTCATTGTCTGAGTGCGCGGTGTTGAGGACCCTTGGCGATGGGAATGTTACTTCTGCGGGTATTACGGCCTCAGAGCCATAAGTTAGGCTGAAAGGGGTTTCGCCTGTGCTGGTCTTTGTGAGGGTGCGATGTGCCCATAAGACGTGTGAGAGTTCATCCACCCAACCTATTCGTTTGGATCCGAGGCGAGTTTTTATGCCCTCGACTAGTGACATGTTGATACGCTCTACCTGACCGTTGCCTTGAGGGTGGGCGACGAATGTTAAGATCTGGCTGACGCCTAGTTGTGTGAGCCAGGTTTGAAGTTTTTTGTCTGCGAACTGCGTTCCGTTATCTGTGACGATTTCCATAGGTAGGCCGAAGCGGCAGATGATGAATTCCCAGATGAATTTTTTTATCTGGTCGGCGCTGATTGATGCGAGTGGCTTGGACTCTACCCATTTTGTAAAGTAGTCGACGGCGACGATGAGGTACTGTATCTTTCCAGGGTCCATTGGGAATGGGCCGACTAGATCGATAACCTATTTCTGGAATGGCTAGGCGGCGGTGACTGGGACTAGATCATTTTTTGGGCGCAGGGTATTTGGTGCGTGTTGCTGGCAGTTGAAGCAAGTGCGCAAGATTTTGACGGCGTCTTGATGCATTCCGGGCCAGTAGTATCCAGCGTTCATAATCTTAGCGACGACCATTCTTGGGCCCGCGTGGATGTCGCATATGCCTTGGTGGATCTCCTTTATAAGGGAGGTGGCCATCACGGTGTCCACGCATCTCAGGAGTGTGCCGAGATAGGAGCGTCGGTACAAGACTCCATTCATGAGTTGGTAGTGCTGGGATTTATATTGGAGTTTTCGGGCTTCCGCTTTTTGAGGTGGTAAGGTTCCCATTGCTAGATATGCTTGGATCGGGGTCATCCATGATCCAGCGCCTGTCTGTTTTATATTAACCTGTCTAAGTGGTACTGAAGGTTGAGCTAGAGTTTCGATGCGTACCTCTTTGGCCATATGCGGCCAAGCCGTGGAGGCCATCTTGCTGAGTGCGTCAGCTTCCTTGTTGCCACTTCGGTTGATGTGGACGATTGTGCAGGTTGTAAATTTTTTGGTGAGGAGCTTGGCCTAGTCGACATATTCGGCCATGACCGGGTCTTTGGCGTCGTAGACGCCATTCATGTGACCTGCTATGAGCATGGAATCGACATGGGCGTTAAGGTGTCTTGCGCCCATTTTGTCGGCCAGGCGTAGTCCTGCCAGGAATGCCTCGTACTCTGCTTCATTGTTTGTACTTGGAAACTCAAGGCGGACAGCGTATATGAATTCTGTTTTGTCAGGGCTGACGAGGCGTAGGCATGCGTCGGCGCCCTGGTCATTGGAGGCTCCGTCCGTGTATAATGACCATGTTACGCGGGAGTCTGGGACGGGTTTCGGGTCTTCTTCATCTCTGCAGTCTTGGATTTTATCCGCTGGAATTTCTAGGATGAAGTCCGCGAGAACCTATCCTTTGATCGCGGGCCTGGGTTTGTAGATGATGGTGTGTGCGCCTAGCTCGATTGCCCATTTCGCTAGGCGGCCTGAGAGTTCCGGTTTGGAGAGCACGGTGTTGATTCTGTAATCTGTTAGGACATTGATTGGGTGTCCTTGGAAGTATCGTCGTAGTCGTCGTGACACATGTACGAGCGCAAGAACGAGTTTTTCCATCGTTGAGTATCTAGTTTCCGCGCCTGCAAGGGTGCGGCTAATGTAGTAGATTGGTGTTTGAACTTTGTTGCGTTCTACCAGTAGTACCGCGCCTATCGCTGTTTCAGATGCGGATAGGTACAGTGTAAGTTGTTCTTCTAGCAGAGGCGCTGTTAGAGTTGGTAAGTAAGTCAAACACTGCTTCATTTCACGAAAAGCTACTTCCGCTTCTGGGGTCCAGCGGAATTGTGTTTTCTTTAGTACATTTCGTAGGGTGTGAACAAAAGGAAAAGACTTGGAGGCGTAGTTTGATAGTAATCGGTTAAGAGCGACTAGGCGTCCCATTAATGTCTGTACGTCCTTTATTGAGTTTGGTGATGGCATGCGTTGGATAGCTTGGACTTTCTCCGGGTTTGGCTTGAAGCCGCCATTAGTGACGATGACGCCTAGGAAGTTTCCTTCTTCGGCTCCGAAGGAGCACTTCCCCGGGTTGAGCTTCATTTTGATTTCCCGCAACTGTTCGAAGGTGCGCTGAATATCCATTAGCATGGTGTCTTCTTCGGTGCTTTTGATTACCAAGTCATCGACGTAAACATCAAGGTTGACGCCGATCTGGTTGATAAAGGCATGGTCCATGAGGCGTTGGTAGGTTGCGCCCGCATTCTTGAGTCCGAAGGGCATTTTGGTGTAGCAGTATACCCCTCTAGCTGTTCTGAAGGCGGTTCGGTCTTCGTCTTCATAGGCCATTTGTATTTGATGATATCCTCGATATGCGTCGAGGAAGCATTTGTATTTGAATGGCACTAGAGAGTCTACCTTCAGATCAATTTCTGGTAGGGGGTAGTGATCTTTGGGACATGCTTTGTTGAGGTCTTTGTAGTCGACGCACATGCGCCAAGACCCATTCTTCTTGAGGACAATGACAGGGTTGGCTACCCAGGTTTGGTGGTTGCATTTTCTGATGATGCCTGCTTCGAGTAGGTCATCGACTTGTTCGTTCATGGCTTTGACCCTGTCGGGGCCCAGTGGTCGTTTTTTCTGGGCTACTGGTCACGCGTCCTTGTATGTGTTGAGGCGATGCTCGGCTATGTGTCTTGGGACGCCGACCATATCTGATGATTGCCAGGCGAAGATGTCTTTGTTCACCACCAATAGTTGTTTTAGGTGTATTCTCACTTGGGGGGGACAGAGTCGGCCCCAAGGTAATGGTTTGTTCGAGGAAAGCCGGGTTGAGAACCCATTCTTCTTCCCTTGGTGAGGTTGGCGCTGGCGGCGCAGTGTCTTCAATCGGCTCAGTTGTCATGAGGCATTCTTGGTTGCCTCGGATGTATGCAATCCCCGTGGGTGTTGGAAAACCCATGGTTTGGTGAGGAGTTGATGCGGTAGAGTTGAAGTTTGCCAGACCTTGTCTGCCCAGCAGTATGTCATATGAGGAGCTGGCTGGGATGACGTGAAAGGTGCAAATTTCTGAGCGGGTGTGTGTCCCGTTATCAAGTGTGACTGTAAAGTCAAACTTACCAATGGGGTGGATTACCTCGTTGAAGAAACCTGCAATGGGTGCATCTAGTTGCAGGCGTGCTTTGTCTTCATCATCAAGTTGATCGAAGCACTGTTGGTACATGATGTCGAAGCTGCTTCCGCCGTCGCACATCATCTTGTAAGTTCGGTAATGTTCGAACAGTGCTGTGATGGTGAGTGGGGTTGTTGATTTTGCACCCCCTGGTATTATTGGGAGGAAGACTTGAGCCTCCCTCCAATTTCCGACTTGCGGCGTGTTCTCCATGTCAGAGAAGTTTGTACACGTGGCGCCCATTGAGTGGACGTTGATAGTCGGCGGACACGCGGCGCCCGCCTATTGGTAGACTGATGGCGGTGGGTAGTCATACCTTTCTTGGACTTCGAGACAGGTTGAGAAAGTCTGCTTGTCAGGAAGATATCTTGGCTGAGAGGCCGCCACGTCGTCGTCCTTTCTGCATGTCAGACTGAGAGCAGTCTCTGGTTGAAGAGGAACTCTGACGGGCCGCCTGCTGTGTCAGAGATATTTCGTCTGGGGCAGGGGTGAGTCCCAAGGCTACCCCAAAAGGTACCTTTCAGTTGTGTTGGCGAAGCTTCCTTTGGCTTGTTGGGGAAGCTTCGGAGCATGTTGAGTCCGTTGACATAAAACGGGCGGACGATGTTGCGCCTGGCGTCGGTTGGGCGCCAGGGTGTATCGCCGACGTAAAACGGGCGGGTAGTGCTGCTTCTGGCGTCCGTTGGATGCAAGCTGTATCGCCAACGTAGAACGGGTGAGTGGACGCCAAACGTTCCGCTGACGTAAAACGGACGGATGGACGCTAAACGATCCGCTGACGTAAAACGGGCGGATGGACGCCAGGCGATGCCGATTCTAGTTGGGCGATGATATGGTATTTATAGTGTTTTTGATACCATATCCCTTCACTCTTGTATTGCGTGTTTGTTTGTTAAAAAAATGTTTTTTTAATATGTAAAATCATTATTACCCTTTGTTTCGTTAAGATTTCGCCATTAGGGTATTCATAAACACTTCATACATATTAATACAAGATCTTATTATTACCTTATACAAAGCAAATGATTACCTCGTACACCACAAAGTTTGCTTTGTTGTCTCGCATCATTTTCCTGATTAGCCGATATAGTGTACCAATTTATTTGATTGTATACCGGATATACTTTAATTTATTTTTTTTACATACGTATATATATGTGATATATCAATTATTAGCATACACATTTTTTGTCATCTTTGCATTTGAGTACTTTTTACACATTTAGGTATTTTATTTATATACATTGTCTTATTTGATATATTTTATAGTGATAGTGATCAATGTAATCAATTAATAGTTACCAAATAGATAGCCGGCTAGCTTTTGGTCAGGTATACCCAACATTTTTAAATTAACGGGTCTACCCAAAACTCCTCAGGTATACCCAATGGGTAATTACCCGATAGAAAACCGATGGGTTTAACACGAGTTTAGAACAAAATTACCTAATCAGGTTTGAGGTTTGAGTTACCTATACCCATCCCAAATCCAACCCACGTCAAACACCCACACCCACTTTTTTCTTTCACTAAACTTGTTGGTTAATTATCTCACCTGTCTATCCATTATACTACTCATGAAACTCAAACAATGACATTTATGTATCATTGATTAACATTTTATTTATTTATTTATATTTTTTTTTCATAGGCAACTAAATACCATCTGACCTACCACAAGGGTAGCACTAATAAATGGCGGTTCACTGAAAGCCCAAGTCCACCAGGCCACTAATTCGAGGAAAACTCGCCCAAAGGCCCACTACGTTAATAACCCCTTTGGATCGGATTCGAATTTGAGATCAAATGACCTCAAGCTCTTATCTTCATTTTCCCATGCCATTCCGCCAAATGGTGAGGACGCTTTATTTTGTAACAAATATTTAAACAAAGAGTCCTGCCACGTAGCTAGGCATAGCGGCGCGAAACACCATCCCTTCACCGTGAAAGGGTCGTTGCCTTTCATCTCGTGAGCTTTTACATAGGGCTGTGTGACTTTTTCGTCCCAATTTCGCTATTTTAACTACATGTATGATGATGGTTTTAAAACCATGGTTCATAATTAAATACTAGTGGGGAGCTCGTGAGATGTAGCGGGTGGACAATCTACAAGTATAAGTATAATTGTGTAGTTGATAATTTGACGGAATGCGCTAAGATATAATTAATCTAAATCAAATATTTTGAACATATTTATAGAAAAACATTTTGAAACATTAACCAAAAAATTCGATGAAATGCATAAACTATGACAATAGTAAATATAACAATATTACATTATAAAGAGATAACTCTGTAATTCATACATTAATGACGAGTCGTATATCTAACGATAAGCTCTCTCCGCTTAAACGTCACAAAACACCACAGTTTATCGTATTTTTAAGTATGTTAATCTAGAAATATTTGTTTAGTTGATCTATCTTATTGTGCTAATTTGTAGAAACTATGGGCCATTTAATTCGTTTAATAATAATCATGTGTGTAATGTATTGTGTGTCTGTAAGATGCGTGTGAGTATATGGATGTGTATGTGTATGTATGAAGATTTGATTTTTAGGTTTACTTAAAAATAACTATAGGTATAATTAAAATATCTCTGAAAATCATGATGAACCAAAAAATAAAACAACATAAAGGACAAAAAATGTATACATTACGAGAAGAGTAAATTCTAGATGATGAAATACCAGTTTGTAAAAATCAAACCAATAATCAGGTTTTTATTCATTATATATAATTATTATTATTTCTTGTTGACTTAACGAATCCCTTAAAAGCCTTCGAATTTTAGATTGTATTAAATCCCAACTCAATAGTGTTAAATCTTTAATTTTGGTCAATATTTTATTTTATACAATAAGTGGCAAATAAACAACAACAAGATGACAGTTCTTAAAAATCATTACAAATATGTTTGGTAAAATATGTGAATGCCAATCACTTGAAATTAAAAAGAACAAAATCAATTCAAGCCCTGAAGAATATAGTAAATATATAGATCCACAAAAATATAAATTGACACAAAATTTAAATATAAAACGTCCTTAATATGCAATACAACTAATTAAGGGGATACATTATTTTGATTAAGAGTTACTTGAGGCGAGGCTATCTTCTGAAATCCTATTAATAGTTAACAATCACAATCAGCCTACAGCACCCTTTTTAGCATATCATGGTCATAAAAATATTGAAAGACTAAAATAAAACCAGAACACCTTTTATTCACAGACGGATGTTGTTGTTGTGGCGAATAAACTGCAACACGGTCGGCGACGTTGATCGGGAGATGAAGTTGTATGGATATTTTTGAGATATGATTCGTCGAGCAGGAATCGGTGGGCGACTATTTATAAGTTCTTGATGTCTAAAACTTCTAAGCAGAAATGCAATCAAGAGAACATGTTTCCATATTAACAAATTGATACGTGTGCAGACTGAGAGATGTAAGAGATATATACGACTACTTGAGGGTTAGGTTAAGATGGTATATATTTTGAAGTTATTAAGACTAATAACTTGCATTAGTAATGACATTAAAAAGCTAGTTATTCAGCCGGTTATATTTGTTTTGTCTTAACCTTTAACATTGATTTGTAACAACTTTTTACTAACCAAAAGTCATGAATTAACCTTTCATTACTGTTACACGTATGAAAATTTAAATAAAATTAAAGACGATTTAATCATGATGTATAAAGAAAAAGAGAGCTTTTATTTTTGTTATTAGCTAATATTCATTTTCATATGTGTTGATATTTTTATGGCTCAGTTTTAAATAATAATTACAATTTTTGCAAAGATCAAGTAATCAAATGTTTTATATCATATATATTTAATTTTATTTTTTAATTTGATTATTAAACTTGGTGAACAAAAGTTCTGGTTTTTATGTCATTAAATATCAATATACTTGGTAAACAAATGTGTTATGTCAATATTATTAAGTTTAATATTTTGTAACTACTTTTACTAACCAAAAGTCATGAGTTAACTTTCATTATTTTTACACCTATTGAAATTTAAATAAAAGCTATTTTCTTTTAGTGAAATTTAACAAATCTAATTATTAGAGTTGAAAGACAATTGACATCATGAAGAAAGACAATGTTACCCTTTTACTAAGCTGCTTGAGTATTGTACCATAAGCATAAGATATTGTAATTACTTAAATTTTGTAGTCATCCTTCCCTCATGCTTTATAATATAGTATAGATACTAAAAACAATACAGTTTTATTAACACATAGTTACATTTTCCACATTAATATATACTAGTCCATCTTTATATACACACAAACACTAGTGGCTGGAGTTTAGGGGCTAAGGTTCCGGCACTATGCACAAATATTCGCTAGAAAATGACAAGAACCGACATTAACCTATAGAAAACCAGATATGGGGTTTTGCTTAACCATGGATCGTTGTGAGCAGCGAATTTGACCATAGTGACTGTGACAGGTGATCTAAGCGGGAGTAGGTATCTAGACATATGTTGTGCAGGTGGTGAGTTTGTTGTAGAGAAAAAGAGAGATATAGAGAGAAAGAAAAATAGTTCGGTGTTGATGAAGTCAAAAAGGATGTGGCAACGTAGGAGACGGTGGCGGAGAGGTCAGAGAGATGGTAGGTAGTGTTTGGACGGTGTCAAGATCTTGTAGATGTTGGTCTATAGAGAGAGTTATTGAGACGGTGAGAGAATGTCACTTTGCACTATTTAATTTTGTTATATTAGTAGGGTGTTGATCAGTTTTGATTGTAAATAATGAAAAACATAATAATACCTGAGAGATTCGTGAGACCCGTCATTGATCCTGAGAGAGTAGAGGTTGACATGAATGTCAAGATGATTTGGTTCCCTTTAGGGTATGCAGTTATGATGGATTTAGGATTCTTAGGTGATGAATCGGTTTAGAGATAGGGAGGGCCAAAAACTTTAGGATGTGTTATGATAATAAGTTGTGTAACCCTTATTCCCTAGTAAGCTCTCACTTTTATACATACCCAGGGTACACCCTACAAGGTCATCTAATGACAAGTCTGCCCATCAAAGACTCATCTATCGATAAATATACAAACGTCACGTATATTTATTCCAACATAGGGAACTCATGTGTTGCAGCGAGTTGACAATACACAGAGGGAACATATATGATACGCATAATGGTTCTAACCCTCGGTTCTAAACAGTTGGTTTCGTGGTTCACGCAGGTCAAATACGTTTATTGCTTACCCCTAGAGCCCCAAACAATGGCTTTGGAAAAAGGTGATTTGTAGATTTATGAAATTATATATTATGTGTGCTGAACGTTTTGATTATAATGCCGCTGTTGCATATTGTTTACAAGCTCCTCTTGTAGCCCAATAGGCTTTGAAAAAGGCCTTGGATTTTTACTTCGCTTTGGGCACTTAAATTGGTCCCCCCCCCCCCCCCCCCCCCCCGCGGCAAGGCACATAGTAAATAGAGGAGGCGCTACAGGTGGGATTTTTGTCGATGTGGAGAGGTGGCACTATTTGATACCATGCAGTCTAACTGAAGCTTTAACTAAAAGTGCTTACGTATGAAACTGGCTGTACTCTTATTTTCATTTCGAATAGGCCTACATAATTAATCTAACAACCACAACTTTTTGCATTATGGATAACACATAAGGCTTAGTAACTGTGAGTCAATGGTCAATTTGGATGCATCTATATGTGCTCTATTGCCAGTCAATCCTCCTTGTCCCACTTGTAGAACTTAAGTTGCATTATTTTGGAGTATAGATCACTCTCAATATATCTCGACTTTGTAATAACTTTCTAAATTTTTAAAACTCCAAAAATATCATAGACTTGTAACCTAAACGAACACAAACGAATAAAAATATATTTCTCGACTTTGTAATAACGGCTAACATGTTTAAGGTTGCTTAACAAAAGAGAATAAATAATAAAAATAAAGTAAAGTTTAACTAAACGAACACAAACGAACAAAAATAAACGAATGAAATAAACAAACATAAATGAACAAACATAAATGAATGAACATAAACGAATGTTCATGAACACAAATGAACGAACAAAACGTGTGTTCATGCTCGTTCGTTTAATTAAACGAACAAAAATTGTGTTCGCGTTCGTTCTTTTATTTAAATAAACGAACATAAACGAACTTCCCGCCGAACAGTTCATGAACGTTCGGTTCGTTTACAGGCCTAGGGCCGGCCAAGGGCCGGCCACCTCATCCACATGCGGCTAACACCGCCCCAACCGTGTTGGGGCCGGCCAAATCGTCCACTTTCGGACGTTTGAGACGGGGCAAGCCATTGGTTGATCGATGGTGGTGGGGCCTTGCTAACGGTCATATGACCGTTTAAGAATAAAAAAAAAACATTTTCTATTTAAATAATTCATTCCTCCAACATTTTAACAAATAAAACACACACAACTACAAATCTCTCTCAAATGTTTACATCTTTTCTCTCAACCTCTACAAAAATTTTTAAAGTTTTTATAAAAATTACCACACAATGTCGAATGCTAATTCTTTTGCTTCGTCATCTTCATCGTCCACTGAGGAAAACCAAATTTTTATAAATATTGTGGCGATGGCGGCGCAAATCATTCAAGATGTGGAACAAGAAGTCTCAAGTGCACCACGAACTAGGAAAACGGCAATAAACAGAGACCGGCAAGGTAACATTTTTTTAAAATTATTGAAAGTTTCATTTTTATGCTTAATTATTATATACATATACATTATACATTTACGTTTTAGTTCTTTAATTTTACATACATTTAGTTTTTTTTTTAATTATACGTGTAGATGCCCACGAAAGATTAATGCATGATTATTTTGGCGAGCGACCGTTGTACTCGGATGTTACTTTTTAGTGCCGGTTTAGAATTAGTCGACGATTATTTTTACGTAAAACCGACGACTTATCGAGTTGTGACCCATTTTTTACATGTCGATACGATGCTAGAGGCAAGAGGGGTTTCACAACTATTCAAAAATGCACAACTGCATTACGCCAACTAGCTTACGGGACGGCAGCCGATAGTTAGGATGAATATTTAAAGATGTATGATAGAACTGCACGGGAATGTTTGTACAAGTTTTGCAAGCGTGTTGTGAAGATCTACAACAAAGTATATGTAACATTCGTACTTTTTGCATTTTCAATTCTAGTCCATGTACTCTTGTAATTTTCCATTTTATCCCCTTGTAATCTCGAGCTTATGCCCAATGGAAAACTTTTTGTCAAATACACTTCTTCATAATCAACAACAACAACAACCTTACCCAGTAAATCCCACAATTAGCGAAGCTAAGAGTAGGGTCTGGGAAGGGTGAGATGTAGGCAAACCTTTCCCCTATCCTGGCGGATAGAGAGGTTGCTTCCTGAGAGACCCCCGGCTCCATAACTCACAAATGACAAGCAAACAACACTAAAAAGGTAATAAAGGGATACTGAATTTAGAGAAACACTGAAAGCGTCATGTAGTAAACAGAGGTATAAATGCCATCAAAAACAACATAAACCATAAACACCCAAATACAAACCACACTTCTTCATAATCAATTATGCATATTCAATTTAATACAATCATGTTGCATTTTGTAGGATCGAATAACGCTAAATCCAACAATCACGGGGTTTATACTAGAGGTGCGGAATCCCTCTAATATGCTTTAACAACAGATACGATAATGAAACTAAGACAAACGAGTAATCACAACACACACACGGGTCAAAAGATTATCGATTTATCACTAAAAACAGAGCACGAGTGTTTACAGAGATCAAATCAGACCTTACAGACCATGGGAGGGTGTTTGGAGAGTGTGTGAGGCGAGAACTAATGATTAGGGCAATGATTGGGCCTATTTATACCTCCCGGGTACGTACAGCAGCATATACGCGATCAGCATAATCATATGGGGCGATCAGTGCTAATCGCGTGTAACCAATGCCCAGTCGCGTGAACAGTGACGCGATTAGGCCCTAATCGCGTGTCACCTGTTTGCTACTCGCCTGTAGCATCCCGAACACTCCAAAACGCGTACAAACGTCTCCAAACACCCCGAAACACGTCCAAACAACTGATATACTAGCCTAGGGACATCATGTACTAACAGACACCCCCTTGGACCAGGCTAGTATACGTACAGACTTAATCAAAAGACATCGTTTATATCAATAGCAAACAACTTTACAGACTTGATAAACATAAACAAATACAACTAAGCAAAATAACAAGCAGCATCATCCGTCTTCAACTTTAGCTTGACGTTGTCTTGACCCTTGAGATTCTTGACCAATCACATCCTGCATGAACTTTGTTGGCATAGCAAAACTGGATCACCCTTTGAAACTTCATGGCTTGATCGGCTTCAGCTGGTAAGTGCATGATCGGATGTTGGTACAACGTCTCTACGTCCTTCTCTGAGCAATTTATCAACCACATAGGATCCCAAATCCTTATCTTTCTGCACGGATTTGGACTGTTGCTCAAGACAATTACTGCTTCAGTGGTTGCTGCATCATAGTGCCAATAATACAACTTCGAGGAAAAGTCTTGTTCAACTGGAGTAATGGGAATCCTTGAAACGCATTTTGGCGGCTTGATCTTGTGCTCCCAGATAGGCTTTAAGGTGAAAGGATGAATCTTGTCTGTCTGATACGATCTGGGATACTGAGGCATCAACTCTTTCCATCCCTCTGAGCTCTCTCGCTTCAGCTTCGTGTAAAAACCCTTAAGAGGAGCAGATTTCTCTTCATATAACGGATAGTTGAGACGAACTAAGTCACGAATGTACCAGAACGGCAGGCTCAGAATGTCTTTGAAATTCTCAAAGTACAATACGCCTTCTTGCCATTTAACCCCGAGCATTCTGGTCTGGCTCACATACGCCCAGCTGATCACATTCCCAGACATCTTCGACAGACGCTTCTTGAAGATGGAAGCTCGCTCAACAGGCTTTTTCTTCTCTTCAGGTTTAAACCATTGGGGATACCGCTCTCTGATCTTGTCATGTCGAATCTTAACAGCATCAGGAACTTCAGTAGAGTCGGCTTTCAACTTTTCTTCAGCCTCACGTATCATCTCTTCATCAATATTAGGAATTCCAGCGCCCGAGTCATTTACAACATACTCAGGGGTCGGCACGCTGGTTCCTTCTTCCAGATCCACTTCGTTGCACTCTGGATGCATCTCAGGAGGAACGCTTTGGCTTGCATTGGAAGATTCTCCAGATGCAAAGCCATAAACTTTGGTCATGTCCTCCGTCGTCATCTCCGGTGGAATCTCTCCTTCTTCCAGATCGTACTCATGCATGGCAGGGGGTGGAAGCAAGTTGCCTTCGTCATCATATGCAAAGTAACAGTTCAAAGGCTCCACGTCTTCAACAAGAACTATCGCTTTCTTCCTTACTTTATCGCGAAGTTCTTGAATCTTGCTTATCATCGGTGCTGGCTCCCCCTGAGCAGAAGAACCTGCCTTGGGATCCTTGCCTCTGCGATCGTGACTTTTCTTAGTTCGTCCCGATGCAGACCCACCTGTTGATCCACCACCGCCTGTGGCTCCGGGATCACCACCATCACCCTTACCATCGTTGTCATCATCGTCATCAGACTCATCATCCTCTTCTTCATCATCATCATCATCTTCTTCACTATCCTCATCATCATCATCACCAGCAGTACTAGCTCCAGCTTCCGAACCACCAGTAAGTCTAGGTTGAGTTCCAGTCAGCGCATTCAACCTAGTCCTTAGCCTTATGTTTTGCTTCCTATACTTGGTGATTCGACGCTCGTTGTTCACATTTGCGACCTGGAGATCACGATTAGACTGAATTAGCTGCTGATGTGATTCCATGAGCTGCTGTTGTGTTTCCATGATCTGCCTGTTCGACTCCAAGACTTGCTGATTAGATAAAGTAAGTGCGTCGACAGTGGCTCTCAGCTCAGTGTTAGCTGTGATAGTGTCTCCAATCAGTTCCAACATCGCCGTCTCATTTTCTTCTATGTTGGCGTTTTTGCTCTTCATTTCGGCCATTTCCCGTGCTTGGGCGGCCACTAAAGCAGTAAGCTCTTTGATTTGGCGCTGAAGCTGTTCGTTGGTTGTTGGAGTCGAGGATGAGGATTGGGTCGAAGGTCTAGCAGCTGACGATCTTGCTGCTTCTTTCATCATCCGGATTCTGTCACCTATCGGATTAGCAGCCAACTGTGAACCTGTCGCTTCAACGGTAACTGAGACTGGCTCAGTGAAGATTACCGATGAAGGCATTGACATAGTCACACTCGCAGGCATAGCTGCACTGAAAGAGAGTGGGACAGTCGATGTTGCCGCTGTTGTTGTTTCTGTTGCTGCTGTTGTTGTTTCTGTTGCTGTTGTTGTTGTTGCTGATACAGAAGAGGAAGCAGGTAGCCCAAAAGTCTCTGGGAGATTCATACGCCTTCCCCTCATTTTCTTAGGCGTTCTCTCAGTCGCAGCTGCCTTATCAGACATTCTCTTTTGACCCCTGCTAACCTTCGTCGCTTTTGTCTTTTGTCTCTTCTGAGGAGGCGGCGTGCTAAGTTCAGCGTCAATATCCGCAACAAGATCATCACTGACAGGAGTGAAAGTGGGATCTTTTGCGAGCTCTCTTGCCGCAGCCGCGCGGGCTCTATCCTCCTCAAGTGTCAGTACATCAGGTGATTCATCTTCGGTACGCTCTGAGTCATCATCATCTTCATCAACATCTTCAATGTTAACCGGGCCTTCATCAATCTTGGCTTTGCCTTTGCCTGAGCTTGATGGTTCATCTATGTTCAGCAAATCAGGATCAAGCATATCATCATCTTGTCTTGCTCCAGTATCACCCATATTGCCCGGTTCATTGGGTCCCAAAGCAACTGTGGGTCTCCCAATGTTATCATCATCCTTGAATACCTGTCTATGAATCTGGATATCGTCCTCTGAATCACTGTCATCATGCCTCCATCTATTACCTGAAGGTGCCACATAGTCGTTTCTCATCAGGAAAGCAAACAGTCTACGACTAGGAGGATATTCAGACTTTGGCTTGTTCGTATACTGTAACATTCTCTTCATCTCCACCTCATCAATTTTCCTTATGTTAATCAGCTCTTCTACCCGTTTCACCATGTTCGGGATCTGATTGTCAAGGATCATCTGCAGAAAGCGAGGATAAACAATAAAGGGATCTTTCGGCTTTCGCAGAATCACTTCCTTGAGGTGATGCATAATCATCCCAGAGAAGTTGAACGGTTTGTTCAACGTCAATGCAACAATCGCCGATGCCAAAATGTCTTTGATAGCATCGAATGTTCCTCTGCGAGGTCCGAGACACTTTAGCACCACGTGCGTCAGATACTTCATTTCAGGAGGAAGACAACCCTTTTGTAACATCTCCTGCGCACGCACATCACCCGTATACTTCATCCGTAGGAATCCACCTCGTATCAAAATGGAATCGAAAACGATTGGATCATCTTTATCATCACCAAATCTAAGAATCTCGCGAATCATATCCTCAGTGATAAGAACCTCCTTTCGCTGCACTGTGCTTCTGATAGTTGCTGGAACTGTGCTGACATCGACTCTCGCATTCTGATAGAATTCCTGGAGAATGTTCTTGTAGGCCGCATAGTCTGTAGATATGGCATAGTGTATCTTCGAGCGCTTCAAGTACTCGATGATGCCTTCAAAACGCTTGCACTCCTGCTTCTTTACCGGTCCGAGGAAGGCAAGACAGTTGTGCTTGGCCGAAGTACCGTATTGCATGATTCTGCAAGACAAACACACCATAAAAACATCAAAGACAGATCAAGGATATGAAAAACGGACAAAACGGACAAAACATTTTGATATGAGCCTGTTATAGGCGATTAGAGGTACTGTACACGCGATCAGCATATCAAAACACACGAGTGGACTGCTAATCGCTACACTATTCATGCGATTAGCCAACAAAGATCACCAATCGTGATACTGTTCACACGATTAGGAGGCCTAATCGCGTGACAGTATAATACCAATACCAAACTTGTCAAAATTTGAATTATCTTGATTCAAGTCTGGATTTTTGTTGCATTGAACCTTAAAACAACCCAACAAGAAAACCCCTATGAACTATTATGCAATTATATCAAAAACAGGGTTAATTGGCGGGTTTTAAAAACTAGGGTTCATGTCCGTTTACAATTGGGGTTTTCTGATTTTTAGATGATATGGGTCAAAACATTGCACCAAAAGATCCTATATATGCCGATCATCTAACCCCCATCAAGAAACATCCAAGATAAACACGTTTTAGTGGGTAATGAGAAGATTTTGTTCAACTTAGGGTTCGGTTGAAAATAAACAGATTTGACCCCTTAAACGATGTCATTTGGATCTGAAAATAAGATATGATCTTACCTTGATGATGTATGACAATTATCTAGGGTCAAATGAAATTTGGCAAGGGATTGGATTGATACGGGTAGGAGGGAACGAGAGGAACTGTTGTGTTGTTTGAAAAATAATGAAATAAGAACACCAACAGTCCCTATTTATAATTATGCATAATCGCGTGTATAGAATGCGAGTAGTAGACTGATCGTATGAAGGAAGTAGCGATTATGGATAATCGCTCTCAAAAGCACACGAGTAGTCCCATATTACACTAAGATGACACAAAGCAGGCGATTATGGCTAATCGCGTACTTAAACTCACGAGTAGGACACAAATTAAGCGATTGCATCATAATCGCTCGTTAAGACACGCGATTATGGCTACTTGTTTAAGCATATATGCGATCAGGCTTCTAAATGCATAAAAATTTCACACAATTTACCAAAATGCCCCTGCAGCACCAAAACTTGCATTTTTGACCCGTTAAGGTACAAAACATGCGTTTTTCAACCCGATTTGACACGCGACTCAGATGATGACTCAGATACTTGAAATTATTCCATTTTCCACCCTTGTACTTGATAAAAAATACGGTTTTGACCCGGCAAAACACAAGTTTCCAATTAGTTGTCCATTTTATTTTTCGGCGCTTTATTTTTGAAGAAGTAAGATTACAATGGATTAGGATTCCAACATCGGCAATCAAGAATGATTAACTAAGCTAAACTAAGCATAAATAAAATAAAACGGGAGATCAACTAACTGTACACTAGCATATTTTTGCGAGTTTCAACGGTTAGGGAATCATATCAGTGTACGGACAATACTAGAACCCCTATATTTTCAGTTTTCGCTTAAATTACCAGTAAGCATCCTACAACAACTGTCGATATTGTTGTCCACCTAAACTCAAAATCAATTTTTATCGCTAGGCACATTAGATACGTTTAAGGTAATATTAAGGCTGAGATACAAGGTGTTCCCCGCCACGCGACACATTCCCGTATCAAGTCATGCACAAAGCTTCCTCGTAACCGGTGAGTAAGCTGTTGTCATCCATATTTTACAAGGAGTGGACTCAGTGGTGATCAGGTCTGCAGAAACGCTGCAACAGAGAGACCAGTGAGATCCAAACCAGGGTACAAGTCAAATACCGTATATTTGATTTTTCACGGTACGATGCTTTAGGTATATGATTTGATACCTTAGAGCGAATTCTCATTGAGAATAGGGTTTTGGCATATATGAATATTTTTGCTCTTTTAGGATTCCCGGACGTCTCCTGATCAGAATTTATTCTATTTTTTTTTTTTTTTTTTTTTAGGAAATGACATAGGGGTGTCTCAGTCGTAGGCTGCGACCCCAACGTACGACACGTGTGCCACTCCTATTTATTCTGAGAGACGTCCAGTTCACCCCGGATGAACCAACCTCTTAAAGACCATGAAACCTCGGATTTTGGCATGCTATCAAACGAGATTTCGGTACCAAGACCATATGCCAACGCACGTTGATCCACACATGATTCAGACGATTTAGGTTTATATCACCGTGCCGAACTTGGAAATGATTTTAAGCCTACCGACACATCATTGTAGAGGCTACCTATCATTTCCAATATTTTTAAGATGATAAGGGTCCAGACAGTCCGACTGATTGGTTAATATCATCTTCCCATTTTCACCAAAGAAACTCATTTTTGCATTTTTCAAATTTTTTTTTTTAATTTTGGAATTTTCTCATTTTTTTGAATTTTTGCATTTTCTGAATGTTTTTGTATTTTTCTGAAATTTTCTCCCCCTAAAAATCTAAAAATTTGCGAAAAGACAATATTTTTGGATTTTTCTTATTTTTGAAAGAAAAATATCTACAAAAACGATTACCGATGAGGATCTAATCCTGCTTAACTTTAATGCCGTTTAAGATTAACAAGTACTCAAAACGAGGACCGTCAAAAGCTTTGGTGAATAAATCGGCACGTTGGTAGTCTGTGTGGATTTTTACCATATCGATAAGTTTCTTTTCATAGCAATCGCGTATGAAATGATACTTAACCAAGATATGTTTCGCCTTGGAATGGTTAACTGAGTCTTTAGCAAGAGCTATAGCGGACTCATTATCACAGTGAATGGGAGTATTAAGAAATTTCAAACCGTAGTCTCTCATTTGTTGCTGTATCCAAAGAACCTGGGAGCAGCAGCTCGATGCTGCTACATATTCCGACTCGCAGGTGGATAAGGCGACTGAGGCTTGCTTCTTGCACTGCCACGAGACTAGTCTTGGTCCCAAAAACTGGCATCCAGCCGATGTGGATTTTAAGTCTGTCTTGCATCCGCCATAGTCAGCATCACTAAATGCGATGAGGTCAAACTTATCGTCATTAGGGTACCAAAGACCTTTGGTCGGACAACCCTTTAGATAACGTAAGATCCTCTTCACAGCAACCAGGTGTGACTGTTTCGGCCTTGACTGGTATCTTGATAGTAAGCATGTCGCGAACATTATATCAGGTCTTGATGCAGTGAGGTACATGAGTGAGCCTATCATAGCTCGATAGAGAAAAGGATCAACGGTTTGTCCTTTCTCGTCAGGCCCAATCCCGTGATTGGTCTAAATCGGTGTGCCTACTGGAGTAGAGTCTTCCATCTGGAACCGGCTCAAGATGTCAGCAACATATTTTGTCTGGTGGATGAAGATCCCCGACTCTTGTTGTTCTACTTGTAGACCGAGGAAGAATTGCATCTCCCCCATCGAGCTCATCTCAAATTTGTCCTGCATAAGCTTTTCGAATTCCTTGCACATGACATCATTAGTAGACCCAAAAATAATATCATCAACATAAACCTGTACCAGAAGACGATCACCACCCTTTTCCTTGGTGAATAAGGTGCAGTCCACGAGTCCGCGTTTGAACCCGTTGGATATCAGATAGTTGCTAAGCATTTGGTACCATTCACGCGGTGCCTGATGGAGTCCGTACAACGCTTTGTTCAATTTGTAGACTTTTTCGCGATGCAGCGGATCCTCAAACCCCGGTGGCTGAGCAACATACACCTCTTCCTTCACGACACCATACAGAAAAGCACTTTTCACGTCCATTTGATACACCTTAAACCGTTTGTACGAAGCGTAAGCTAAGAACATCCGGATAGCTTCAAGGCGCGCAACTGGAGCGTATACTTCGTTGTAATCTATTCCTTCGATTTGACGGAAGCCGAGGACAACTAATCGAGCCTTGTTTCTTATAATCACCCCGCGGTCATCCCGTTTACACTTGTAGACCCACTTTGTTCCAATCTTTTTCGAGCCTGGAGGTAAGTCAACTAAGTCCCACACTCCTAGCTTTTGGAACTGCTGAAGTTCGGCTTGCATTGCTTCAATCCATGGTTCTTCCCTTAGTGCCTCTTGCACAGTTCTTGGTTCAGTTTGAGAAACATATAAGGCGAAGGACCAATCGTTCTGATGACCTGCTTTTCTGATTTCCGAATAGAGTGCCAGAGTACCTGTATTATCACTTGAACTAGCATTTCTGAGCTGACTGCGCGTCATGACTCTGCTAGTCGGATTACCAATCACATTTTGCATCGGATGAGTGTCGTGAATCCGAGATTCCGGATGTGCCGGCACTGGATCATCCGAATGCAAATTTAGGTTCTCCAAACCTTGAGAAATATTTGTCTCAGCTGCGCTTGAACTAGAGGGAGCAGCGGGTTGCATATTAAAACCGGAGAGATCAATCCGAAGACCTATCCCTGGAGCTGCTGAAGAAGAAGGACCAACTTGATTGTTTCCTGTCGGATTAACTGGAGCTGTAGTGGTAGATTCACCATTTCCAGCTTGTTCCTCAGTGAGAGTTTCATGAGACTCTGCAAAATCGTCGTCGGAAGATGAAGATTCGAGAACCTCTGCTGACGCTTCCTGAAAAACTTCCTCAACTTCTGCTGCTGCGGTTTTATCAGGGGGACCCGTGGATGCAGAGGCATCAGATGGAGCAGGCGCAGGTGTATTAACCACGATCGGACGCATTAGCGGAGAGCTAGCTGCGTTTTCACATTCGTAATACATTTGCGCTACAGCATCATCCACCAAATTCTCCACGTTGAAGGAATCAAATAGACCCTTATAGTCGAACAACCAATCAGGTCCAACACCAGGTGCATTGGCAGTATAACGCTGAACATCGACATTAAGCCAATCTTCAACGTTGTTGGTTCTTTTGTTGTACACTCTTTTATTGGGAGTGCTGTAACCAACAAAGAAACCTTCTTCTGCCTTTGCACCAAACTTCCCATCGGGATGTATCATGGTGCATGGAGCTCCGAAAGGTTCCAGAAACTCTAAGTTCGGTTTCCTTCGGTTTAGAAGCTCGTAAGAGGTTTTTCCAAGCTTCTTTACCGTTAGAACCCTATTCAGAGTATAACACGCGCAGTGAACTGCCTCGTTCCAGAAGATCACAGGCAAGTTCGAGTCTGCGAGCATAGTTCTGGCTGCCTCAATAAGAGTCCGATTCTTTCTTTCTGCAACCCCGTTTTGCTGAGGAGTGTATGGCGCTGTGAATTCATGATGAATACCTTTTTCTGCACATAACGCCTCCATAGCGTGATTCTTGAACTCTGTTCCGTTATCGCTTCTGATCCTACGGATCTTTAGCTGATATATATTTTCCAATTTTGTAAACAGATTCTTCAAGTAATCAAAAGTTTCACTCTTGTGCTTCATGCACACAACCCAAGAAAACCTAGAATAATCATCCGTAACCACTAAGCAGTATGAGTCACCGTTCTTGCTCTTTCGATTGACTGGGCCAAACAGGTCCATGTGCAGTCGTTCGAGTGGTAGACTAACTGAGTTTGTCTTCTTAGGCTTGTGAGACTTTCTTTTCTGCTTCCCTTTCTTACATGAGACACAGACATCGTTTAAATGAAAATTCTTAACAGAAACACCTTCCACTAGTTGGTTCTGGACCAAATGGTTCATTTTCCTCAAGTGGATGTGTCCCATTCGTCTGTGCCACATAATCGATTCCTTCTCTGTCGCCTTTGACAGAAAACAAGTGACCTGACCTTTTGCAGTCATTGCTCGGCTCATATCCAGGACGTATAAGTTGTTGACCCTGGGAGCTGAGATCATGACCCACTCTTTCGGTATTTTGAATCCAGGCTTCAGAATGAAACATGCGTTGTCATCAAAGAATACAGTGAACTTCTTGTCACATATCTGTGAAACACTCAGCAAGTTGTGGTCTATCTGTTTAACAAAGCTTATCTTTTCAAAGCTTACTATGCCGTTGCTCATACTTCCTTCCTTTGTTATATAACCCCCTTTATTACCAGCAAAGGCAACATACCCCCCATTGATATTCTTTATGTCAAAAAGCAGGGATAAATCGCCCGTCATGTGCCCTGAAGCACCACTATCAACAATCCATAGGCTGCTGATAAGGCCCTGTGGAACTTCCTGCACAAACATTCAAAGTTCAGTGGTTAAGGGGGACCCAAGCCTTCACGGTCTTGGGTCTACCAACTTCATCTAACATCGGAAAGTCAATCCATTTCCCATTTGGTGTTGGAGTTGTTTCCGATGGTACCGCACTGCCTTTTCCAGCAGATGACTCTCCTTCTTTGGTTGGTGACTTGGGTCTCCAAATCTGTTCAGGTTTCTTTGGCTTGGGCTTCTTCTTTGCCTGTGGGCTAGAAGGTCCAGCCTTGGATTCCTTTGGAGGAACAGATTTTGGATCCACTTCAGAATTAACTGTACGTGGAACGGCTTTGGGGTTGCCCTGCGGTTTAGCTGCAGCCTTTGCTGGTGGCTTAGGCGCTGCTTCAACCTTTGGAGGAACAGTGCTCCCCCTCAGCTGTGGACCCCTGCCATCAACTGGCTTTTGGTTCATAGCAATCTTGTTGCGGTTATCATAAACGACCTGCTTTCCTTTTTGTTTCTCTGAGAGTTTAGGGAAAACAGGTTGCTTGGATTTGCTAGAACTCGGAGGATCATCCACTTTGATCCTTTCTCGTCTCAATTCAGGGCACGCAGCAACTAAATGCCCACGTTCCCCGCACTTGTGACAGGATCTATATTCTTCAAACTTAGGAGATCCAGGTTTGGTCTCCTTCTTGTTCCTTTTGTTAGATGGAGCGGCAAATGAGTTTTTATGTTTTAGATCCTCAAGACATCTTCTTTGCTGATCGACTTGAGGATCATCATTTCTTTCAGTGCCGCTCGATCTAATAAACTCAGTCACATGCTTTTTCGGACCGTTCCTTTGAGCTTGATTTTGAGGATTAACGGTGTTCGACTTTTGATTTTTCTTGTTATTTTCATTGGCCTGATTTCCCTGATCCTTTCTACCCTTTCCCTTACCCTTGTTTTTACTCCAGGTTTCTTTTTCTATGGTAATGACAGATTCTTGCCAAATTTTGGCAACAAGACCAGGGGTGATACATCTAAGAGGGACTTCCTCATCAGCATACACCCTTTCAGACCCTTTTAACTTATAGAACACCTTAATCCTCCTCCCATCCTCGGTTTGCACTTTCGGTTGCAGTTCACTCAAGGTTTCAGTTGTAATGATATGATTCGCAAGAGGAACATCTATAGTTTTAACCGGTGCATACCTAGGAGGTTCATCGAGCTCATCATCCGAAGTGTCAGTGTCATATACACTGATATCATCAGGTTTCTCACACAAATTTACAGCTTTAGCAGGAGTAGCAACCTTAGTGACTTCAGCAGGTTTAGCTGCTTCAGTAACCTTGGCCGCCTCTGCAGCTTTTGCTGCCTCGGCTGCCACGTCCACAAGTTCCTCCTTCGGCAAGACATCAAAATTGTGATTTTCGAATCTCACCGGAGGTGGACACTGAGAGTATTTGGGACTGGTGGAGAAACCTTCCTTGTCAGAGTGTTCAACTATGTGATCAAGGACATACTTGCAGTTTAAATAACTCTCAAGCTTTTTCCTGATCTTTTCATAGTCACAGTTAACAATGGCCAATTGTTTCTTAGTGTCTTCGACCTCATTGATGTAATTATTTATAGCAATCTGTTTGTTAGCTAAGGTTTTGGACAGTTCAGAAACATCCTTTTTATAATTTTCAATTGTACTTAGAAAATTTTTCTCCTTTTGTCTCAAGGAATCAATTGACCTTTGCAACGGACCAACATCAGCTTTTAAATTCAGATTTTCTTCAGTTAATTCTTTAATTCTGAATTTCAGCTGATTACACTCTACACAATCTAACTTTGAATCAGAAGAAGAACTTACCTTGTTCGACGATTCAGTGATGGCCATCAATGCATAGTGAGCTGCTGTCTTCTGAGCTCCAAAGAATTCGCCGTAGTTCTTCTCTGTGCAGTCAGCATCCACAAGAAATGACCTTTTACTGATCAATGCATCTGCTTCAGCTAACAACTCCTCCAAATCTTCTCCACTATCAGAATCGCACTCCGAGTCACAGTCAGACACCTCGGTTTCAGAAGTGAAGATGTCAGACTGACTCGAAGTTTCTTCAACTTCGGCTGGTGCTTCAGATGCTTGTTGAGCGAAACAGGCTGCACCACCTTGAGGAGCTTCATCTCCGAGGATCAGATGGTTCCAGTTATAGCCTTCATCAGCTTGAATAACCATGGCTTGACCTTGATTGTTGTTTGCAGGCGGCCTCTGGTTCTGATTCTGGTTGTTAACTGGGACAATGGCACGCTCAGTATTAGGTTGACCCTGAGCTTGCTGCCTCTGATTCTGATTGGCTCTATTGTTGTTGAAGGGATTCTGATTTCCTTGCTGCTTAGGTCGGTCACATTCCCTTGCAAAATGCCCTTTTGTGCCACAGTTGTAGCATGTGACCTTTGTTTTGTCAAACCCAAACTTGGTGTTATTGTTGATCAAGACATCTCTCCTTCCCGTCCTTTCCATGTAATCCTTTGCCCTTCTCACCACGCTTGCGAAGTGCCATTGTATGTCGATCAGATCCATGTCGTCCTTATCAATCTGCGAGTAATCCTCCTGTGTAAGATGAGGATTCCCGATCTGTCCAGCAACCAGTCCACTATAGGAGTTCACCAAAGTCGACAATAGAGCCATGTGTTCTTGAGCTAGCTCTATAGTCACCTTTCCTAAACCCGCAGTGTTCAGCTGCTCTGGGACTGTATTGGTCTGATAGCCACCTTGATTGGAACTAGAAGCACCTCCATATCCACCATAACTTGTAGCTGGAGCCCCGCCAAAACCTGCAGAAGAGGGTCCACTAAAGTTTGCAGTTGCCTGCGCTGGTGCTGCAAGATGAGAAAACGGGTTAACACCAAACTGGTTAGCATTATAATTCAAAGGATACGGGTTTGGTCCAAAAGGATATGTAGGAGGGGGAACATCAGTTGGGGGACCATAATTGTCGAACGCATAGACTGGGTCCGGGTTAACCACAAAAGCAGTTTGTGGTTTGGTCCCACCCACACTGGTGTCCTGAAGAGGATTCCCATAATAGATGCTGGGATTCTGTGGAATGAGCGCCTTGTTTGCTCTCCTGATCTCCTCTATCTCCTTGTTCTCCAGCTCGGTGATGAACTCGTTGATGGAGAGTGTCTGATATGCATTGTTTGACTTCAGAATATCCAACCATTGATGCCAGTGAGGAGGTAGTGCCTCAGCAAATCTTTCTACAAGGTCCGCAGATGAATATAAGACCCCGTACTGATACATTTCTGACATCAGATGGTAGTATCTAGCCGTCAAATCCCTCAGAGATTCGTTCCCTATAGCATTGAAGTTCTCGAACTCCTTCTTCAGCTGATCCATTTTGACCTTTCTTGTCTTCATATTACCCTCATTTCGCTCAGCCAATGCTAACCAAAGCATCTGTGATGTTGTGCACTGAGCGAATTGATGAAGGATGTCCTTTGGAAGAGCTTGCTTCAATGCTGCCATCGCCTTCTTCTCATAGTTGTATTTCTTTTTTTGATCTTCATTCATGTCTTCAATAGAGATCGGAGTAGTGGAGTTCTCAACTAAAGGCCGACTGTATCCTGTCTCGATAGCTGACCATACAAGACCATCGATGCCCTCGACATATGTCTGAAATCTGCCCTTCCAACCGTGGTAGTCGGACATGTACTGCAGCTTCGGTGCCCTGTTAGAACTACCCGTCTCTAAGTCACTCATGAGTACGGAAGACAGATGATTTGTCTGAGAGTTTGCAGCAGCCGCGAGTGCCCATGGATTCGTGTTCACCATTTGCTGTTGAGCAGCTAGTGCCCACGGATTGATTCCGGCAACATTCGCTTGCATTTGCGATTGCTGCATCCGTTGCGCGTTACGTTCTGCTGAATACTGCCAAGGGTTCGTGGGTACGTTAGATTGATTGTTCATTTGTTGATTGTACTGAGGTCTCGGTTGACTCAGATGTCCCCACGGGTTCGCCATATGTTAAGGTATGATAATAGTCCGATACTTAGTCAAATTTTATGTTCCAGACCTTTAAAGGCGATTAGGCTTATAATTGTGAGTTTTATACGCGATTAGGGGGCAGATCGTGTGAATAGTATAGCGATTTGACCTAATCGCTTGAATTTATATGCGATTAGGGTTTTAGTGTGACAAAGGTATGGTAGGCGATTAGGACTAATCGCTTGAAAGCAATTTGGCCTAATCGTGTATGGAAACTTGCGAGTTGATGCTGATCGCCTATAATTAGATGCGATTAGGACTGATCGCTAGATAAACCCTAATCGCGTGAAAGTATGATGCGAGTAGGACTGCGTAATCGCCTGATCTGATTTGTAGCCGCACTTTTGCTCAAAAATCACCTATTTTGCTTCAAAATCTTATCTAAAACATTGTATTTTGATCCCAAATGATTAGACAAGTTACCAAAACAGTTTTAGAGCAAACCCTAATCAAAAACACTTGTTTTTAACCGTAAACACACACCAAGATATTGAAAAATATGGGTTTTTGACAAAAACTCAAAGTTTCAAAAATAAGAACAGGTTTTTGCTTAAAAATCTGAACTTTTACACCAAAAACAACCTGTTTTTGCTCGTTTTTGTTATTAAAACACCCGTGATAAGAGCCTCGGCTCTGATACCACTTGTAGGATCGAATAACGCTAAATCCAACAATCACGGGGTTTATACTAGAGGTGCGGAATCCCTCTAATATGCTTTAACAACAGATACGATAATGAAACTAAGACAAACGAGTAATCACAACACACACACGGGTCAAAAGATTATCGATTTATCACTAAAAACAGAGCACGAGTGTTTACAGAGATCAAATCAGACCTTACAGACCATGGGAGGGTGTTTGGAGAGTGTGTGAGGCGAGAACTAATGATTAGGGCAATGATTGGGCCTATTTATACCTCCCGGGTACGTACAGCAGCATATACGCGATCAGCATAATCATATGGGGCGATCAGTGCTAATCGCGTGTAACCAATGCCCAGTCGCGTGAACAGTGACGCGATTAGGCCCTAATCGCGTGTCACCTGTTTGCTACTCGCCTGTAGCATCCCGAACACTCCAAAACGCGTACAAACGTCTCCAAACACCCCGAAACACGTCCAAACAACTGATATACTAGCCTAGGGACATCATGTACTAACACACTTTTACGCTTAAAAATCGAATTCTAACACTAATCCGAAGCATAAACGAACCCATACAAGCTAGGAATCAAGCCCAATCCAAAAACATGTCAAAATGGGCTTAAATCTTAAGTTTTAACCAAAAAACACGTCCAAAACCAAGTCTGTTGGGCCAAGCCTAACCAAAAAACACTTTTGGGCTAAAACCCCTAGTCGCGGCACGTGGAGAGGAACTGACCACCCTGTCGCGTGACACGACGGCCTGCTGGAACAGCAACAACTTTTTTATTTCGTTTTTGAATGCAACTCCCACCTAATTCACTCACATCCACCTCTTAACTCTCATAATGACCCAACCACCTTACCCCAACTACATATACCCCCCTCCTTCACTCCCTAACCCTTTTTCCATTCCAAATCACTCCCAAACTCTCTCTAATCTCCAAGTTATCAAGCAAACTTTATGCTCAGAATTAGTGAGTTCCAAGGCCTTAATCTTCACTTTTCTTCCACTTTCTTCACATCTCCTCTTCTTCTAACCCCCTGGGAAAACTCTAGGACATTGCTCTTATTTTCCAAGGCAAATAAACATGAGTGGGACACCAATTTGAGGCCTCAAAGGTGGTTATAAACAACTTAATGTTGGATGGACTTATGTTATGGTTAATGGTTGACAAAGGAAAGCCAAGGCTCATCCAAACTAAGTCACCACACTTTACTTTAATTTCCTAGTTATACTATGTAATACTAATATATACTTTCAAAACCTTCAACCTACAACTATTAATCTAATAACTTGAAAGGTTTGTGATACATCCCTACCTTACCAAACTCTTGACCCTTCTTGTAATTCGGATTTATTTCATACAAGAATGGGAAAATTCCTTGTCTAAGACCCATGCTTGATCCATAAGCAAAGTGGTCATGACACAAAACTCTTTAAGATGGATTCACATTCCTAACTTAGTTTTGTGCTTGGTTACTAACTCTAACTCTTGACCATCCGAATCACCTTAATGGTGGTTTGTGTTTTGGTTCGCCTTAAAGGCAATGCATGACTTCCTTGAACTTATGAATCATTCATCTGAATCTAAAATTCATTCCTTTTCAACTCTAGAATAACCAGAGCTAAATCTTTTCCTCCCAAGACTCTTAACGGACTCTAACTAAACGCACCCTAAGGTGAGTTCATACTTATCCCTTTTTTCTTTTTATAACTTTTGGGGCTCAACATCTATCATATGCAAATACACTAAATGCTTTCATACACACATGCTCAATCTATCAAACATGTCTATATGCCATTGCCATGCTAGAAATCAAATTCCAAGATACAAAAGCCTTAGCATAAAACCCGCCTTAACATGTATAGCACTATAGGAGTAACACACCGCCCTTTTTTGGTCATTGTTAAGTTTTAACGGCCTATCACGTTAGTGGTAGGATATGCAGTGGTAACAAGGGATTGATTATGCCTTTTGTATGATTTTGTATGCGCAAACTATAGCATGATAATTCGAGTAAAACATTTTATTATTACGTATGTATTCAAAAACTAGTATGCTTACCAATGCTTTATGTGTTGACAATATATTTTATACATGTTGCAGGAAATGTTTGATGCGTTGATTCAAGAAACTCATTAGACCGTCCGGAGTGGGGCCGGGAAGGGGGGGACACTGCCGCCGGTAAGGCGTGAGGGGGGCGGGGGGCAACTCACCGTCGTGGGGCACAACTTTTGGGACACGTGGCGCTTTGAGATTGGGTAGGGTTTATATATAAAAAAAATCATATAGTTTTATTTTTGTTTTGGCCGGTTATTAGTAAAAAAATTAAATAAAAAAATATTACATAATTAAATTACTAAATAACCATTACATAATTACTTAAACAACCATTACATAATCCTAATTCCTAAATTACTTATTTAAACATAAATAAATCCTAAATTACTTATTAAACACTAGATAATTCCTAAATTACTTATTTAATCCTAATTTTCTTCACTATGGAGAGTAGTTGTCCCAGTCCTCGAGTGTGTAGTACTCGGGGGACACGGAACGTGAGCTATCCCGTCCATCGGATCTCGCATCCGAGGGGAAATAGCAGTACTCACGAGGAGGGGAAGGAAGGTTCCAAAGGCGTTCCTCCTCCTCAATTTACATGAGGGCTTCCAAGTCCTCCTCAGTTGGGGTAGTCTCGTGGTAGGGGGTGGGGTGGGGATAGCAGCAGTCTGGTGGTGGGGGTGGGGGGTGGGGATAGCAACAGTCTGGTGGGGGTGGGGATAGCAGCAGCAGTCCGGGGGTGGGGGCCGACAACATTAGTTAGTCCATTTCGTTAACAGCCATGACATAATCCATGGCTCAGACCATTTCCTCATCCGTCCGGTCATCATCGGCTTCAGGAGGAGGAAAGGTTGGTTGTGCAGCAGTAGCAGGAGGAGGGGGATATAACCAATGTTTTGGAGGAGGAGGAGGAGGTTGTGCAGCAGTAGGAGGAGAGGAGGTGAATGGTAGTCTCCGGGGCGGCCCCGTCCCCGGACCCGGCGAGAGTACTGCCGGATATTAGACGTTTGGGTGGGAAAAATTGATGTTTGTACTATTTGGAGCAGTAACCGTTTGAATTTCAAATTTTGAATATAATTTTTTTATATTTTTTTGTAATATTAATTAGTTTTTTTATTACTTTAATATATTTTCGGTTTCTATTATTATTATTATTATTATTATGTTTAATATATGAAAGTTTTTTTATAAAAAGAAAAAAGAAATGCCACATGTCACTCCCCCCCTCTTCCCCCCTTCCACTCCCCACAATTATTCCCCCCCCCCTCACAAGGGTCCCACAAGTGCCACATGGCGCTTCATCCCCTTCTTTCCCCACCACTCCGGATAGTCTTAGGGTGGACTTAGATATTCACGCCTTAAATTTTGATTATTATGAATGTTGTAATTTCTATTTGAACAATATGTACTACTTTGCCTTTATGTTATGAAATGGAACCGTTTAAATTATATTATCGCAAATCTAGTGTCATGAAATCTTTGAACAATCCATTACAAGTCGCGGCTCGATGTATTCCGCCATCGGTTGGGGTGTGACAGTATATTTGCAAAAACTAACGAGGAGTGGCATCCAAAAAATATATCAACACCATACCGATAGACATTGTTTTCCAGGAATGCTCGGAACTATTGAGTGCGTGCGTTGGCCATGGCGGAATCGTCCAACAACATGGCGGGGAATGTTCACTAGTGGTCAACACGGACATCCTACAATCATCTTAGAGGCTGCTTGTTCCCAGGATTTGTGGATTTGGCATGCATTTTTTGGAGTTCCCGGTTCGAACAATGACATTAACGTCATCAACCAGTCACTAATTTTCGTAGATGTTGTGAAAGGGACCGGTCCAGACACTAGCTTCACAGTATCAGGTGTGCAATACCCACACAGGTATTATCTTGTTGATGTAATCTACCCGAAATACTCTACAATAGTTAAAATCATTACAGACCCGGATGACGAAAAAAGAAAGAAATTTGCCATGTATCGAGAAGCGGCGAGAAAGGACATCGAACGTTGTTTTGGTTTTATACAATCAAAGTGGCATATCGAAGACGAAGGAAGGGCCATTTTTGGTATTGTATGTATGCTTGTGGGCACCAAAAAACTTGCGGTACCAAGAATGTGGGCACCAAAAAACTTGTGGTATTGTATGTATGCTTGTATTATCTTGCACAACATGCATATCGAAGACGAAGAAAGAGCCATTTGTGATTTTCATGAAAACGAGCTCGGGGAGAATAGTGTTAAGGTTAGTCTGGCTTAGCAAGAACTTAACGAATTTTCATTACGCAATGAGCAGAAACACGTACATCTATAATCGGATTTGGTCGATTATATTTGGGCAAACAGGGAAAACTAGACATGGTATTTATTTTAATTATTTACTTATTTTTATTTGTTAGGGTTTTTTTAGGCGTAATTTAATTTTTATTTGTAACCTTTTTATTACCTTATTTTTAATATTATGTTATCTAGATTATTCTATCTATACTATATTACAAAGCATGAGGGAAGGATTCCAACATAATTTAAGTAATTACAATATATAATGCATATGGTATAATACCCTAATGAAGTCAGTAAGGGATACAATAGTATTTTTACCTAAGTATTATTAAATTGATCTAATTATCAACTTAATTTTAAGATGCTTAACACTATAAAACAATCAAAGCATACCAAAGGTTTCATTTCAATCAATATGCCATAAATGCAATTGATTGAAATTGAAGCTCCTATCATTACTATATTAGTAAACGAAATTCACCATTTCACTTAACATCAACTCTTTCATATGCTGTTGTGCGAGTTAGATAGGGAAAGGAGCCAATCAGGTTATAAGTTTTATTCTTACATCTCCATTTTAGATGGGTTTTGAAAAGAATTCTTGTATTGCTTTAACTTATTTTGATAGTTGGATTAAGTGGTTTGATTAGGATTTTAAATGTTGGTTTTATTCAGGCGATTATGAGCTGATTATATTTTAGGGTTTTGATCTTAGTCAATTACGCTATTACCAGGTAATTTTAAATTGATGGACTGAATGTTTTTTCCCTATATTCATCGGGTGTTTTTGAAATTCTAAGTGTTTGTTTCTCTTCAATAATCATTTAGTAAATAATCATTCTTGTAGTTACAAAAATTTATATATGGGAGTTCAGTGCAATTTGACTCTGTTTTACTATGAAATCTATACTATATTATAAAACAACCAAAGCACCCCAAAGGTTTCATTTCAATCAATATGCCATAAATCCAATTGATTGAAACTGAAGCTCCTATCATTACTATATTAGTAAACGAAATTCACCATTTCACTCAACATAAACTCTTTCATGTGATGTTGTGCAAGTTATAAGTGGAAAGGAGCCAATCAGGTTATAAGTTTTATTCTTGCATCTCCATTTTAGATGAATTTTGAAAAGAATTCTTACATTGATTTAACTTATTTTGATTGTTGGATTAAGTGGTTTGATTAGGATTTTAAATGTTGGTTTTATTTAGGCGATTATGAGCTGATTATATTTTAGGGTTTGTTCTTAGTCAATTATGCTATTTCCAAGTAATTTTAAATCGATGGACGGGATGTTTTTCCCTATTTTCATCAGGTGGTTTTGAAATTCTAAGTCTTCGTTTCTCTTCAATAATCCTTTACGAAATAATCATTCTCATAGTTACAAAAATTTTATATATGGGTTCAGTGCAATTTGACTGTGTCTTACTATGAAATCTATAATATATTATAAAGCATGAGGGAAGGATTCCAACATAATTTAAGTAACTACAACATATAATGCATATGGTACAATACCCTAATGAAGTTAGTAAGGGATAAAATAATATTTTTACCTAAGTATTATTAAATTGATCCAATTATCAACTTATTTTTAAGATGCTTAACACTATAAAACAACCAAAGCAGACCAAAGGTTTCATTTCAATCCATATGCCATAAATACAATTAATTGATATTGATGTTCCTATCATTATTATATTAGTAAACGAAATTCCGTTTCAGTCAACATCAACTCTTTCCTATGTTGTTATGCAGTTTAGAAGTGGAAAGGAGCCGACCAGGTTATAAGTTTTATTCTTGCATCTCCATTTTAGAAGAGTTTTGAAAAGAATTCTTATATTGCTTTAACTTATTTTGATTGTTGGATTGAGTGGTTTAATTAGATTAGGACTTTACATGTTGGTTCTATTCAGACGATTATGAGTTGATTACATTTTAGGGTTTTGTTCTTAGTCAATTACGCTATTGCTAGGTAATTTTAAATTGATGGACAAAATGTTTTTCCCCCTATATTCATTAGGTGCTTTTAAAATTGTAAGTCTTCGTTTCTCTTCAATAATCCTTTAATAAATAATCATTCTCGGGGTTACAAAAATTTTATATATGGGGTTTCATTGCAATTTGACTCTGTCTTACTATGAACTAATAATATTCATTTTAAAAGAGCCACGACTGCATCCAAGCGTAGAGTTATAGGTCAAGTTCAAACAGAATCATCCTATGCACCCCTTAATCACTAACCTAAGTGTTGTGTTTCCCGCTGCATCGTGCGGGCACCCCACTAGTACTACATTATAAAGGAGGAGAGATGGCTAAAATAGTCACTTCATGTCAATTTTAAGATGGCACACAATAGGTCACAAGGTAAACGACTATCGTTTTGCCAAATCATTCCCTTTATGCCCCTATGTGCAACATTTGATTACAATTGTACAAAATTACAAATGACTAATGCAAGTCATCTCTATTATTATTTGCTTCACCTTTTGATTTTCTCATCTTTAATGAATTCAATTTTAGATTCAATGCCTCACCTTTTCCTTTTCTCATCTTCAATGATGAATTAAAATCAACATTCTTCAATTTAATCTCTAATACCCCTCGTCCCATCGAATGATATTGTTCAACACTTGTAGTCTTGCACTATCGATTATTATGTTGGTAAGCGAACACTTGTAATCTTGTATATTCTTTATGTATATTTATTTATTTAGTTATTTAGTTTTTAAGCTTTTTGTTAGTTCTTATATATGTTTTTTTCATTATTTTGTCTGTGTTTTCCTTTACATTCTTTTTATTTCAATTTCTGTAAATTGTGGTTTCATGTTTATCATTCAATTGAATTGTTTATTTTTTAGGATCAAATATGTTTTGTTTTGGTGACATCATGGCGCCTCATCCACCCATTTCCATGTACATACATATTTTAGTTTATGTTATATTCTCTAAAGTACACTTATTTTCTTCTACGGTTATAATGTGATATTCGCTTCCAACTGTCATTTTCGTTTTACCAGCATGGTTTACAATAAGGAGAAAGAAGCAAATCCCATCTTATTGACATTTGATAGTGATGTGCGTGAAAGATTTATATTGTAATCTATCATGTCAAGGTGCATAAGCACACTCATAAGAGCTAGAAACCGTGTCTTTCAGTTAACTACTCATATGGTGCGTTGAGCTGACCTTGAGCACCGCACCCTTGGCACGCACCTTTGACAACTTTGATTATAATTGGTGCTCACAGTCATGCATTCCTATGTCATCATTTGAGTATAAATTTGAAGTTTTGTTGATTTCACTTGAAATTTTAAAAATAAATTACAAATTTTTCTCAATTTACTTTGAATGATAACATTAGAGCTTTAATGGCAATTTTCATTTTCTATATATCCTAACATTATTAGGGTATGGCAAAATAATCCGAGCCTAATGGGAAGTTTGAAATATCACACCTGTATATCGCATTGGCATGTTCGATGGGAAGTTCGGTTGGGCAAATTGTGACTGTGTATCGCATAAGTGTGTTCGATAGGAAGTTTGGTTGGGCCAATTCATGGGAAAAATAATCTTTGTTGTGTTAAGAAAAACATTACAAACAAAGAATAAGATTACAACTACGACTCACATATGTAAATAAAAGAAGAAACATAAATGATCAAATAAGACATCTTACAATCAATTACATCGCAACTGTAAATACTCGAGGTTGTTTTTTAAATTTGGGTTCGAGAGTTCTGTGAAAAAACTAACCTCTTCTAATTTGGAACTAATGCTTTAATGATTTTGATACTTATTTGACATCTTTCTGTTTTTTAATTTACAAGTATGTGTATGGGATCTTTATGACACTAAAGTTGAATTTGCCAAGTAAAATTTGTTTCCTAGAAGGATTTTCCTCTCAAATTCTGGTGTTGCTTTAATTGATCAATGATTGTGTGTGTATATAAGCAAGAGGAGGACTTGCTTAAGAAGCGTTAATAACTACGCTCCCCATATCATTTTCTAAGAACTTTATACAATAAGTCGACCAATACGAACCAAACTTTAAGGAATACATGCTTTTCGACAAGATTTACCCGCTGCAATGCGCGGTGAGAAAATTGCTAGCGTATTACAAGTTATTTTGGATCCCGCCGCAACATGCGGGTAAACCCACTAGTTTCTTATTAAGGAGGTGTGATGTACAACATGACAATTTGCATTTCCATACAAGTTAACAAGCAACATGTACAACATATTCAAACAAGAAATTTAAGGGTATTATAGAGATAGTTGTGACAATTAAGACACTTAGGAGGGTAATATAGACATTTCACCCACCTCATCCTTTACATTATCAAAACAATATTACCATCCTACCCTTAATTACCCTCCCTACCACCAGAAGGCTTGGCCAAGTTAACCCTGATTACGTTCTTTTCATAAACCTCAAAACTAAAAAGTCCCTTATGAATGCCACTTAAACGAAGCAATTGAATCCATTGAATGAAATGAATCCTTGGCAATTGAATCGTTTCTTTTCTTTTCTTCTGATGCTACAAATTATAAAGCAAGACCCATGTATGATGATTGAATGATTAATTGAGAAGTGTTGCATTTCCATTTCACCCAACCAAGTCTCATGCGAATTTTAGGTTTATAATATAACTACTATGGTTAGATACTTTGCAGAGTCACGTGTTGGAATGTGATTTCATGTCTTGTATGTACATTAAATCGATCGAGTTTTGTTGATTTGTAAATATAACTTTATGTTTGTTATGTATATTTGAACATATAACTTATGTATTTGTATGTATGTTAGTAGAATATAGACGTTAGATATTATTAAGTAGTAGTAACTAGAATATGGGTCAAAACGGATGGAACATGGCTGCAACAAAGATGATCACAACAAGTCTCTACACTGCAACATAAAGGCACGAAGACACAAGACATAAGCTGCAACGAAAGGAACAAAAGATGAAGAAAATATGCAGCAACATTCAAAAAGGGCGGGACATGCTGTGAAAGGACAAAACTGCCCTTGCAGTTTTGAGCGGCAACAATCAAACGGTGGCAGTTTAACAAACGTGATGCTTCAACAGAAACTGCCTCTAGAACACAACCTTTCACAACGTATAAATAGATGTAATCGCATTCATTTCTGGTTACCAAGAAACATTCCAACAAAATTCTGTGTCTTTGTAACTATATTTCTGTTCGAAAACATATTCAATATAGTATCAGTTTATATAATTGTTTGTTCGATCAATCTTCATTGTTTTGATATCCATTTGGTTTATAAACATCCGCTGCAAAATCAGTTCTGGGGCCAACAAATCTGGTATCAGAGCAAGGTTTCCTCGTTCAAAACCGGTCTACTCATCTGTTAGTCTGTATTCTTTGAAGCCTTCTGTTTTCTGTTCTTGTTTGTAGTCTCGTGTCAGTTTTTTGTTGTTATTGATCGTTCTGTTTTAACCGTTGTTGTATCTTCTTTCACAAACTGTTTAAGTCCCGAATCAGTCATCAATCATTACGGTTTTGTTCATATTTATACGGTTATCTGTAGTTACATTGAATCACAAGTTTTCTGTATATCATCCGCTACACAATCATATTCATATATCATATTTAATTCGATCAGTGTTTCAAAGGAACATTCAGAAAGTTTTCTTTGTAATTTCTGTTCTTGTTAAACGGTCACATCAGAAATTCTATTGTCTCTAAAGTATGTCCGATTCATCAAGGATCTCCTACTTGGGTCCTAGGCCACAATATTTGGCACGCTATAGACGAAAGAAAGAGAGACAAGCGGAACTAAGGAGAAGGGGTATTGAAACGAGAAAATGCTTCTATTGCAAACAACCGGGTCATTTAATTGGTGTTTGTGGCATAAAGGAGAGGAATGAGGGTGCACAATTGATAAGAGATGCCATCAACACCGGGATATCATATTATCCCGAGAAGTCATTTGGAAATGGTGAAGATTACATTCTTCAAGGATCCGATATTGGTTTGTGGAAGAATCTTTGGTATGTAAGTCCTAATCTACAAAATCATATTGCGGGTAATTTAGATTTCTTTCTTAAGTTAAAGAGATCTTTTGGGGTTGAAAGCAAGATTAGGAATGAGTTTGTATTCATAAGGGGGGTTGGAATTGTTAGTATTACCGTTGAAGATCAACAATTGGTCATACCCAATGTGTTTTATTCAACGGATTTGGAAGACAACATACTAAGTCTTCCACAACTTTTACTACAAGGTTTTGTGGTAAAGATTGTGGGAAATTTTTGTGTTGTGGAAAATATGTTCAAAGACAAAAGCATGCAATTCCGTTTCATAGAAAACACTAGTGAGTCCAAAGAAGAAATTTCGGCCATGTTGAAAATTGGTGAAGAGGAACATAATAAGATGAAAGATAGTTACATAAATGACTACTATGAGTCAATTTCAGCCGAGGCCGAGTCATCTATGAAACAAATAGATGATGTTGTTAATAGTATAAATATTGACTCACTAGAAAAGTGCATTGAGTTGTTGGATATTATACATGACATGGAATTCCCTTGGGCACATAGAAACATTCTTAAAGGACCATTCATACAAATGGTTTCTTGGTTTCTAAAGGAATTCCTAGGAATAATGAATAGGCCAATCCCTCCAAGGTTTGAAAATGGAAAATATGTGGAATTATATGATTTATATATAATGGTGCAAAGAGAAGGTGGATATAGAAGAGTTTCAACCTATGATATATGGGTTGTGATTGCAAAGGAATTGGGGTTTGACTATGAGGACAAAGATATGATGCGAGTCTTGTATGCACAATACCTTGATGTTTTAGATTGGCAATATTTAGTCCACAAGAATGCCCGGAAAACAGCCGCAAAAATGATGAATGAAAGGCATGAAAGTAGTCAAGTTAGAAGGGTAAACACATCACCAAACATGTCTATGGAAGCAACATCATCAAACAAAGAAATGAAGCCAAATGAAGAAGACTTTGCTTTGTACATGGGTGGTGATTGGAGGGCAGCAAAAAGGTACATGAAGAGAAGAAATTTCGACTTCACACAAGCCGAAATAGCCCTCAAAGAAGCCATAGAAACTCTACCGACAAGTCCCATGAGCCCTAGTTATATTTAGGGGCGAGTGTTGATTTGTAAATATAACTTTATGTTTGTTATGTATATTTGAACATATAACTTATGTATTTGTATGTATGTTAGTAGAATATAGACGTTAGATATTATTAAGTAGTAGTAACTAGAATATGGGTCAAAACGGATGGAACATGGCTGCAACAAAGATGATCACAACAAGTCTCTACACTGCAACATAAAGGCACGAAGACACAAGACATAAGCTGCAACGAAAGGAACAAAAGATGAAGAAAATATGCAGCAACATTCAAAAAGGGCGGGACATGCTGTGAAAGGACAAAACTGCCCTTGCAGTTTTGAGCGGCAACAATCAAACGGTGGCAGTTTAACAAACGTGATGCTTCAACAGAAACTGCCTCTAGAACACAACCTTTCACAACGTATAAATAGATGTAATCGCATTCATTTCTGGTTACCAAGAAACATTCCAACAAAATTCTGTGTCTTTGTAACTATATTTCTGTTCGAAAACATATTCAATATAGTATCAGTTTATATAATTGTTTGTTCGATCAATCTTCATTGTTTTGATATCCATTTGGTTTATAAACATCCGCTGCAAAATCAGTTCTGGGGCCAACAAGTTTGTGGTTAAAAAGAATATATATTACCCAGATATTTGCTAAATCCATTATGTAGGGGGTGTTGTCCAGAATTGTTGATGAAGTTTTTTGTTGTTTCAAAAGGTTGTTTGTTTGTGGTGCTTTTGTCCGGTTGCTCTGTTTCTGGTACATTTTTTAGCTTCTTATGTTGTTATTTGTTGTTTGGTGTTTCATTGTTTGCTTTTGGGTTTTGTAGGTTTAAGAATGGTGGTGGTAGGTGAGGTGTTTGGAACCGGTGCTGGACGGTGGTGGTTGTGTTTGGTGGGTGGTGTGTAGGATGGTTTCATTGTATGGTTTGTGGTGGTGAGGCCCGTGGATTTGGTTGGTTCTATCGCCGACCGGCCGTTTGCCTACCCACTTTCTCAACCGCTACATAAGCCGCGTATGCAGTCTCTGAAAAAGTTAGTAGTGATTAATAATATATAGGTTAAAACTGAGTTATAAAAAATCTGCTCACATTTGTAATTTTGCATGTATCATCAGGTTGATTGGATGTACTTTGTAGCTTTTGCTGTTGTTGCTGGCCTATAACCTTACATGACGTGTTCAGAAGATACACTCCGGATGATGTCGGTAGAACATGTATCTTACAATTATTCCTTGAAGATTCGGAATGTCTTGGGTCTTATACGCATGGGACAAACTGTTGAAAATAACTCAAACTAGTCCATGCAACTTATGTTTACGTGTGATATTCTGCATGCATGGTTATTTGGTTTCTAGAAGGCACGTGCAGCATTTGAAGACTTTCAAATTAGTTTACGTTATGTAGTTTGAATTTGAATAAAGTTTGTTATGATCCTGTTTTGTAGCAGATTAGAAGGTTAAGTTGTTAAGTTGTTTTAGTATAAAAGGTGATGTATCCCAGGTCATTATACACACCTTCTTTCAATTCAATAATAAAAAGCACTTGCCTTCATTTGTGTTCTCTATAATTGTTTGTTTAGTTGTTCGATATCCAACATTGTGGTATCAGAGCTAGGCTCTGACTATTGTTCAAGAAGGCTTCTCATGGCTGACAAGAATCAGACTGGTGTACCAAATCAAGTCATTCCCATCTTCAAGGGGGAAGGCTATGAACATTGGAGTATTCGGATGAAGACCATTCTCAAGTCTCAAGACTTATGGGAATTGGTAAATGCTGGTATCACAGGTGTTGGGAATGATCAGGCCAAGATTCGTGAGGCTAACTAGAAAGATGCAAGAGCTATGGCTGTTATTCAGCAAGGTATTTATGATCATTTGTTTTCAAGAATTGCAGGTGCTAGTAATGCTAAAGAAACCTGGGATATCCTGATGATGTAATTCTAGGGAGATACTCAAGTTCAAGGAATTAAGCTTCAAGGCTTAAGGAGAGACTTTGAAAATCTCTCCATGAATGAAGGAGAATCTGTTGGTGACTATTTCTCTCGTGTGATGGAAATAGTCAGCCAACAGAGAGCATTTGGTGAAGAAATCACTGATCAAAAGGTGGTTGAGAAGATTCTCAGAAGCCTGTCTACAAAGTTTGATTATATCGTGCCCTCCATTGAAGTATCCTATGATTTGGCCTCATTAACACCGGTCAAACTCATGGGATCACTGCAATCACAGGAGGCTAGAATGAATTCCAGGAGTGTTGGATTGAAGACACCCGAGAAGATTGATGAACGAGAACTACAAGTTATGCAGCCTACTGCCAGAAGATCCTTGAATGAGCAGTTTAACACTGGAAGAGGACGTGGTAGAGGTGCATTGAGGGGAAGAGGAAGAGGACGTATGCAAGAAAGAAACAAAGGTCCTCAATGTTATCACTGCCAAAGGTATGGACACATTAAAAAGGATTGTTGGCATAATGATGATGCTCAGGCTAACCTTGCAGCTTGTTCTTCACCTGTGTTCAGGAATCACAAAATGATAATCATGAAGGACAATCATTTGCTTTAATGGCGAATGATAAGGATGTTGAAGGCACTGGTTCATTGTGGTTCCTGGACTCTGGTTGTTCAAACCACATGACAGGAAGTAATGGAAGCTTCACTTCCTTAGATGAGACATTCAAACTGAATGTAAAGTTGGGAGATAAAAAGGACATTGCTGTGACAGGAAAAGGAGAGGTTAAAATCCCACTCAACAATGGTCAGTACAAACTCTTATCTGATGTTTGTTATGCACCTGCTTTAGAATATAACTTGTTGAGTGTGGGTCAGCTGATGCGTAAAGGATATGCATTATACTTTGAAGATGAATCATGTACCATCTTAAACAAGGCTACTGGTATTATTCTAATGAAAGTAGATATAGCGAAAAATAATATGTTTTTGCTAGATGTCTCAAAAACCAGTGATGTTAGTAGAAACAAAGATAAGGAAGCTGTTCTATGGCATCAAAGATTTGGTCATCTCAGTTATAAAGGTCTACAACAACTCAATGAGAAGAGCATGGTGTATGGTCTGCCCAAGATTAGATCAATTGAGGAGTGTGAAGATTGTATCATGGGGAAGCAAACAAGACCTACATTTCAGACTAGAACTGGGAAGGTACTCAAGAAACTGGAACTTGTTCATTCAGATGTGTGTGGGCCATTTCAAGTAAGAAGCCTTGGTGGTAGCAGGTACTTTGTTTTATTTATTGATGATCTTTCACGAATGTGTTGGATATACTTTCTTGAAAGAAAATGTGAAGTATTGAGTAAATTCAAAGTTTTTAAAGCTTTGGTTGAAAAACAAAGTGGGTGTTATATAAAAACATTAAGGATAGATAGGGGAGGGGAATACTACTCCAAAGAATTTGATACTTATTGTGAGGAGCAGGGAATTAGAAGAGAGATGACTGCACCTTATTCCCCTGAGCGGAATGGAGTGGCAGAACAAAAAAATAGATCAATACTTGGTCTGACAAGAAGCATGTTGAAAGCCAAGAATTTGCCCAACTACTTTTGGGCAGAAGCAGCTGCTACTGCTGTTGGTCTACTGAATCAGGCTCCATCAAAGGCTCTTATTAATCAAACACCATTTGAAGTATGGACAAGTAAGAAACCTTCTGTTCACAACTTAAGAGTATTTGGTTGTATTTCCTATGCTGTGACACCAGGTCAAGGAAGAAGGAAGCTTGATGATAGAGGAGAAAAATGCATCATGTTGGGGTATTCAGGATTGTATAATTACAGATTGTACAATCCTCTCACTAAGAAGATCCTCTCCAGAAAAGAACCAAAGTTTTTTTGAAGAAGATAAGTGGGATTGGAGCAACATATCTGGTGACACAAATTATCAACTGATAGATGATGCAGAATGGGAAGAAGCAGCAGCTGAAACTAATGTGTCTAATGATAACAATTCTATTCCTTCTGCTGATGTTGCAGGTAATGTTATTCAAGAAACAAGTTCACCTGCTGCTGAAGAGTCTCATATCTCTCAGCAGTCCGGTACCAGTTCTAGCTTCCCAGTGAGAAAGTACAAGAGTCTTCATGAAGTCTATGATGCCTGTCAATTTGCCTTGACAGCAACTGATCCACAAAGTTTTGAAGAAGCTGCTGATAAAGATGAGTGGAAACAAGCTATGAATGAAGAAATAGCAGCTATAAACAAGAATCACACTTGGAGTCTGGTGTCATTACCTGAAGGCAAGAATGTGGTTGACTTAAAATGGCTATTCAAGACTAAAGTTGGGCCTAGTGGTGAGGTGTTAAGATACAAGGCAAGACTTGTAGCTAGAGGGTTCTCACAAAAGAAAGGGGTAGATTATGAAGAGACTTTTGCACCTGTGGCAAGATTTGAGACCATAAGAATGGTTATTGCTGTTGCAGCTCATCAAGGTTGGTCTATACATCAGTTAGATGTTAAACCAGCCTTTCTAAATGGTGATTTGAAGGAAGAAATATATGTGTGTCAACCAGAAGGTTATGTGAAGATTGGTCAAGAGGAGAAGGTGTATAAGCTTCACAAGGCTCTCTATGGCTTGAAACAGGCTCCTAGGGCCTGGTACTCTAAAATTCATTCTTATTTTGCAGGCAAAGGGTATGAAAGAAGCAGTTATGAACCCACTCTTTATGTAAAGCAGGTGAAAGGTGAACTGATATATATTTGTCTCTATGTAGATGACATTATCTACACTAGTTCTAATTCTCAGTTAATGATTGAATTTAAGACTGAGATGATGGAAGTGTTTGAAATGACAGACCTAGGACTGCTTACTTTGTTTCTAGGTCTTGAAGTTCATCAGACAAAAGATGGAATCTTTCTGGGTCAAGAAAGATATGCTGCAAATCTGCTTGACAGATCTGGAATGAAAGGTTGTGGAATTGAAGAAACTCCAATGAATGTCAATGAAAAACTAAGTGTGAATGATGGTGCTAAGATGGTTGATGCTACAATGTATAGAAGTGTCATTGGTGGACTGATGTACTTATGCAACACAAGACCTGATGTTGTGTATGCTGTTGGTGTTCTAGCTAGATATATGCAGAAGCCATCAGTTCTACATTTTGGAGTGTAACGCCCAGCGTTTCTCGAATAGTATAATAATATTTTATTCATAAAACAATTTTAAATCGTTAACAATAATTTCTCGTTAACAAGAAATATATTCTTATTTCAATAATAAATTAATTACCTAAATTCGCCAAATAACGCGTCGTAAGTAATAACATACTAGCAAACCGACACTTATTCTTAAAAATTTAATCGCGACTATAAATATATATATATATATATATATATATAACGCATATTTAGTCCAAATAATCATTTTAACAAGATCTAGACAAACGTAATTGATGAAATAACCGTCTGTTACATATTCTTATAATTTTTCAATATTAGATATAGCATATAGATATGTATAGTTATGTTATATAAAATCTTTGAGTGTCATAGTGTTAATTAAATATATATACTCCTAAACAAAAGGAGTATATGTAAATTATACAACTATGACTTTATTTAATCAATTAAGCCAATAGGCAGGGTCACTGTCATCAGAAAATCAATAGTATTAAGAATTATATAACTTAATTATTACTCATAAATCTTAATAAATGAAAATATAGGTTCGAGCATAATTCATTGATTCACTTTAAATTCTAGCAAGTTCATCGCAAACAAGGTGAGTTCATACATGTCCCCCTTTTATTCTTTATTTTTTGGGGCTCAACATGTATCACTATCAAAACTTAAACGATTTCATACTCTTAAAAACTATTATGCTCAATCTAAATGCTATTATGCTATGCCATGCTAGAATTCAAAGTCTTACATACAAATGTACGATTAGTTAACAACCCACCTTACATGTATAGCGCTATAGGTTGACACGCCGCCCCCTTTATGGGTCATGATAAGATGAAGTCTTTTGTGTTATCGAGTGTTGTTGCCGTTTGTATGGTTCTACGTGCATATGCCTATAACATGATGATTTGAGTAAAACTTTCTTATACTATGTACGTAGGTCAAAACTAGTATGCTCACCAATACTTTATGTTTTGACGGATATCTTATACATGTTACAGGAAAAGCTTGATGAGACGATACAAGAAACATCACTTAGGAATTGGCCTTAGAAACAAACGAAATAATCTTTATTTTATTTCATGTTCAAGTTAATGTATTTTTTTCTCATGAACAAATTGTATACTTGTTGAATCTTAGATTATGAATGAAATCTATTTTAACCTATTGTCACAATTTAGTGTTATGATGTCTTTGAACAATCTGTCACAAGTATCGCCCCGATGTATTCCGCCATCGGTTGGGGTGTGACATGGAGCTGCAAAAAGAGTGCTAAAGTATGTTGCAGGAACAATCAATTATGGTATTTGGTATGAGAAGGATAGAAAGAGTCAAGGATTAAGGCTGAGAGGGTTTTCAGACAGTGATTGGGCAAGCAATGTGGATGACAGGAAAAGTGTTACTGGTCATACTTTCAATCTGGGCAGTGGTGCTATCACATGGTGTTCAAGGAAGCAAAGTATTGTTGCTTTATCAAGTACTGAAGCAGAATATATGTCAGCAACTGATGCTGCTTATCAAGCTGTGTGGTTAAGGAGGATGTTAGTTGATTTGCAGCTGAAGCAAGAGGATGCTACTATTATACAGTGTGATAATAGTTCTGCTATATGTCTGTCCAAGAATCCAGCAATGCATAATCGTTCAAAGCACATTGAATTAAGGTATCACTTTATCAGAGATTTGATGGATAAGGAGGAAGTTAAACTGTTGTATTGTAGCACTCATGAGCAGGTTGCTGATGTGCTAACAAAAGCTCTTCCAAAGGATAAGTTCAAGCAGTTCAGGCTAATGTTGGGGGTTAGAGAGTTTGAGTTATGGGAGGGTGTTGAAAATAACTCAAACTAGTCCATGCAACTTATGTTTACGTGTGATATTCTGCATGCATGGTTATTTGGTTTCTAGAAGGCACGTGCAGCATTTGAAGACTTTTCAAATTAGTTTACGTTATGTAGTTTGAATTTGAATAAAGTTTGTTATGATCCTGTTTTGTAGCAGATTAGAAGGTTAAGTTGTTAAGTTGTTTTAGTATAAAAGGTGATGTATCCCAGGTCATTATACACACCTTCTTTCAATTCAATAATAAAAAGCACTTGCCTTCATTTGTGTTCTCTATAATTGTTTGTTTAGTTGTTTGATATCCAACACAAACTTGCAAATTGAGGTTAGTTTTCTTAAATATACAAACATGTAAAACATGCTGTTTTATCTTTATAGAAAATCCATTTTTATGTAATTTTATTTATATTTTGCGACATGATATTGTGGTTTTAGATCAATCAACCTTCCATGTTTTTTTTTTAATTAAACGACAATAATGAATCAAGCATATCATGTATTTTTTTCCAGGAGTTATTTGCACTAGAAAACAAATTGGAAATGTGAGCTCTGGATTGACCAAACAAAATACTTTGAAACATTTGAAAGTAGAACACATACGCGGGTTATGTAACGGGTCAGCCAGGTGCTGAACCTTGCTGCCAATACCAGGTACATGTTTCAGATATAATTATCTTTTAAACTGTTGTATATAGAGTTATAGACCTGGTGTCTATTAACAATATAATTGAAATACACACACTATCTACATAGTTTTCAATTAGCCATATAAATCAATTGATTCTTAATTTGGCATTAATTTCCATCTTGTTTGGCTGTTGTAATAGTCATGTGGGTTGGTGAAAAACCTTGCATAGATGGTTTACATAACTATTGGCTTGGCTGCATACCCAATTTTGGATTTTTATATTGGTGCCTTATCGCTGGTAATGGTCGTTTGATCTTCAATTGTTTAGTATTACATATTGCTGATTCATTGGGATTTTGTATTTGTTAGTCGATCTTATGCTGGTTTGTATGCCCATTTATTATTGAGGTAAGTATAGATGTCTTGATTTAACCTTTGAAAGTTCAATACGCTGATATCATGATTAAATGTATGCATATGTGTTTGCTTATTTGTTAATAAGTTTGTCTCATCCTACTGAGTGCGTATAAAGTTATATTAATAGAAATTACTATATTTTTTAGGTTTCTTCCTTATTCCTTATTCCTGTCAACATGTGATTGCTGGATTGGGAGAGGATGACATGCTATTTATTTGCACAATGGACTCAATTGGATCAAAGCATGTCTACTTTTGTTGTTACTCATACTCTTATAACAACTAGACTCTTTTGAAAAACACATAATGGCAAGACCAAATCTGAAGACACGCGTATGTGTGTTTGAAAACACTTATATTTCTAGATCACTTATTATAGATTAGTTACGTTAATTCCTCTTGTTCCTAATGAGAATTCATCTTTCCTTTTATGAAATGGATAATGATAGATAGCTTCCAAAAGATTTTGCTATAGTTGGGACTGCATCAGAGTCTCTTTATGGTTTTTGTGAGTCGATATTCAGTTGGCACCTTTCTTATTTTAGGTTTTCAGTTGGTTTTAAAAAAGCGCGAAGCGCACAAAAGTGACGAGGTTTAAAACCAATGCGCGAAGCGCAAAAGCGGTGGGCTTTTCGTACGCGAGGCGAAAAATGATTATATATTTTTTTTATATATATCCTATAGATTTTTAGCATCCTTTACCAAAATATAGATATAAATAAGGTTTATATATGATTTAACTTAAATATGCAACATTTTAAGCTACACGTATAACACTTTGAAGCACAAAAACACCTCGTGTACAAAAAGCGTGCGCCTCGGTGACTTTTTTTTTCTTCCAAAAAGGTGCATTTTCTTGTGCTTTTTGTTCACTGCGCGCCTTGTGTGACAAAAGGCGCATGGATCCACGTTTCAAGTCGCCTCGCGCTTAAGGGCGCTTGTGGCGCGCTTTTTAAAACCTAGGTTTTTCATTTGTCTATGAGCCATTGAATAGTTAGTTATTGAAAGTTCAACTTTCAACTTGATCATGGGTATTCAAAAAACCGTCACATTCAGTTTTTTATTTTTGTTTTGCTTCTGAACCTGCTTAATTCGAACCGTTGTTAATGAAGAGGAAGAACCAAATACCATTGAAAAGCATAAAGATGTAATGCCTTTGAGTGGTATCAAAGAAATTTTGTAAAACTTGAAGCAATTGATAGAAATAAAAAAGGGAGAGACATAAAAGAAATGATTATGATGATGAAGATGAAGATGAAGAAATTGTAAAAAGGTCCTCTTGGGTCTTGGCTTATCTAGTTTGTTCCCAGTTATTGCAAAGGTACATTCTTTTCTTATATATGAACTAATATATGTGGTTATCGTTGTATATATAGTGAGAGATGAAGTGTGGGCGTGGTTTACATCATGTTTATACACCTCTATACTATTAGTTATTAGTTATAATTTTAGAGTAATAAAATGAAAAAAAGTAATAATAAAAGAATCGGGTCAAATGGGTTGTGTCTGTGCCACCGCGCGAATATTCGTGTCGTGTTTACGTATAAGGTTCCTATCAGGTTAGACACGCTAATTATCGAATACGACCTATTTAGCTGCCTTTAATTTAACATTCTTTATCATATTCTTATGAAAATTGGCAGGTTTGTATGGAAGTACATGTAACACCCCAACCGCCAATCGATGGCAGAAACATCGATGTGTCACGTAGTGACGATTGCTCAATAGCTCATGGTACTAAAGTGTAAATTTGAATACATTGATTAAATAGTTTATTACATTGAAATGATATACAACGATACAATGATTCTAAAGCATCAAGTCTAACTAAAATACAATAAAGTCAAAGCTTAATTATAAATGTCACACCCTCAAATTTCCACCTGCGGAGTTCTACCGCGAGGCGTGTGACACACCAGGATCTAAGTCAACGGTCACAATAAACGACGTCTAAATGTAAAACATACGTAAACAGAAACCATGCATAAGTTTAAAACCAACGTTCAACAGTGCGGAAGCATTTAAAGTTTACAAAAGTCATGCATAAATAAAACATAAGTTCAAAAGTTCATGATTCCAAAACGTGCAATGAGACCCTAGACGCGAGACGACTCCAGTGCGAACTCGTGCGCCTATCCGACAGCTGCTACCTTAGCGACCTGAGAAAACATGCTAAAAGAGTCAACATATAATGCTGGTGAGTTCACAGGTTTTAATTAAACGTTTAAAGTGATCCTTCGAAAACCTTTACCATCACAATTACTACTATGCTTGTGAGAACGCTAGCTAGGCGCAGAATGAGATACTCATACGGGTGAAACCATTGCTGACTAAGCCGTGTAGTGACCCTTAGTTTCCTATGGGCTACCGTCATCACCGGTAGACCTTGTTTTATTAGAGACAATATGCACTCGTCGGTCCCACCGTCGAGTGGGGTTTGTCAGTTCCCAATAGCGCTATCCATATTTCCCCGCCATATACCCATGTTAGTGGTTTCTAAGGGACTTTTTGATGAACCGTATAGTACGATAAGTAAGCCATAGTATAATGTGATAAAGAGTCATGAGCCATAAGAGTTTAACAAGTCATAAGTCATAAAAGAGTTTTAAGCATGTTTCTCCCCCGAAAACATAAACCGTAAAATGTGGGGCCGTGAACTCACCTTTGGTTGCGTATTCCGTTTAAGAGTAAACCGTATGCGTGATATGAGTAAACCGTCTGTAAGATATGATAGCCCCAACTATTGGCGACCTATCATAAGATATGTGTCAAGTTAGACTAATAACCCATCGGGTTCATTAGTCCCTAAGTCCAGTCCATGACCATTATGTGTCCGAAAAGCGTGTTTGACCGACAACAAGACTACGTACGACAAGACTCGACATCCCATTGGTGACCCGACATTCCACGTGTTAGATAAATACAAGACATCATGCCACATATGCAATTAAACACTTAATACGCGCAACAGTTCACCTAGTCTAGCATAATATCCGATTAACGCATAAACAGGTTCGAACACGTGTCACTAAGTCATTGGGTGTATCCCGGGGTTCCTATCATGTTCCTAGGCGTCAAATCATGTTCCGGGATGTTAAAATATACATACAGCAGCATTATACGCGATTAGGAATCAAACTAGCATTTAGGATTGTAATTGCTTAAGTATAGGCATTTAGGATTGTAATTGCTAGTTGTATAGGCATTTAGGATTGTAATTGCTAGTTGTATAGGCATTTAGGATTGTAATTGCTAGTTGTATAGGCATTTAGGATTCAAACTAGCATTTAGGATTGTAAATGCTAGTAGTTGAGGGGAATAGGCCTCTACTCGCCTATATATAGGCGAATAGGGCTTGTACTCGCCTGAACATCAGGCATTTAGGGGCCTACTCGCCTAAAGCCTCATGCGAGTAGGTTCCTACTCGCCTATACTGTTCTGTAGTGCAATTTTGCGCGCCGAACACTCCAAATCAGATCCGAAACATGTAAGAACATCCAATAATCATCCTAACACATTAACAAACATATTTCAAGCAAAACCCCTAAGTTTTCATCGTTCTAACAGTTCCGAATGCGAGCGTTTTCCCAAAATAGCAACTTAGCATGTAAACATCACATCAACATGCAAAAACTTACCCTAAATAGCAATTATTCAGATTAAATCACATAACCACGTTATCCGATAGCATCCTACTGTTCTAGCATCATCCTAAAGCAAACCCTAACATCATACAATCAACAACACATCTCATATCATCCTTAATCATCCAAAATCCTTCAAATGGGTCAAAACATCAAGTATCAACAATACACAACCAAAACCATTCAAACTCCTAGGACATCATCATACTAACTTGTAATAGCCATAAACATCATAATAACACAAAAACAACCATGATTCAATCCTAAAAATTCTATCTTTAATCGCATATAACACATATAACACATGTAAAGGTGTGGGTTTGTTTAAAAACGGTTTTAAATGGATTTTCAAAGACAAAAACATTTATAAGTCAGGTCTGGACTTTTAGGGAGTAAAACATAATCATTTAAAGGTTTGGGTTTGAAGAACACACCTTGTATTCAAGAGGAAATGATGGAATAAGCTTGTAAATGGTTGTTTTGATGTAAAAATAGGTTCCAGAGGGTGTTTGTGGGTTGAGATAGGTTATGGGACGGCTAGGGTTGAATAAATGATGTTTTGGAGGTCAAGGGTGGTATTTATAGGCGTTTCTAGTCGTTCGGGGCAGTTCAGGCGAGTATGCAGCTCTATACGCGATTAGGACTGCTACTCGCATGAACCTTCATGCGAGTAGCCTCCTACTCGCTTAAAGCCTTCCCTACTCGCCTCAATTACTGGCGATTAGGCTATGTCACACGGCCTAATCGCCTATAGTCTGTGTGTCCGGGTTTTTGGCGCGTTAAACCCTATTTTAACATATGTAAACACGTTTCCACATACCGACAAGTCACATAATGATTACCAACATATAATGCATGATAAATAACACGTTCCCGCCCGATCACCAATTCCCGGGACCCGAGACTTGCGTATGTTAAAACCCTAATGACGTGTGACTCGACTCGACCGACCTTGTTATGTGTAACGTATGCGCGACTCGCTAAGGTAGACTTACTAAGTTTTCAAAAGTTAGTTACCGGAAGTTGCCGGGTGTCACATCATCCCCCTGTTGAAAGAATTTTCGTCCCGAAAATTTCCCGAAATCGAGGAGAGAAAACAAATAAGAAGAAAAATTTTCCGGGTCGTCACATCATCCCCCTGTTGAAAGGAATCTCGTCCCGAGATTCTTTCGGCTTCAACAGTGATGAGTGTCGACCTCTGTGCCCACTGGAGACTACTATGATCGGTATAACTAACCCACCGGTACCGTCCAAGTAACATCCCCAAAGGACCCTCATCGACCCAAAGAATGAGAAACAGGGACCAAACCACAAAGAAAATACCCGAAACACGAACGCACAACAATGCGGATAAAAGTAAAACCAAAGCGTAACAAGAGATAAGAGAGAATACGTACGGGTAACAGTGTCTGGGTCCACCTGGTTCTCCCTAGCACCGATCACATAAGCATGAGCACGAGTAAACCGGCCACCGCCTTCATTGTCTCCATCCTTCCCTGCAGTCCCTGTGCCCCCTTGATTCAACTTGGGACAGCTTCGTTTGAAGTGCCCCGCTTCCCCACAATGAAAGCAACCCTGGTTCCCCTGTGGAGCAGGGGTAGTAATAGCAGCAGTCTGAGTCGTCCTGGAAAGGTTGACCCTACAATCCTTGGCAAGATGCCCCGTCTTCTGAGAACGCTCACAGCGAAAACTCTCACAAGTACCATAGTGATGAAACCCACAACGCACACACTTAGGGCTTTTCCCAGCATAGCCCCCTTGTTTCTGGTCCGATGCTGACCCAGAAGCTTCAGTCTTCTTCGCTGCCGGTTGTCGCTGAACCCCCGATGAACCCTTATCCACGCTTTCCCACTTCCTCTTGTTCTCTGCCGGCGCCTTCACAGAAGAGCCCCTAGGAGGCAAGACACCCTCAGAAATCTTCAAGTTGGTCATCTTAGTAGCCGACCGCACAGCCTCTGATATAGTAGTAGGATCCCTAGCAGACACCAATCCCGCAATCTCTGGCACCAAACCCGCAAGATACTGCTCTATCCTCCTATACTCTGGTGTAGACAAACCTGGACACATCACTGCTAGCTCGTTGTGCCTGATCGTGTACTCCTCAACCTCAGAACCAACCATCTTAAGATTCCCATATTCCTGTTCCAACCTCTTAATCTCCTCACGCGGGCAGTACTCATCCTTCAACCTACGAACAAAATCCGCCCAAGGCATGGCGTTGGCCTCCCCAAGACCAAGTGTCTGTGTGACGCAGTTCCACCACGTCAAGGCGGCTCCTACAAAAGTCCCCGAAGCAAACTTCACCCAATCCACCGCTGGAGTCTCACATAAAGCAAACACCGACTCCGTCTTCTCCAACCATCTGAGTAACTCCACGGCTCCCTCCGTACCCTGGAAGCTGAGAGGCTGACAATCCTTAAACCGCTTATAGGCAACACCTGCCTGAACCGGAGGAGCAGTAGCACCCATAAAACTCTGTTGGGCAGCCTGAAAAGCAGCTAATGCAACGCCCAACTGTTGCTGCATCATCTCATTGAGCTCATCATACGTCAAGGTGATGTTACCACCACCTCTACCCCCACCAGTGTGGCCTCCACGTCGTCCCCCAGTGCGTCCTCCAGTGCGTCCTCCAGCGCGTCCTGACATCTTCTGAGAAGGAACAAGAAACAAATACTTAGACCCATCACCAACGCTAAGCCAAAAGAATATGAAAAGCCTAGGATCGGGTTCGAACGTGACCATTAATCCCAACACGAGATTCACCCAGTCTTCCATGCATTTCAACTTATGATTTCGTGTGCACCCGAAATGATAAATTGCTCTACATGGTCCTCAAGGCGTGCCCCGAGCTCGAACCTCAAGTCACCCGGTACCCGCATCTTAGAAAGATACAACCAACTCAAAAGATCAACAAACATGTTCCCTCGACTGCAAACCCGAAGAAGAGGATAAATAAAGCTAGGAATAACCAAGTATGAGATAGGTAATGTGACACTGTGTGGTAAGGATACCAACACCCCGACAAGGTTAGTATGTTTACCAAAAGCTTAAAAGAAGCATCTCAAAATAACCTGAAACATGTACGAAAATAGTATATGTCAATACAAAAATGTATTGGTGAGCATACCCGTTTGATATATATAGTAAGGAAAATTTAGCAATTCATGTGTTATTTTGCAAAATGTAATAAGTGGTATCCGGGTCAAATCAAGCCTATGAAAGGAAAGCAGATATATATAGTATGCGCTAGTAGTAATGTAATACATAGCAATGACGAGGACTCTCAACAGAGTCACAAGGGTATATACCATAGTACTATTCATTGAAATGCCAGGCCATAACGGTTAATGATTTGACAGGTCATAGATACACGAAATGACACAAGCAAACACACATAAGAATTGCTATTTTAGTAAGATGAAATAGAAAATTGATAGTAAGTACATGAGTCACCCCAAAATAGTAAAACAGTAAAAAGGGGAAGGATATACTCACATGTAAGCGAAAAGCAAACGCAAGCATATAGCAACCATGTAGCAAAGTCTGAAGATGTATATGTGCATCATGCTACCCATGCCCTAAAGTATACATTATCACTTTAAGATCTATATGAGTTTTTCTAGCGTGCATGTTGGTTACGTATCCTATTCACCCAACTAAACTGATCATGATTTACTAGTTATGTTTCCAATTGTTTTAACTCAACGACTGTTGAAATAGTGTAAAACTTCTTGAAAATATATATTTATATGGAATATATATATATATATACACGATTATATGGTAAAATGTCATAACATAAACTTGCACTCTTTTATGTGGATCATGTTTGGGGTTTAATTATTTATTTAACAACTAATAGTATTTATTTTAACCCGAGTCATAACTCGCATAAAAGACATCAAGGTTTCTTCGTTTTCTTTAACTTTTAAAATCATGATTTACATATAAAAGTTTATAGAAAATGAGGAACTTATTTTTATAAATTTGACCTTGCATGAATAAATAAAACAATTAATCCATATGCTAAGACTTTTGTAGTTTGTCTAAAATCATGTATAATGTTTATATATATATATATATATATATGGATAAGTGTAGTGAACAAATATTTAGTTTCTGTGAAAAATTAACATCATGTGTATGTGTATATATTTTGACATCAAAAGTAATTATTATTGTGTGTGCATATATATATTCGAAAAAATCATGGATGAAAGATTAGCCTTTATGTGTTGTCATAACAAATCATTTACTATATAAATATGTTGGGTGAAAAAGATTCGTTCTAGAAAAATGTATATAAAATATAAACAAAAAGTACAGATGAAAACCATACCAAAAACTAGTAGGAAACAAGGGTTTAAGACTTGATACTTAAGGGCTTTGGGCTTGAACTTGTGAACATAAAACTTAAGCTGGAAATGGTGAGAGAGCCGGGTTCGGTGGTGACTAGCTAGACAGGGTGATCGATGGTGTGGCTACGACATATTATAGAACGAATCCAAAGATTATAACTTAGAAGAATCTAAGAGACTAATAAGAATATCAAAAATGGTATGAGGTATTGAGATTATAAAGACTAATGATACTATTCTTTTGGAGTTGAGGAATGAAAAACCCACTTTGGTTGATCAAGTGAAAATAAGGAGTGTTGTGTACGAAATCTAAATGGCACTTAATAGATCACCCGATTCGTTTGGTTGATCAAGTGAAAATAAGGAGTGTTGTGTACGCGTGTATCATATTGCACAATATGATACTGAAGGAAGAGGGACACGCAATATCTCCGGATTACGTTGTGGATCCTTCGACGCCAGCAATCATTAATGATACTATTCTTTGGTAGCTGAGGAATGAAAAACCCACTTTCAACTTCAACATGATCTAACAAAACATGTCGGTAGTTTAGTTATCGCGTTTGAGGACCCGTACTCACCACTCACTTTTTTTATTATTTAATTTTTATTTTGTTTTATTTTATATTTTCTAGTAATTTTTTCTACTTAATGTATGTTTTTTCATTTAATGTAATGTTGTACTTTTATTTAAATACAATACATTGTGATACTATCATTCCACTCTCAATTTTTAGTGATGGATGTGATGGAATGTGATGAAAATAAGGTGGCACCATATTATTGGGTGTGATTGTGTGATAGTGTGATTCTATCGCCTACCACCCCATCCACCCTAAAAGGGGGTGCCATCAATAACCTCGCCAAAACCATTAGAAGGAAGGGGCACAAGCCCCGTGTAGCCCCATGCCACTAATCACACAATGTCACATCATTTTAACCCCAAACTAATCTAAAGTAGCCTAAACACTGGAAACATCAAGCCTAAAGTAGCCTGAAACGAAGGACCCCACCATTTTACCATACCCACCAATCACACACACCCCATGAGATAGTCCCCACCATTTTACCATACCCATCATTTTACCATACCCATCATTTTACCATACCCACCAATCACACACACCCGATGCAACAGGAGGTGACGAAACAGGTGGAACACGGGTAGATGTACTACGAGTTTTCCCTTTTAGTTGTTTCTCCACCTTAAGGGCATGTCAACAAACATCCTCCAGGGTGTAAAACTGTTGTAACTTTATGATATCCACCACTTTTGGACGTAAAGCTACCAAAAATCTTGCAATAACCTGTTCCTCATCTTCTTCAGCCCCGTAACGTATTTGTAAACGATCAAAATCTGTTGTAAGTTGTTCAATTGAAGAATTTTGTTGTGTGATATTATGTTATTAAAAAAAAGCATCTTGCCTGTAATTGATTGGTAGGAATTTGGCACAGAGATGTTTCTTCATTTCTTTCCCACGATTCTATGTGAGATTTACCATATTGAAGTCGTTTTTTTTCTTAGATGATCCCACCATACAGAAGCATACTTGCGCAATTTGATGGCCACAATATTCACCTTAAGATAATCCGAGATATCATAGAGTTCAAAAACACGTTCAACAGTGCCTAACTAATCGATGAACTCGTCTGGTTGGGCTTTCCCTTCAAATTCCAGAATCGCAACTCTCACTACTAAAGTACGTAGGAGGTCGTTGCGATTTTGTGGTTGGAGTTGAGGTTGCCGATGACGGCCAAAAGGATTCTCCTCTCCGTCATTACCCTCATCCCAGCAGTTGGTATCCGATCGGTTTCTTCTTGACGGTCATCATGTTGTAGTTCTAAGTCTCGAATCCGTTGTTGTAAGCGCTCGATTTCTTCAACATCATGTGGATCTCGTTAAGGAACTTCAGTCTCATTCGCACCAATACGACGGTTGGCGTTGCGTGGAGGTCGTCCTTTGACAACCATGATCGTTAGACCTGGGGTTCTTGAAGATTAAGGGTAACACGTACAATAGGAGAGAATGTTAAAGAACTAACAATAGTGATTAAAGTTATTATTCATGAAAGTTCATTTCTTCTCAAACAAAACAAGCAAACATAAATAGGGTTCTTTCACCACAAACTTAAGGAAATAAATCAAATCCCAAATTAATCAGCAATTGGATATTATTAAGTTACTAAATATAAAAATAAAAAGTTATTCTCCAAATTTGAAAGATACATGCATGCATACATGTGGGCTGGAATTAAGGCTTGACGTCTGGGTTGTTGATTGGGTCAATTTGAGATGGCCCTATGATGTCGGCTTTAAGTTCTGGATCTGTATCAATATATGATAGATATTCTGGAATTGATTTTCTATGCCGTATAAGATTAACAAGTCAACGCTTGCGCAGCGGGTGTGGGCAGAGTTAGTAAGCATGCAACAAAGGTAACTTTAAAAACTATCCAAACACATGTTTAATGTTTGACAAAAACTGCAATATAATTCATGTGAAGAGATAACATACAAAGCTACTTAACGTATAAAGCGTAAGAAACAATCTCAGCCATTAAATTAACAAGATGGCTGGATGCTGATTAAAAACCCTAATCATACTTGGGTCAAACTAACCAAGGGTAAATTAGGGAAAAATGTCTATTTTTTTTTCCAAATCATAACAACAGAATCAATCGAAACAAAAATTTTCAACAATTGAAATCGATTAAACCAATGTGAATGATTACACAATCAAAATAACAAAAAAACATTCGATTACAAATGAACGAAAACGAAAAAATCAGAAAAACAGAGATTTACACTGGGACGATTAATCATACGAAAAACATACAATTATGAATAAACGCTCGTAATAGTTGTCAAATACTTTCGATTTTATTTTAATAAGTATGATTAAACATAAAAATTAGGTTAAAAATAAGTTGCAGACGAATAAGACGAAGTTGGTGAAAACAGGGGCGTTTAAACGCACTTACAAAAAAAAAAATAAAAAAATAAAAAAAACGCAGTCTCTTGAACATTTCAAAAATACAATACCCATTCTTTGACCTTCAAGAGAAGCCTAGAAATTACTATCCTCTTTTTCTTCCCTTCTATAAATACCCATCTCCTATCAACCTTCATTCAACCATCAGATCAGATCAGACAACACAATTAGCAACATTCAAAGCAAATAAAAACGCACTATGTATTTGACAAAACAATTTAAACGCACCTTCATAATCCACATAAACGTCAGTGCTCTATAATCAAACGCATTTGTATATCAAACGTTCGTTTAACACATCTCTCCTCCTTTACATCCTCGATCCGACAGTCTTTCACCACCCTCTCCCCGCCGTTCGATCGCCGAAGCAAGGGTAGCAGTCTGGATTTTGGATGCTTTATGGTTGCTCAATCTTAGAAAAATGGATCCTAATGTTGTTACAGTGTTATATATTAAGGATTAGCAAAAGAAAGATAATGAAAATTGAATAACTGGGGAGCAAAATCAAACAGCAAGAACATATGTAAAGTAAGAAAACATTGCGAAGGTTAATAATAATAATAATAATAATAATAATAATAATAATAATAATAATAATAATAATAATAATAATAAAATAGAGATAAGTGTAGGTAAGTATAAGGAGAAGAATTAACGTGAAATGGTGGTGGTATAGGGAAGACGAGGGGCTAAATAAAATAACAATAATATTAGCTCATAATAAATCAATTTGGACGCACTTGAATTTTATTTGGACGCACTCACTACTACTACACTCAATTTGGATACAAATCAATTTGGATGCACCTATTTTTTTTAACAAATTTGGGCGCACCTATTTATATTTAGACGCACTCATTATATTTTAACAAAATCAGTGTAGACACACCCATTTATTTTAACAAATTTAAGTTACAAATTAATTGTTTGTTACACTCAATTTGGACGCACTAATTACATTCTGTTTTTTTATTTTGGACTCACTTTCTCTTCAGTACCATGTTTTGTTTTTTATAAAAAAAACAGAGCATGTTTCAAGTGGTGGGTTCCAAAAATTAGAGCATTCATTTATGTTTATAAATTCCATCTTCTTCATTTACATTCAGTAACCATGCTCTCTGTTTTTTGATTTTTGGAATGATTCTCTATTATCGTTTTTTTTGCACTGTTCTACATTTACGTTCAATTTTTTATTTTGTGTACTTGATTTTTTTGTTCTTCGAATAATGTGTTTGATCGACTGGCGTTGTATAATATGAATTCGAATTTGAAATCGTTTACAAAAATATAGAACGTGATTGCAGTAATCCGTTACAGAGACAAAAAGTCCTGCCCTTATGTTTTACTCCAATTGAAGTTAATTAGGGTTTAGTTAGGTTAGTTGTGGTTTGGTTAAGTGGACAGGTGGCATAATATAGTGACTTCTTATACTTTATATGTTAAGGAGCTTTGTATCGTAAACTTTCTCATAATTCATTATCTTTGGTATGTTTTCATGTTGAAATTATCATTATTATCGATAAAGAATTTTATTTTATTATATTGATTTTAGATATTTCATAAAATGTTTTCTTAAACAAAGGAAAGATCAAATTAATTTTCATTAAGAGGAGGGAATATGTGTTAATTGATAGATTGATAATTTCTGTCCTCATTCTCATTGATAGCCACGATATAAATAATGAAACATTACAACTGATTTCCTATGATTGAGGAGATCATATTAAATTACAAATTAATACCTAAAAGACAATGTTGACTATTAAATACAAGTTGACTATCATGTTGACTATTACACCCCCGCAGTCAAAGCGAAGGGTGGCCGTAGGCTGAGACTGGATCTGAAGTCTTCAAATAGGATGCAAGGAAGTCCTTTGGTGAAGATGTCAGCAATCTGATGACGAGAAGACACATGAAGAACACGAATATTGCCTCGCTGAACCTGTTCGCGAACAAAGTGGATGTCTAGTTCGACATGTTTGGTTCGCTGATGTTGAACCGGGTTCCGAGATAAGTAAATAGCACTCACGTTGTCGCAGCAGACAATAGTAGCGCGTGTGAGTAGATGATGAAGTTCTAGAAGAAGGTTGCGTAGCCAACATATTTCAGCCACGACGTTTGCCACACCTCGATATTCAGCTTCTGCACTTGAGCGAGAAACAGTGGACTGTCGTTTGGAAGACCAGGAGATTAAGTTTTGGCCAAGATAGACACTATAGCCAGAGGTGGAGTGTCGCGTGTCATGGCATCCTGCCCAGTCAGCATCTTTGTATGCATGGAGAGAGATAGAAGATGCTGGAGATAGGTGAAGACCCAAATTAATTGTCCCTTGTATATACCTGATGATGCGTTTCAAAGCATTCCAATGAGATTCCCATACAAATCTGCTGCACTGCGTAAGAGATATCAGTACGAGTGAAGGTGAGATACTGAAGTGTAACTGCGAGACTCCTCAAATTGGATGGGTCATCGTGTAGCGGACTGGTATCGGCACTAAGCTTGGGTTGGGTGTCCACAGGTGTGACAACCGGTTTGCAGGAGTCCATAGCAGCCCGGTGAATGATGTCTTTGGCATACGCTGACTGAGAAAGAAACATGTTATTGCCATCTCGTTGTACCTGAATGCCAAGAAAGTACGAAAGAGGGCCCAGATCTTTCATGGCGAACTCACTCGCCAAAACACCCATTAAGCGAGTACGAAGAGATTCGTTGGAGGTGGTTAGAACAATGTCATCGACATAAATAAGTAGGTATGCCACATCCGATCCATGACAATAAATAAAAAGCGAGTTATCTGACTTGCTTTGTGAGAACCCCTACAAAAGAACAAAATCAGTAAAACGCTGGTACCATGCCCGGGGTGCCTGTTTGAGACCATAGAGAGATTTCTTAAGACGACAGACGTGATTAGGATAATCTCTATGATGAAATCCCATTGGCTGGTACATGTAAACAGTTTCCTCGAGATTGCCATGTAAAAAGGCGTTAGTGACATCAAGTTGACTAATCGACCAAGACTTGGCAAGCGCCAGGGATTGAACCGTGCGAATAGTCGCGGGTTTAACAACTGGACTGAAGGTCTCGCCACAGTCGATGCCTGTTTGTTGACGACCCATCGGGCCTGAATTTATGTTTAAAAAGCCACATGCTGCGTATTATATTCATATTATCCGTACGAGGTACTAACTCCCAGGTCTTATTTTAATAAGAGCACTAAATTCGTTGTTCATAGCATTGTACCATTCCGGTGTTTTTAAGGCAACCTGTGGGTTTTTGGGTAAAGGGGCGATGGTAGAAGTGGTGAGGTTAAAAATTTGTTTGGGTTTGGCAATTCCGCTCATGGAGCGGGTATGGATGGTGCGATGGTGAGTTGTGACGGGTGGGTCTTGGATGTTTGGGACGGGTAGGTCTGGGGAGGGAGCGGAGATGTTAGCTGAGGGTGGGCTGGGTAATGGAAAGTTGGGATGTGAGGGTGGTGGGCTGAGATCAATAGGGGACGTGGGCTGATAGGAAGTGGCGTTAGTAGGAGAAGGGATATTGGGTTGGGCCGATGTGAGAGGAGGGGTAGAATTAAGGTTTGGGCTTGTGTGCGAGTGAGGAGGGGTAACAGTATTGGTTTGTTGTTGTTGGTCACGTAGGGTGGAAGGTTGAGTGTGTGGGTAATTTTGTGGGTGAGAGGAAGTAGATATGTTTGGCCACAGAAGCGGGTGATGGGTGGATATGAGAAAGTCATAGGAGTGAGGTTTAGTGGATGTTTGAATTGTATATGGGAAAATGGTTTCTTCAAAGTGGACATGTCTAGAGATAAATATTTGGTTGGTTTTAAGATCTAGACATTTATATCCACGATGGTTGGGGGATACCCAATGAAGACACAAGGTTGGGATCTATTTGTGAGTTTGTTAATGGTGGTGGTGGGGGTGACGGGGTAGCATAGGCAACCGAACACACGAAGATGTTCGTATTCGGGAATGCAATGATAGAGGAGATATGTAGGGGAAAGGAAGTCATGTTGTTTGCTTGGGAGAATGTTTAAAAGGTAGGTGGCCGCTTCAAGAGCGTGGTGCCAAAGGTTGGGGGGCAATGATGCTTGGGCAAGAAGTGTCCGAAGCATATTGTTGATGGTGCGGATTTTACGCTCCGCTTTATCATTTTGAGCGGAGGTGTGAGGGCACGAGAGGCGAAAATGCATGCCGGTTTGTTTGGAAAAATTAAGGAAATTATTATTGACATATTCGCCCCCGTTGTCACACTGAAATTGTTTTATTTTCCTCTCAAATTGGGTGTAAATGTAATTGTAAAATGTGGTGAACACCCCAAAAACTTGTGACTTATTACTTAGGGGGAATGTCCACAAAAATTTTGTTAAGTCATCAAGAAACAACACATAATAGCGATGACCTCCCGTGCTAAGAACGGGTGAAGTCCAAAGGTCGCTGTGAATAATGTCAAATGGCAAGCTAGTATGAGAATTGGAATCAAAAAATGACAATTTAGTACTTTTTCCAAACACACAAGATTGACAAAGTTTATTGTTTATTTTTGCATAATTAATAACAGAAGATTGTTTTAAGGAATGTAGTAAATGTTGTCCAGGGTGTCCCAGACGCTGGTGCCAACGATCTTGAGATACAGCAGCCAAAGTAGTGGGTTGGGAGAAGTTGGTGGAGAGTTGTGTTGTGAGAGGGTAGAGATCGCCAGTACTGTTACATCGAAGGATAGGTGCCCGGGTTTTGAGATCCTTCACAAGAAAACCAAAAGGATCAAATTCAATTGATACTAAGTTATCAGTAGTAAGGCGTCTCACATAAATAAGATTTTTAATAATGTTTGGGGCAAAATGGACGTTGTTTAGTTTTAGTGGTGGAAAGGGCGGGGGTAGGACTTGGTTACCTTAAGCCACAATCGGAATAGACATGCCATTTCCAACAATAATATTTTTATTAGTGCACGTATTAAAATTAGACGGAGAGTATATACCTTGTTCGTTGGCCGAATGGGCAGAGGCACCAATGTCCATGCATCCGTGATCTGGTTGGTTCAACGCCATGGTGTATAGTGCCTGCTCAATGTCAGTAGGGGTGTATGTGGCCGTGTGGGCCTAAGCCGGTGCAGGTCCAAGTATACCCTGTCCTCCACTGTTTGGGCTGTTTTGTCTAGTGGGATAGGGACATGGTGGGGTTTGGGCTTGGTTTTGTTTGGGTAGATTGTTTTGGGCCATAGAAGCCCACTGATTGGCGGCCCATGTAGAAGGGAATATAATATAAGGGTGAGTAGGTGTCTTTGGTTGAGCAGAAACATTCGGAGAGGTTCCCCTGTTGCGAGATGCAGATTGTCGGCCCCTGCCCCGGTCGCGGCCGCGCCCCCTGTTCCGGTCGTCCGTTCCAGTGGCCACGGTGGCTGAGAGGGCGGTGGCCGAGAGCTGAGCAGCGTTGGCTGCCTGTCGTTTCTTTTTCTGTTCCTCCATGTTGAGAAGGGATCGAACCGTGTTAAAGTCCGACAAGGGATCCTGGTTGGAGAGGACAGTAGAGATTCCATCATACTGTTCTGTGAGGCCGGAGAGAACATGAGTAACCAACCGGTCATTGTTGATTGGTGTCCCGATTCCGGTGAGTTGGTTGGAAAGGAGTTTTGCTTTTTGAAGGTAAGCGGCCATCAATGGGTATGCGGCCAGACTGAGAGTTGCATGTTCCTGAGAGAGAAAGATGGATCTAGCATTTTTGTTGTCATTGAAGTGATGCAGGAGAGCAATCCAGGCGGTATAGGCGGTTTGACAGGGAAGCATGATGATGTGAATAAGAGTTTGAGAGATAGTTCCATAGATCCACTGAAGTACAACGGCGTCTAAACGACGCCAGAGAGCATCAGCGGCAGATTGGTTTTCATCCGGGGAAGACGACGAAGCGGAAGGAGTGGGTCTAGGAGAGAGGTGGTCGAAGACTTCATAGGCCCTACAATGGATCTGAAAAAGCTCCGCCCAGGTTGTGTAATGTGAGGTATCGTCTTCAAGAACAATGGGGATGAAATTTCGAATATTAGAAATAGTCATGGCCGGGTTTATTTTGCCTTCCATTGAAACAGAGAATGGGTGACAGAGGGTGTTTTCGGATGTGAGACAAAGGGAGAATGGATGGGGAGTTTGAGAATATTAAGGGGAGGGTAGAAGATTAAAGCAGAGATAGATGGAGAGTGTTTGAAGAGGGTGATCGGAACAGAAAGAATAGGAAGGATTGGAGTTTTGCAGCGAAGTAAAAAACAAAAGAAGGTAGGGCCGGCCGAGGGTTGGGATCGGAACAGAAAGAATAGGAAAAAACATTACAACGGATTTCCTATGATTGAGGAGATCATATTAAATTACAAATTAATACCTAAAATACAATGTTGACTATTAAATACAAGTTGACTATCATGTTGACTATTATTAATAAGAACTTGTTCTTTTTTCGTGAGAAAAAAAATTATAATTATACATATGTTTGGACACTCGAGCGGTAACATAACATGTCAAAAGTAGTTTCTATTTCATATATATAGAAATCTTATTTTATTTTTTGCTGTAATTTGAAAGATTCTGCTGTCCAGCATTTAACCTTTTTTAATTTTGTGAGGATATGAGGTGTGTTTGTAGCAGCGTTATCAGAGATGGTGATTAAGGAGTCGGTCGAAGAGGCTAATTTAGTGTTAGGTTTTAAGTGGTGTTTCGGGGTTGGTGGCATTCTTCCGAGCAGAGAAACAGAATCTGGGTACTCGGATCGAGTCCTGCTCACCTTCTGTATTTTTCGTATATATTCAGTTGTAAATCTCATAAAGAAAATTTCACACTCAGAATCACGCAGTACCGAATAAATAAATGAAATACTAACATACAATAAACATATACACTTCTTAAACAATAATTCTGATAGACATGTAGAAATAAAAAAGAACTTTCAGACTTGATCAAATATTAGGAATCATGATAGATCTAAGCTAGTTTTTAAAGGTTAATATCGAAGTTTGGATGCTCAAACGTCAATATTAATAAACGGATGTATGGTTTTTTCAATAAATAAAACAAAAGAGTCTCAAGTATAAACACATATGAATGCAAGTATTGTGTTTATTCTAATACACACTGTTAATTATATAGTCCTTACTTAAATAAGCGCACAAAGACTTTCCTTACTGAGTCATAAAGAAAGTAATAACATGTATACATACATTCTTCAACCATGTCAAACCACCTTCTACGCCAAAAGGGATTGATCCAAAGAAGCGTTGCAAACCCCAACACGAACACAACCCATGTAGAACCAGAACTTCCATAGAATGATGTCATATCCATATCATACCATTTCTCATCGTTTCCTTCTTCATTTGATGGGTGAGTTTCCTCTGTTCCCATTGTGCATTTCTTTTCCAATGGCAGCCCACAAAGAAGTGGATTTCCTTCATAACTCTCCTTAGAAAATGTACCAAATTGCGCTTTCATTTCTGGGAGTCTACCCGACAGATTGTTAAAAGAGACATTGAAAACTTCTAATGAGTTCAGCTTAATCAGGTCTGATGGAACATTGCCAGACAAGTTATTGGAAGAAAGGTCCAAGCTCTCTATACTAGCAAGATTAGAGAACTTAGCAGGAATGGGTCCAGTCAACCTATTGTGAGACAAGTTTAAACCACGAATATGAGTCAACAATCCCAACTCTTCAGGGATAACACCGTTTAATTTATTACAAGATAGATCTATTCCTGACATGATATTAAGCATGCCACCCTTGTAGAGGAGAGGGAGGGTTTTTGTTGTGAACTCAACTTCGTCCTGTGTCTCAAACATGTTATCATAATCATGGATATCAAACCCTTTATTTAGGACACCCTTATAATTGTAAAAAGAATGCCTAGGGTATGATGAGTAGCTATTCGGTATGAAAGCCTCGTACGTTGGGTGAGCAATATTTCTTAGACAATTTGGTATTTGACCAGAAAGAGAATTACTAGATAGATCAATCAAACTCACACTGGTTAATTGGCACAACTGCTTTGGGATAGAACCACTAAACATATTTTTTCTTAATTGAAGAATCCTTAAATTTGATAGTTCACCGAGAAATTCAGGAATCGTTCCTGAAAATCTGTTGTTGCCAATGTCCAAAGTCAAAATACTAAACATATCACGAAAAGAGTCGGGTATTGATCCAGTAAATCTATTGGACCCCAAATGAAGATGCTTAACAAATTGCAAATTTAAGCAAGATGGGATGGGTCCGGAAAAATAATTTTGTGAGATATCGAGAAACAGGAATGAAGTTATTCCACAAGGAAACTGACCTTCCAACATATTATTTCTTGCCGCAAATTCGTTCAAGGTAATGTTGCTTATCCATTGAGGAACCAAACCTGTAAAATGGTTATTGCTGATATCCAAAACTGTTAGATCAAACAATTTACTCGTTTTGTTGAACGTATTTCCAATTTTTCCTGAGAAATTGTTACTATCCAAGTGAATGCTCACAATGTTACCGAAGCTTAAGTTTCTTGAAAGTACCTCACCATGCAGTCTGTTCATTGATAGTTCTAGTAAAGACAATCGAGTGAGGTTCGTAAGCAATCCTATTGGTATTTCTCCGGACAATTGATTACGAGATAAATCTAATGTCTCTAGTTGTTGCATATCACCAACTGAACACGGTATAGCACCCTCTAAAGAATTCCTGGACAAATTCAAATTAGTTAAATAAGGAAGGAACTTTTGTATATCTCCGGGAATAACATCTGTCAGCAGATTCCCAGACAAATCCAGCCACCATATATTAGGATTCCGGTAAAACGGCATAGGGAAATTATTGCTAAATGAGTTGTTCCTTAGATTAAGAAGTTCCAGCATTGTGTTATTTTTCATCAACCAATAAGGAACATTTCCTTGTATGAAGTTGTGAGACATGTCTAGCACTTGTAACTTGTGTTGGTTAACTAGAAAACTAGGAAGAACACTTGCTTTTTGTCTGTTCATATTGCAATTAGATAGCACAAGAACTACCAACTGGAACATAGGAGTCCAACCTATAGGTTCTTCTGTTTCCACATTGAAGTTGTCATTGTCACTTATAATTTCAACAACCTCAAGCTTTGTGTGATTGGAGAATGAGCTAAAAGAGAATGAACCATCAAATTTGTTATGACTAACATCAATGTATTCAAGAGATGTGAGATTAGCAATAAGAGATGGCGAAAGTACTCCAGTGAACCGGTTGGAAGATATATCAAAGAACTTAAGAGATGATAATGTGTTGAAACATTCTTGTAGGTTTCCATAAAACATATTATCACTAAGATCCAGCTCTTGGAGGTTCTTTAACTGACAAAACCCTGTCAAAAGAGAAGTAAAGAATTATGAGTCACCATATAAGAGAAAAAATGACTCGCACTAGTATGGTTATTCAGAGCCAAAAGATTAACCAACTACTAGGGAAATACGTATGTGGCAAAAGGTGTATAACTAATAGCAATTATAATTCTAGTCAAACAACATTTACTGATTTATAATTGCTAGTCAAACAAGGTGTTTGACTAGAGCCTAAGACATAGCTACAAGTAAATGTTGTTTGACTAGAATTATTGACTAGAATTATAATTGCTATTAATAACAATATTGTTTTTGATAACTTACCATGATCGGGTAAAGTTCCATGGAGTTTATTCTTAGCAAATGAAACAACTTGAAGAGAAGATAACAACTTTATGGTTGAGGGGATGCTCCCAACAAAATCGTTGTCACTCAAATCTAATACTTTGAGATAGTGGAAAGATGTCAAAGCTACATGAAAGACAACAAGAGAGGATTACATCTTACTAAACAGACTGAATATCTATTATGAGTCATGTTTTATTGGATAATTTTTAGTTTAATATTTCTCTTGTGTTTATAACTTGACAACTTTTATTAAGCTTATAAATCAAATTTAAACTTGTGGATCCATGGACTTTTTTTTATTGTGAATGAAGTCTTAACTTTTGTGTCACCACAAAATAATAAGTTTTGATAAGACATATTATCTACAAAATTAGTTCAAGTTCAAAATCGTAAAAGAAAAAAAAATACATTAATTCACCTTATATCTCTAGATATGTAGTCACTCGCTATATCTCTAGGATAAGCCTTCTAAAGACATCATTTTAATTCACCTTCAAACTCATCATTCTTTCAAAAAACATTATTTTTTTTTTTATCGGCTAAGGACATCACATCGGTACCCCGTTTCGAATCCCCTTTTCGTATTGTCCCTGAGGGCATAAGCCCTTTCAACGTCAAGGGGTGTATTTTTGCTGGCCCTAGGATTCAAACCGTGTACCTCACCCAGGCGGGAACCTTTCAAAAAACATGATAACAGCCTTCCATATTATCAATCACAAAATCAACCCCACTTTCGTTACTCCCCCAATTTCCCTATAAACCAACAAAAGCTTCCACAACGAAAAAAAAAATATTCTGACCTTCCATTGGCAATGTTCCGCCGATATTATTTGTATTCAAGAGGAGAACTTCCAAGTAAGGCAAATTAGGTACTCCTGCGAACATCAGTCGATTCAACAAGTAAACTCAATGACCAAAGTAGCTAGCTATGTGCTTATGTTATTTGAGAATTATGGAATGGTTTTGGAACACATGAAAGAAAACAAACCATTAGCAAAAAGTGTTCCTCCCAGGTAATTAGACTCTAGTGAAAGAGATCTTAGGGATGGAAAAGAAGCCATGGATACCATAATGTCCTCATTGAAGTTGTTTGAACCCAAGTTTAAGTGCTTCAGACTGCTCATGGTACCTGAATTGTTCCACGTAAATGAGAGAAAGCAGAACACTCAATTATAACATTGGCTGAAGCAATTCTTAAACTCATGCATAAAAGATATTATCTCGGTAAGTAACTTTCAGGTTGAGTTTTTGTGCAAAACATCATGGAAGTTTAATTTGTTGTCAAATCTAATGAGAAGTGATACATTTTGCTTATAAATGTTATCGATCACCAATATACGATCTTGTAATGAAATAGAAAGTAAAAACACATTTTAACAACATAACCATTTAACGGCAGTGATTGAAGGTGACAGTGACTCAAGTCAAGTGAAATTAAGTTCCTAAAGGAAGATAATTCTGCACAAAAAGAAATATAAAGTTTATAAGTAATGCTAATGGTGAGATTTAATATTTTACTTTTCTTAATTATTGACGATTTCACAAGAAGTTACATGCCTTGCAATGGAAAGGAACTTCCCAAATCGTTAAAACTAAGATCAAGAATCTTCAGAGATGGGAGAAAACCCAGGCATGATATGAAGCTCTTGTTGAAATAGTTCCACTTAAGAGATACACTCTCTAGCATTACCAATCTCATTAAACTCTTACAACCTACAATAAAGTTATGACAAAAATCGTGGTGTTGTAAGATTGTACTTTGGAAGAATTGAGGAATTAGTGATTACAGATCAGTAAAGTAATATTTTGATATATACGGATCGAAGTCCATTTCTTTTTATACCTTGGACACCTGGTGTGTCGTTGAACCCGTTAACCTCTAAATCCAACTTCTCCAGATTAGTCAAATGAGCTAATTCTGTCATATATTATTAAAACAAAACGGCAACTTTAGCTCATAATTCTTATTGTTTCATCGTACCTTATAAGGTTCGTCATATATGTTATAAATATTTAATTTTAATCCTCATTGGTGCCTACCTAAGATTGTCATTTTTAAATGTATGAAATTGCACAAATTGTCACAATCATTTGAAACTTGTAACACTTATAGTCCTTATTAAGCAACATTTTTATCAGTTTCATTTAAGAGTATTAATCTTAAATGTACAAAAGGATTATATAACGTTATACGTAAATATTGTCTAAATCAATACATATTTTATAATTTTGTTGATTCAACAATACTAGGATAGGGAATTCGTGTACTTCTATTGATATAATGATACACTTAACTTTGGATGGTCCAATGTTAAGCGGTTATAAAAGGGTAGTATAGTACTACAACTAGGGAAGAAGTACGTAAATTACACAATAATGGAAGTAAGAGAAAGGGTTTGGGTTACAAGGTTCTAGAGTGGAAGGTTGTGTCCGATGTGTGCTTTGGTGTAGCCCAAGGTTGGTATTTATAACCAGCCAAAGGGTTGCTCCTTTGGTGGAACTCTTGGGCGCCTGCGAAATGTAACCTTCTAGTATGGAGAGCTACGATGGGGAAAGTCGCGTCCAAGTGCGGGCTGATTGCAAGGGGCGTAAATCTGCCCAACTCTTTGTGCGACAGATGTGGCTATGTGGACGAAGACACGGACCATTTATTTGTTTCCTGCTTGTTCGCCAGAAGCCTGTGGTGGAATGTGTTTGTGTGGTTAAAAATGACGCTGATTCAAGACCCGAAGACAGTGAAGGAAATCGTGCAAGCTGTAGTGTCGGCACCTGGTGCTAAGAGATGGAAAAGGCTTGCTTATTCGGTTGTGATGGCTACTTTTTGGAGAATATGGATTGCTCGAAACGAAAAGGTGTTTAACGGCGTGTTCATTCCGATTGCCAAAACTATGGAGTACATCAAGGAAGACTCTTTCTTATAGATTTGTCACAGAGCGAAGATTCCTTCCCCGACTTGGGAAAATTGGTCCGATTTCAATGTGTTAAATCTCCTCTGAGTCTGTTCTGTTTCCTTGTATTGGTAGTCGGATTGTTGTTTTGTGGTGTTTTGGGGTTGTATTCCAGCTTCTTGCTGGCACTTTATATCTATATATAAAGCGTTTCGCCGTTAAAAAAAAAAAAAAACCCATGTTGGCGCCACATTACTTTAACTTATTCTTTTTCAGGAAACCTCCTTGACTTGTGTGCTAGTGACAACGAGCCTTCGTGTTTTGTCTCGTTTATTGACCAAGCCATTCATCTGTCAAGCCATTCATCTGTCGGTTTTCGAGAAGTTTGACTAGTGCCCATATTTCTCGATGCTCGTGTATTAGATCTGCTAGACCGCTCCTCCTTTATTACTTGTCTATTGTCGCTTCTTATACTCCTGCTTAACTATTTAGACTATAGGGAGTGGAGGGGGAAAAGAGGGAGTGAATCGTCATGTGGCACTTGTGGGACCCATGTGGGGGGGGGGGGGGGGGGGAATGTGAGGAGTGGAAGGTGGGGGGGGGGGGAGAGGGGGAGGGGGAGTGACATGTGGCATTTATTTTTCTTTTTAATTTTCTTTATATAAACTAATAAAAAACACAATATATTTTAATAAAAACATAATTAAAAACATTATCTCTACTACATTTTAAAGAGTGAGCAATGGGCAAACATGTTCAACTTGGTAAAGTTAAGATGGAATGTGAAAAGTCATGTGCTTCAACCCTCAAATGTCATATAAATCTTCCCCAAGTTACCTTTCAATACATTAAGATACTTGTACCATGTAGTAAAGATAAATAAAGGTTTATTTTCTAGATAATTAAGTTCCTATATTTGCTCGCAAAAATCCGTTCAAATTGTTATATATAATATCATTTGATGTGGTATGACCACAAGCTTCAAATAATTTTTTTTGAACAGTGACTTTCTTCAAAGCGGAATTGGCAGAAGTTCATCACACCCGCCTAATCGGCAGGCCCTAACCCTTTCAACATGCCCAGACTATGTTGTCTGAACCGGGTCCACGCTGGCATGGTGGGGGCTTCGGTGTATGCCAGAAACCGTACTGCCTCCACACGAGTTTTACCTCGCTGGAGTAACAGCCGAATGAAAACCGTGTCAGCTCAGGATCGAACTTGCATCACTTGAACCACAAGCCTCACCATCATTGCCTTGTGTCCCTCAAATGCAGCCCGTGAGAATCGAACTCAGGTCTCCCAAAAGGAAAACCGGTCCCTTCACCAATTGAACAAATATTAATTTTACATTTTCTTTCTTTCTTTAAAATTGCATATGTTTATATAAATATATAGTGTCGTTCATCATGAGAATTGTTGAAACAAATTACTTTATCTTTATCTTTGCAAAGAGTTAATGGTGGTACGAAGTGACGTACACACAACACTAAGTAGTACGGTACGTTTTGATTTTCTATTGATAAGGTTTTTTTATTCTAATTATTTAGTAAGAACGACAAGGTGCAACCGACGACACTGAAAAGAGTAATCATGTTGTAACGAATCCAAGTTGTTCAACGTTATTTCTTTATCAGTAATGTTTCCTTGACTTGATGGTGGTTCCTCACCAAAGTACTCCATCTTCTCCGGCGAGCACCATCACATCCATCTTCTCTTTCTTCAGCATCAAGATGATGATAAGGTAAAGTATTTTTTTTATTTTTTTATAATATGACCGTTCAAAGATTCCTCGAAAAATGGGACGGATGGACGGGTTTCTTCACCGTTGGCACCGATCAAGGGATGGGGGCGGTGTTCCCCGATAGGGACGATGTCCACGTCACTTCCCCGACCCCTTCCCCGTCCCCAGGGGCGGGGAGGGGCGGCTCCCCCCTGAATTTTCACTCAAAAGTTCCGATTATATAGTATTCGTATAGGAATTTTTCGGTATATAAGGTTTAGACCCCCCGAAACTGGTTTTCGACCCCCGAAACTAGCGACTTCCGACCCCAGTGACTTCCGACCCTCTGAAGTTTCGGGTCGAGATTCGCCACTGCCCGTCCCCATACCCCAAGGTCTAATTGAACCATCATTCCCTAGCAGAGCATTGCTCCTTATACCATATCGGCGAGTAATGTGGTGTGATCCTTCCCATCGATGAAGAGGTCATTAGTAACCCTACTGAAGGTTACACTAATCTTTACGCCATTTATTTTGAGTTTTTTAACCTTCGTTTGCCATTCACTCTGTTTTTTCTTCAGGTGATCAAGTCCCTCGGTATTCAAATCTATCAATTGGCCCCATGCGGCTTGAGTAAATTGACTCATTTTTAGATGCTTTGTCATGCTTATGGTGTCTGGCTGACAGTTCTACTATTCTGGCAGTTTTCCCAAATTACCTGAAACGGTGGCTGCTTACCATTGAAATGTTAAAGGAGGCAAGCCCTCGGCTCATCTATCGGTATAAAGCATCCTTGAACCAAATGAAGGAAAATTTCCTTTGGGTGAAGAATTCACTTATCTTCTGTGAGATGCCTCACCGAGATTCCTCCGGTTCTCATAATTTGTCGCCCCTTCTTGATTCTTTGTTTGATTCTGATGCTCTTCAAATATTTCATCTAACTCATGAGCATGTGCTTATTAGGGTTGGTATTAGCTAGAGGTGTACAAAAAAACAGTTTTTTTACAACCGATTTTAAAAATAAACCGCTTTAAAAAACTGGGTTTTTTTTTTCCAATTATTCATCACCAAGGAAAAAACCGATTAAAAAAACGGTTTTTTAAATATTAAAACCGGTTTTTTATGTTAACCGGTTTAAAAACCGATCCTAACCGGTTCGGGTTTTTTGTTATAAAAACCGGTTCGGTTAAAAAAACGGTTTTGAACCGGACAAAAAAAACTGGTTTTAAAAAAACCAGTTTTTTTTTTTAAAAACCGGCTAAGCGATTTGTACACATCTAGTATTAGCTGTCTTTGGTTTGCTCCATCTAAGAAACTTATTTTTCTCCAAAGGGGCACGTACGTAGAAGATGTCTTCCCTCTTCTCCTTGTTTTCATTTTACTGGTCATTTTACTTACCCCTGTTTAGGGATGAGACCAATACCATATTCGTACCTATACTTGTACGCGTACCGAAATTACCCGTACCGAATTTGAACAAAAGTGGGTACCGAGTACCGTACCGAATATATAGGTACGGTATGGGTATGTTACCGATATTTCGGTACGGTACCCGTTTTGGTACCATTTTGTTATTTTTTTTCTTTTTTGAGCACTACTACGGGTACCAAGTAGGAAAACAATTACGAGTATCAATACTATACGGATACCAAATTGAAAAATTTTGTACGGGTACCAATATGGTACACAAACCAAATAGGTAAAATTGATATGAATACCATAAATACCATAATACAAAGTGAAACATATAATCAAATTCAATAGTATATAGAATTCGGTACCCGTACCAATACGAAAGTACCGAATACCGAAATCAAGCTGTTTATTATTATTGCAGATTTGAGTATATTTGATGTGCCTTCAGACAAGAGTTTGGATGGGGTAGAGTCTCGGCTTTTAGATGAAGGGGAGAAGCCTGCTCTTTCTATACATGAGGCTATGTTTTTTTTATGGTGGTGAAAATGAGAGTCTTCTTATCGGGGAGGTTGATTTCTTGGATCCTCTAGTTTTTCTTGAAATTACACCCGCTAATATGAACGTTACACCTGTTATGGAGAAGTCTTCTTCTAGAAAGGAAACCAAAAGGAAGAAGGTTTTTCTAGCCAATGTTGGTTTCGAAAGAGGACATGCCCATCCATAAAAAAATGTTATCTGTTCATCATACTGCTTCAGAAATTCAAGCTTTTGATTTTGATCCTAATATGGAAGGGGAGGGTGAATCCCCTCATGATCATGAATGTTGGCATGTGGTGGACGCTGCTTCTGAAAGCGTTGTGTTTGATGGGGAGATAATTTTCCCCTGATTGGTCTGCGAAGAATAAGGACAAGTTTTCCTCCCCTACTGTCGTCAAGTTGTTGACCATCTTGCACCTCATACTAAGAAATTGGTTGTTAGTACTCTACCCCTTGATGAACTTGGTAGTGAAGCCTGCTTCCTTATACTTGTATTGCTTTTCTCCTACTTGAAATTATCACCAAAGCGGTTGCCTTTAAAGACATGAAGGACAAGTTGCTAGCCCTTGCCTCAATATGGAGAGGCAAGTATACTCAAGAGGTTTCCTTGACCAAAGAATTTCAAGAGCCATCCATTGCACTGGACGCTCACTATGCTTTGGATAAAAAAAAATTTGATCAAATGCAGGTAGAGCATGAGATAAGTCAAAGGAGGTGCAGTTGTTGAAGGGGAAGAACACAGAACTTTAATGTGTCATTTACTCCTTATGTTTGCAAAAGGAGTCTATTGTGGAAGAAAAAATGAAGCTTGGGGGGAGGGGGAAGTGATGGAGTAATTGAAGGAGAATTGATGACTGGTTCAGGAGGGATTCTCTGAGCTTGTTGGCTATCTTCTCAGGAGTGTTGAATTTCTTTACACTAGCCATTGTTTAGAAATGTCTTAGGTGTTCACGAGGGAATTTATGTAGCTGTGTTCACGAGGGAATTTGTCAGCTCTTATAAGAAGGCTTCTTACCCTTAACTTGTTTCCCTTGCCACTTGTGCTGAAAAGCCTATTTAGGAGATCAAAGAGATGGAGCCCCTTGGGATGACCAAAGATATAGGCTTTGGGTTGGATAACAGCAAGCGGGAGGACAGTGGTCAGGCCACTCATTCTAGTGCTAGTGTGGGGATACCTTCATCTATTGCATTGTGAACCATTCTTCCCTATCCTTCCCTTAAGACAGTTGAACCTGCTCCCATAGCGAATTAGACTCGTAAAGAAGGTTCCACCTCCAAGGTACCTAATGAAGACCTCTTGAAGGTGAAGTTGGGAAAAGGCAATGTTGAACCCAAGAAGACTGGAGATGCTACTACTGATGATTAAAATTGAAAGAGGGATATGCCTTTTTAACTTGTTAACTTGTGGTGGAATTTGGAAAACAATTTTTTTGCATGTTTTTTTATGTAGAAAACTTCTTCGTGCCGGTCATCTGTTTCATCGGGCCATCTATCTTGTGTTGGCTATGCTTTTATGAAACTGTATTATCGTTTGTTTCTACTTATGGAATCTCTGAATGAAAATTATTGGATGGCTTAGTTCATTGCATTTGATTAAGTCTAAGAAATCTCTTGTGGAATGTATTATATTCACTACTTGGTAGATAATTTGGAGGTCCCAGAATGATAGATCTTTTTGGAAACTCAAGTGGGCATCATTATTATTTATTTGATTCTATCGTTTATGTGGTTTTCTAAGTGGAATAGTCTATGTAACATGTCTTAAATTGTATAGATAAAAACCCTTTAATATCGATGCATTTGTTGCTTGTTTTTTCTAGGTTTAACTATTTCCTAACTAGGTGTATAGGTGACTAGTTGAGGAGGGATTCTCCTAGGTTGTTGGTTATCTTCTCTGGAGTGCAAAATTTGTTACCCCAATAGCCCTAGTTTACAAATGTCATAGGTGTTAATGAAGGAATTTCTTTAGGCCATGTAGTTGTTTCCAAGGTATTCCCCTCTCATTTGTTACAGGGTATGACGCGCAAGTCATAAAAAACTTCATCAATGTTGTCAGCTCTTACCAAAAGGCTTCTTACCCTTATTTTGTTGCCATTGCCACTTGTGCTGAAAAGCCTATTTAGGAGATCATGGAGATGAGGCACCTTGGGATGAATAAAGAAATAGTCTTTGGGTTAGATAGCAGAAGCGGGAGGATCGTGGCCAGGCCACTCATGCTAGTGCTAGTGAGGGGATACCCTCATTTGTTGCATTGCGAACCATTCTTCTCTCTCCTTCCATAAAGACGGTTGAAACTACTCCCATAGCGAAGTAGACTCGCAAAGAAGGTTCCACCTCCATGGTACCTAACGAAGACATCTTGAAGGTGAAGCTAGGAAATGGCAATGCTAAAGCCATGAAGACCGGAGATGTTGCTGCTGATGATGACAACTGAAGGAGGGATATAAAAGTGGTTTATGGTATATAATTCTTGATGATCAAAAGCATACAATACAATCCCTTTATATAGGGACATAATACAAGATAATTATGGAAACAATTTCTATCTCTTAGTTCTATACGTATCTTTACTAAATATACGATAATGATAAGTATGATAAGATCACCCCCCCCCCCCCGCAGTATGAGCAGGCGTAGAGCAGACGGTTAAACTGGATGTAAATGACTGAAACATCTCTCGAGATAATCCCTTGGTGAAAATATCAGCGTACTGGGTAGAAGACGGGACATGAAGAACACGGATATGACCGATGCGAACCTTTTCACGTACAAAGTGAATATCAATTTCAACATGCTTTGTTCGTTGATGCTGAACCGGATTATTCGAGAGGTAGACTGCAGAAACGTTATCACAATAGACCACAGATGCACGTTGTAATGGAACATGAAGCTCAAGAAGCAAGTTTCGTAACCAGGTGGCTTCTGCAACCGCATTGGCTACTGCACAATACTCGGCCTCCGCACTGGAATGAAAGACGATAGACTGATGTTTAGATGACCATGAAAGAAGATTATCGCCCAAAAATACACAATAACCACTTGTGAAACGACGTGAGTCAGGGCACCCACCCCAATCTGCATATGAGTAGGCAACTAGAGAATCAATTGTAGATTTTATGATCTGAATGCCATACGAAATAGTTCCTTGTAAGTAACGAATGATTCGCTTCATGAAATTAAAGTGCGGATCCCGTGGCTCATGCATGAATAAACACACCTGCTGAACAGCATATGAAATATCGGGCCTTGTGAATGTCAAGTACTGCAAGGCACCTGCTAAGCTTCAATATAATGTAGGGTCATGAAAGAGTGCCCCATCCGAGGCAATAAGCTTGCAGGACAAGTCCACCGGAGTGGTACAGGGCTTGCACGAAGATACTGAAGCCCTGTTAATAATATCTTAGCATATTGTGACTGAGAGAGAAACATGCCACTACTTTGATGAGTCACTTTAATGCCGAGGAAGTGGTGAAGACGGCCCAAGTCAGTCATGGCAAACTCTCGTGAGAGTGCACCATGTAAGGACAAAAAGGATTGAAGAAACCACTTTTGGAAACCTTAGTCTAATTCATGTTTCTGCAAATAAACCTAAGTATAGAAACTGCTGAAGAAGAAGAACTGAATGTACTGAAGAAGAGGATATCAAGTGTTGAAGAGTAATGATCAGAAGTTCTGAAGTCCAACGAGACAAGTTACTAAAGAACTGCTGAAGACAAACTACTCATCAGTAGTTTGAGTAGTTTGTCACTCATCAGCTGTTTGATGGAATCTTCTAACCGACTTAATACTTCAGTAGTTTAGTTTAATATTAGTATTTTCAAGATCTATTGTACAAGTACCAATGCTACAGCCTGTTGTAGTATTTGTACATATTCTATTGCTTCAATAATTCTCATGTACGTTTATTTTTAGTCTATACATAGATGGGTTCATCCCACTATTTTAGACATTCCTTTTATAGTATAATTTCCAATATATCTGAGAATCATTTGAAGCGTTTACTGTTTTAGATTCTCACATACTGCTTCAGTTTCATAACCCAAGGGGGAGTATTAACTCCTGTTTAAAAGTACAGCTTTAACCTGAACACTTAACTTTTAATCCACTATGAAACTTACTTTGATAGTTCATATATACAAGTGTTCATGATAAGAACCTGTTAAACAAGAAACCGATCCAACAATTGGTATCAGAGGACTGGTTCATGTTATCAAATATCAATCTAACAAATTGAGAATCAGACACGGTCTCTTATTGATATTCAATATAGGATTGCAGTTCACTTTTTAAAACATCTATCACTTTAAGAAACCATTGATCAATCAAATTTCTTAAAAATGGACCCTCATAATACTGGATCTGCCAATAAGCCTCCTATGCTAGTCAGAAATGAATATAATATCTTGCAAAGGAGGATGGCAAATACTTTATCTCAACAAAATACTGAATGTTGGAAGTCTGTCATGTATAGACCTCATAAACCAGTATTAACAGATCCAGAAACTAAAGGGGAAAGAACAAAAGATCCAAAATACTACACTGAAGAAGATTTCCTAAAACTTGAGCTGGATGCTAAGGCATTTTCTATGTTGGCTATGGCTCTCCCAAATGAAATTTATGCTGGGCTTTTACACTGTGAAAGTGCCAAAGAGCTATGGGATTGCGTTAAATAACAGTTTGAAGGAACTAATGAGGTGATAGCCAACACCAGAGAAATCCTTGCTTAACAATATGAAACCTTTACGCATGTTAATGGAGAAACTTTAACACAATAACTTGAAAGATGTTAGGATCGTAGAACACACACGCACACGAACACAAGTATTTACGTGGTTTCGTCTAAACTGACCTACGTCCACGGGGGCAACTGGGGTATTGTTTTATTGAGTGATACAAAAATTGCAAGTACAAGAGGGTATTTATAGGCCTAAATTAGGGTTAAAACCCTATGCTAATCTTGCTCAACAAGTTAATCATACTGGGCTTCAAACGACTGGGCCTATAAGTGGGCTGAAGACAACATCTCTAACAATTTCCAACTTGGTGTCTTCGGACCACGAACTACACCATCTCTTCTGTACTTCTGTAGATAAGATCTCCCCTTGATCTTTAATGCACCTCCAGTTACCCCGATCTCCTCAACATTATTCCTGGAGACCAGCTGAAGCTCCACACAGCTTCAGCTTATCCAACGTCACACATTTAGTGAACATGTCTGCTGGATTCTTAGCACCTGAGATATTCTTCAAGTTGATTGTGCCATCAGCAACCAATCCTCTCACGAAGTGATACCTTATCCCGATGTGCTTCGTTTTCTTATGATACACAGGATTCTTAGCAAGTTTCACTGCACTTTCATTATCACAGTGCAACAAGTAGTCAGTCTGCTTCTTCCCTAACTCTTCCAGAAAAGCTTTCAACCATACTAGCTCCTTACTGGCTTCACTATAGCCATGTATTCTGCCTCTGTTGTGGACAAAGCCACGCTTTTCTGAAGTCTGGACATCCAACTGACTGCAGTTCCTCCCACTGTGAAAACAAAACCTGTGGTGCTTTCAAATGTCTCTCTGCAGCCACCCAGGTCAGCATCTGTATAACCTCTGAGAACTGAATCCTTCCCTTTGAAACATAACCCCATCTTTGACGTTCCCTTCAAATAACGAAGCACCCATTTAACTGCTTCCCAATGTTCTCTTCTCGGATTTGACATAAACCGACTGACAACTCCGACTGCATGTGCTATGTCAGGTCTTGTACACACCATAGCATACATCAAACTACCCACTGCAGATGCATACGAAACTCTAGCCATATCAGCTTTTTCTTCTTCGGTTCTGGGACACTGATCTTTGCTAAGCTTGAGGTGACTTCCCAAGGGCGTGTTTATAGGCTTGGTCTTCTCACTGTTAATATTGAATTTCTCTAACACTTTCCCGATGTACTTTTCCTGGGATAGTGTCAAAAATCCATCTTTCTTGCTCCTGGTGATAATTGTGATACCCCGCAATTTCAGGTTCTCACTTTAACTAAACTCTAGTTACATTCCTTGCATCCTACTTAACTAGGGTTAGCTAGATAGGACACACGTTGCACAGTTATAGGTTAATAACTGCATGAAGTGGTAATTCGGGGAATTACCATACTGTATACATGATTAGTGAACCTCGGACGTTGGTGAACAATGAAGTTAAATAATTGTGAATTAATTGATTGAGATTGATTGCAATTACGTGCTTTTATGATACTGTGTGAAACTATGTGCAAACTGTTTGTAATTACGTGAACGTTAAACCGAATATGTTAATAAACATCGTAACAGGTGGACCGGTAGGATGGTTGGGGTCTTAACACATGGGGTTACACGTATTATGGTCCAAAATAGCGAAAACATCGATGAAAACATGTTGTACAACGAAGCAGGTAACCCGGAGCGGGCCGAAGAGCTGTGAGCGGCCGCTCACAGCCTTCAAGCTGCCGCGCGCGGGCACCAGACTTCACCAAACCGCATTAAACTACTATTTAAGCAACCTTAAGCCTCTTGTATCTCCTAAACTCAAACCCTAATCGCCCCCACTCCCCTATTTACGAAATATCAACCCCTAAACACCTGCTAAGGCTCAAGAACATCGATCGGGAAGCTTGGAGAGCATTCGGTTGATTGTTTTGAAAGGCTTGCGGTATAATCTTCAATCTTTTGTGTTTTAATCATCTTAAATATGTTATAAAACCTTATAACTAAGTTTGTCCAGGTCTGAAACCTTTTCATAAAGATTAAAACTTGAAGTTTATAAAGTTTGAATGGGTTAAACATAATCCTATGCGATTAGAAATTGATAGGTTGCATGATTATGCATGTTCTTGATGTTTTAGACTTCTAGGGTTTGTGAATGATGATGTTTGTGATGTATAATTAGGGTTTTGATCAGATGTGGTTCTTATTAATGTTGTTTGATGATTATTAGGTGTTATTGATTGATAATATGCAACTAGGGTTTGATATAATTGATGATATTGCATGATTAGAATCTGGACAGAATCTGAATGTCGACTTGTAGGGTCTGTTTCGTAGCTTGAAAATAATTTTTTTGATCGATTATTTGCATGAATAGATTGTACATGGTCTTAGCTTTTTAGAATGGGCAAAATCATCTGATTTGGATGTCGTTTGATATGTTTTTGGAATTTTCTTTGATTAAAGGTCATGTCAGATTTTCGGATTAACAAACTGAGTCAACTTTAAACAATCATAACTCGAGTTTTACAAGGAATTAAGTTATGAAATTTGGACAGTAGGTTAACATTGGAATTAATTGGCTTTTCCAAGTGGATTCATCCTGTTTGGATGAATACACAATTTTTGGGAATTTTTCTACTAACCTGACCTGCTGTAGAAACTTTCTGGACATATCTGTGTTGTACGATTTTTCAGGATTTTTGTGTTTGGTTTTGAGACAAAACAAAAATATAGGTTATCAAATGAATCCCAAATAATATTCAGTTAAAATTTGGGAGTTTAATTCATTGATTAAGTATTTTAAATAAATTAGTTCTCGTGGCGCACAATCTGTCCTGAAAACGCAGATTGTGTATTATGTGTTTATGTGACTAATTGGAGTCCTATGTGGTATGTATTTGATATGTACTTGAATGGGAACTTGTATGAGATGCATATGAAGTGTAAAACTAATGGTAACCAACATATTCACAACGGGTCCGTAGGGTTTACTTATGCATGTAGAGTCACTAGGCGTCACTTATACGATTTTGAACAATTAAACGTCTTGGACAAACGGGTTATATGGTGTAATGGTATTACACATATACTCACTTAGTGACACATGTACTAGGGAGTCGGTAGCACACCATACTTTGGAGTTTGGATTTATTTGCTTGCATACTAAGGTGAGTTTCACTATTCTTTTCTCAAAAGCATGCGTCTCGGGTTTGAGACAACTTACAAAACGCTTTCTAGTCTGGTTTGGGACTACTTTTACATCTCGAGTTATGAGATGCTTTGACTCCTTGCGTGGGTCGGGTTTTGACTCCTTGTGTGGGTCGGTTTTACAATTCCTTGTGTGGATCGGGTTTTTGATCAGTTTAAAACTTATTGGTCCTTTGTAAACTAAACACTCTGTCATTTTGGAAAGTCCTTGCATATTATTGGGTTAATCGCTGGAGGCGAGCGGGGTATTAGTTGATAGCGCTATTAGGTTGTGCAGCAACCTCATGTCTGAGGTGCTTGAGGCACGGGCATGAACTTCTGACCACATTTGAGAACTGGTGTTGATAGGCACCAGTTATTGAGGCAAACTTTTACATTACTAAAGGTGTCCCAATAATTCTGTTTAGTTACACTGAGTGGGTTAGCTACCCCTGACACGCTTAAACTGATGATACTTGAACATTTTGGTCTGGAGGACCTACGCTTTTACTTGGTTACGTGGTTTTGGAAACTAGCGTATTTACTTACTCATTTTCTTTACTTAGTGAACTCAACAACATTGTTTGTTGACCCACGATATACATGCTTTTGCAGGTAGTTAGCTTCCGGTGCCACGATTAGAAAGCACTGCATACTTCACTGCATTTGGGGTCTTGGGCATACGCTTAAATTATATATCATGCTTTTACATTTTCTTTCGTATGGTTTTTAATTTGGGCGCGTTGTTTTGCGCATGGTTTTAATAGGTTTAAATTTGGTTTACGCTTCTGCAGCTTAACTAAACTTGTTTTTTTTGAAAACGAACTAAATGGTTTGGGCATTTAGAGTTCGTTCATATGACTTATGGCTATGGGATCCTGGTATGTCATGCGCCTCGCGGTATAAACCCCGAAGTGGAAATTTGAGGGTGTGACAGATTGGTATCAGAGCCATTGGTTATAGTGAACTAGGACTGCATGTTGAGTCTAGTCTATAATCATCATAGCATAAGTACACTCACAACTTAAGTGCACAACTAGCTTTTAGCTACATATATCTACAACATATGATTTCGGGAGATATGTTATCTTCTAGTTCTAGACCTAATTCTGAACACGTTAATGGTGGGAACCCAGGGTTACACCAGGTGGCGCATTACTGGGAGTAGTATCTTAACAAACCTCATGGATGAGGAAACAACAATAGTACAAGGGAGGGAGCCCTTGCGAGCGTTGTGGCGCAGGTACACAGGAAGCTGCACGATGCGCATGACGTGGTACCATTAAATCGAATCAACTGTGAAGCAATTCAAATACTGAGACTTATCCTTTTTCACTGAGCAAGGAGACAATTAGTTTTTGTTCCTTGTTACTTGATCTTTCTTACTTCCATTCGAAACTCAGACGGGACTGGGTTACACATATAGAACTTATTTCTTACTTTAGTACCTTACGCCTAGTATGAGCGGGCGGACGTATGACTGCATATCCCTGTTACCCATAAGTATATGGTAGATTCATGGGAACACATTAGATCGGGGCTTATTACACACACTTTTGGGGAGTTACGTAAGGCCTGCGATGCAGTGCAACATCTCAAAGGAAGACGAAACCTACCAGTGACTGACAGTCGCGATTGGAGAAACAAATGGTGCTGTTGACCATTGAGCTGACTTACACAGGACCGGAGAAGGAGACTGTACGTGATGAGAACCATATAACACTGACATCGCGATAGAAGAAGGATAAGGGATGGAAGGGGAACCTGAGCAGGACGAGCACATGGAAAGTGAGGATGAAGGCTCTACTATCTAGATATAACACTTACCTTTTCTTACCTATCTTTTCTTTCATTTCCCTTTGCTAACTTAGATAAGACTGAGTTCTTATGATCAACGATAGGGTGGTTGAGGCCCTCGCATCTTTCCAAGCTAGTAAAGATCTATTTTGCTAAATCATTCCTTTCCCTTGACTTCCACGTTTGCACTTTCTTATACCTTGAACGTACATGCCACAACAACAACCTGCCATCGTATTTTCAAGCCTTTTATTGGTTGTAAACCTCGATAACTCCAACGGAACTGAAGGAGACCGTCTGATTGCTTCGATAGTATAAGTCTTTGCCATGTGCATTTGCCCCAGGTAGAATGGGGTAATGTATGCTATAAGCACACTCGATGAGTTACAGATACTTGGATGGAGAACGTAACACCTTGTGATGAAACCTAGAAATTTGTTATATAAAGACGGATGGGTCTGAGATCGACGTCTACACTACCAAGCTACAGGAGTTAGATACTTCGTGCTCGAATCTAATTAACCAACTTTACCAGCGGATCGGATTTCATACCAAAAGGGTGGGTCCCTCAGATTCGTGGCTTGGCCACTGCAGCTCACCTACCCATAATCTAACAAATCTTTCAACTGGCTCGCAAACTCACTGATGAGGCTGTTGAGCATGGTACTTTTCCGAAGCATGGTGCTTCATCTTCTACTTTTGGTGATAGCAAGAGAACGTGGGATAGTGTGAGGTATAAGTCCTTCAACAACAACTACCACAATGGTAACAACAACAATAGGGAGCATTTGTGATTGGCTCTGGGGAAGCTAGGGCTGACAACAATGTCGTGATGGGTACGTGCTCCTTGAACGACACTCTTGCTTCTATTTTATACTAGTTCGGACTATAGTTTTGTGTCATCGAAACTTAGCAAACAGATAGGGATGGTTCCTACTTTTCTTGATACCCCGTACTCTATAGAGTTAGCTGACGGGAAGCCTGTTGAGGTAACCCATATTCATCGTGACTGTAAGCTCGAGTTGGATGGACAATTGTTTGCCATCAACATTCTACCTATCACCCTTGGAAGCTTTGATCTCGTGGTTGGCATGGACTGGTTATCCATGCAACACGCTAAAATTCTCTGTCAAGAGAAGATTGTTCGTGTCCCCCTCCCAAGTGGAGAACTTTTATGTATACAGGGTGATCGTGGTGGTGCCATGGTGGGCATCATCTCCTTTTTGAAAGCCCAGAAGTGTATTCGTAAGGGCAGTCCTGCCATTTTGGCTAACATATCTGACACTCGAGCTGAAACTGAAACTAAGATTGAGGACATTCCAGTAGTCCGAGATTTCCCAGATGTTTTCCCAGAGGAACTACCTGGACTTCCACCTGTTCGTCAAGTGGAGTTCCAAATTGATCTTGTACTTGGAGCAGCTCCAGTTGCACGTGCACCATATCGCCTAGCACCAGGCGAACTTCAAGAACTGTCTACCCAACTCCAAGAGCTATTGGATAGGGGCTTTATCAGACCTAGTTCTTCGCCATGGGGAGATCCAGTTCTATTCATTTAGAAGAAAGATGGGAGTTTCTGCATGCGTATTGATTATCGGGAGTTGAACAAAGTGACGGTTGAGAACCGCTACCCTTTTGCCTCGTATTGATGACTGGTTCGACCAGCTGCAAGGGTCGAGCTTCTATTCTATGATTGACGTGATGCATACGCGATCACCTTATCACGCTGCATCGGCACACACCCTAACCCTTGGATAGACGCATCACAGTACACCACGAAGTCCTCTGTACCCTCAGGTAATGATAGTATAGGTGCACTGCAAAGTTTCGACTTTAATAATTGAAAAGCAGATTCTTGGGCATCTCGCCACTTGTAAGTAATACCCTTCTGTGTCAAAGCAGTGAGGGGTTGAGCGATCTTAGAGAATCCCTCAATGAATCTACGATAATATCCCGCAAGACCAAGAAACTGGCGCACTTCTGTCGGAGTCTTAGGAGCCTCCCACTTTTAATAGCATCAATCTTGGCGGGATCAACATGTATTCCTGCCTCATTCACCACATGTCCAAGAAATTGTACTTCTCGAATCTAAAGGTCACATTTAGAGAATTTTGCATACAGGTGCTCATTTCTCAAAAGTTACACCACCCATGACTTGGAACTGGGAGCAGTGGTTTTTTCTCTAAAGATCCGGAGGCATTATCTCTATGGGACGAAGTGTATGATCTTCACTGACCACAAGAGCCTCCAACACATATTCGATCAAAAGGAGCTGTACATGCGAGCGACAACGTCGATGGGTCGAGCTTATGAATGATTATGACTGTGCCACCAAGTATCATCCAAGGAAAGCTAACGTAGTAGCTGATGCACTCAGTCGTAAGGAAACGAAACCTAAACGGGTGCGAGCCTTACAACTCACCATTCATTCTAATCTTCTTGATAAGATACGTGAAGCCCAGGTCGAGGCTTTGAAAGAAGAAAATATCGGGCTTGAAACTTTACATGGTGCGGATAAGCACTTGGAACTGAAGATAGATGGTCTTCAATACTTTATGAATCGAGTCTGGATACCACGCTTTGGGGATCTCAAACAAGTGGTGCTCGATGAAGCTCAGACATCTCAATATTCGGTACATCCTGGTTCGGGCAAGATGTACCAAGATCTTAAAAATCTTTACTGGTGGCCAAACATGAAAGCTGAAATAGCCACTTATGTTAGTAAGTGCTTGACTTGCGCGAAGGTTAAGATTGAATATTAGAAACCTTCAGGCCTACTCCAGCAATCAGAAATCCCTATGTGGAAATGGGACGGGATTTCTATGGATTTTATTACAAAGCTTCCTAGAACGTCAACGGGCTATAACATGATTTAGGTTATCGTGGATCGTTTAACCAAATCGGCACACATTTTGGCAATAAAGGAAACGGACTCGCTGGAGAAACTAGTAAATCTCTACGTCAAGGAGGTAGTCTCTAGGAATGGGGTGCCTACTTCTATTATATTGATCGCGATGCACGATTCACTTCTCATTTTTGGACTACTCTCCAAAACGCTTTGGGAACTCGCTTAGATATGAGCACAGCCTATCACCCACAGACGGATGGACATAGTGAACGTACCATCCAATCATTGGAAGATCTGCTACGAGCATGCGTGGTAGATTTTGGCAACAGTTGGGATAAGCACTTGCCTTTGATTGAATTCTCGTATAACAACAGCTACCACACTTCGATACAGTGTGCGCCTTTTGAGGCACTTTATGGACACAAGTGTAGGTCTCCCATCTGCTGGACTGAGGTTGGGGATAGCCAGCTAACAGGTCCCGAACTCGTGCACGAAACTTCTGAGAAGATAGTACAAATCAGAAACCGGATGGTTGCTGCTCGAGATCGATAGAAAAGCTACGCTGATAAGCGTAGGAAACCTTTGAAGTTCCAGGTTGGGGACAAGGTTCTATTGAAGGTGTCACCTTGGAAGGGGGTGATACGCTTTGGAAAACGGGGAAAGTCAAACCCGCGATACGTTGGACCATTCGAGATTGTCGAAAGGATTGGTCCAGTAACTTACAGGTTGAGCCTGCATAATGAACTTAATGGGGTACACGATGTACACCACGTATCGAACATAAAGAAATGTTTATCGGATACAACACTAGTGGTGCCACTGGAGGATATCCAGGTGGACGATCAGCTACGGTTCGTGGAAGAACCGGTGGAGATTCTTGAGCAGGGCGTCAAGAAACTCAGACAGAGCATCATACCGACTGTTAAGGTGCGATGGAATTCCCGTCAAGGACCGGAATACACGTGGGAACGCAGGGATCAAATGCGGTTTAAATACCCACACCTCTTTTCTGAACCTGAACCTGAACATAGATCGAATGCTAAACATAAAGCAGCTCTTTCAAAGTGAATTTCGGGGCGAAATTCCTTTCAACTTGGGGATGATATGACATCCGGGAACCAAGCACACACTTTTCTAGCTGGCTTTATTGTTTACTTGCTGAATTTTGGGACGAAATTCTTTTCAACTTGGGGATGATGTGATACCCCGCAATTTCAGGTTCTCACTTTAACTAAACTCTAGTTACATTCCTTGCATCCTACTTAACTAGGGTTAGCTAGATAGGACACACGTTGCACAGTTATAGGTTAATAACTGCATGATGTGGTAATTCGGGGAATTACCATACTGTATACATGATTAGTGAACCTCGGAAGTTGGTGAACAATGAAGTTAAATAATTATGAATTAATTGATTGAGATTGATTGCAATTACGTGCTTTTATGATACTGTGTGAAACTATGTGCAAACTGTATGTAATTACGTGAACTTTAAACCGAATATGTTAATAAACATCGTAACAGGTGGACCGGTAGGATGGTTGGGGTCTTAACACATGGGGTTACACGTATTATGGTCCAAGATAGCGAAAACATCGATGAAAACACGTTGTACAACGAAGCAGGTAACCCGGCGCGGGCCGAAGAGCTGTGAGTGGCCGCTCACAGCCTTCGAGTGGCCGCGCGCGGGCACCAGACTTCACCAAACCGCCTTAAACTACCATTTAAGCAACCTTAAGCCTCTTGTATCTCCTAAACTCAAACCCTAATCGCCCCCACTCCCCTATTTACGAAATATCAACCCCTAAACACCTGCTAAGGCTCAAGAACATCGATCGGGAAGCTTGGAGAGCATTCGGTTGATTGTTTTGAAAGGCTTGCGGTATAATCTTCAATCTTTTGTATTTTAATCATCTTAAATATGTTATAAAACCTTATAACTAAGTTTGTCCAGGTCTGAAACCTTTTCATAAAGATTAAAACTTGAAGTTTATAAAGTTTGAATGGGTTAAACATAATCCTATGCGATTAGAAATTGATAGGTTGCATGATTATGCATGTTCTTGATGTTTTAGACTTCTAGGGTTTGTGAATGATGATGTCTGTGATGTATAATTAGGGTTTTGATCAGATGTGGTTCTTATTAATGTTGTATGATGATTATTAGGTGTTATTGATTGATAATATGCAACTAGGATTTGATATAATTGATAATATTGCATGATTAGAATCTGGACAGAATCTGAATGTCGACTTGTAGGGTCTGTTTCGTGGCTTGAAAATAATTGTTTTGATCGATTATTTGCATGAATAGATTTTACATGGTCTTAGCTTTTTAGAATGGGCAAAATCATCTGATTTGGATGTCGTTTGATATGTTTTTGGAATTTTCTTTGATTAAAGGTCATGTCAGATTTTCGGATTAACAAACTGAGTCAACTTTAAACAATCATAACTCGAGTTTTACAAGGAATTAAGTTATGAAATTTGGACAGTAGGTTAACATTGGAATTAATTGGCTTTTCCAAGTGGATTCATCCCGTTTGGATGAATACACTATTTTTGGGAATTTTTCTACTAACCTGACCTGCTGTAGAAACTTTCTGGACATATCTGTGTTGTACGATTTTTCATGATTTTTGTGTTTGGTTTTGAGACAAAACAAAAATATAGGTTATCAAATGAATCCCAAATAATATTCAGTTAAAATTTGGGAGTTTAATTCATTGATTAAGTATTTTAAATAAATTAGTTCTCGTGGCACACAATCTGTCCTGAAAACGCAGATTGTGTATTATGTGTTTATGTGACTAATTGGAGTCCTATGTGGTATGTATTTGATATGTACTTGAATGGGAACTTGTATGAGATGCATATGAAGTGTAAAACTAATGGTAACCAACATATTCACCAACGGGTCCGTAGGGTTTACTTATGCATGTAGAGTCACTAGGCGTCACTTATACGATTTTGAACAATTAAACGTCTTGGACAAACGGGTTATATGGTGTAATGGTATTACACATATACTCACTTAGTGACACATGTACTAGGGAGTCGGTAGCACACCTTACTTTGGAGTTTGGATTTATTTGCTTGCATACTAAGGTGAGTTTCACTATTCTTTTCTCAAAAGCATGCGTCTCGGGTTTGAGACAACTTACAAAACGCTTTCTAGTCCGGTTTGGGACTACTTTTACATCTCGAGTTATGAGATGCTTTGACTCCTTGCGTGGGTCGGGTTTTGACTCCTTGTGTGGGTCGCTTTTACGATTCCTTGTGTGGATCGGGTTTTTGATTAGTTTAAAACTTATTGGTCCTTTGTAAACTAAACACTCTATCATTTTGGAAAGTCTTTGCATATTATTGGGTTAATCGCTGGAGGCGAGCGGGGTATTAGTTGATAGCGCTATTAGGTTGTGCAGCAACCTCATGTCTGAGGTGCTTAAGGCACGGGCATGAACATCTGACCACATTTGAGAACTGGTTTTGATAGACACCAGTTATTGAGGCAAACTATTACATTACTGAAGGTGTCCCAATAATTATGTTTAGTTACACTGAGTGGGTTAGCTACCCCTGACACGCTTAAACTGATGATACTTGAACATTTTGGTCTGGAGGACCTACGCTTTTCCTTGGTTACATGGTTTTGGAAACCAGCGTATTTACTTACTCATTTTCTTTACTTAGTGAACTCACCAACATTGTTTGTTGACCCACGATATACATGCTTTTGCAGGTAGTTAGCTTCCAGTGCCACGATTAGATAGCACTGCACACTTCACTGCATTTGGGGTCTTGGGCATACGCTTAAATTATATAATATGCTTTTACATTTTCTTTCGTATGGTTTTTAATTTGGGCGCGTTGTTTTGCGAAAGGTTTTAAAAGGTTTAAATTTGGTTTACGCTTCTGCAGCTTAACTAAACTTGGTTTTTTTGAAAACGAACTAAATGGTTTGGGCATTTAGAGTTCGTTCATATGACTTATGGCTATGGGATCCTGGTATGTCATGTGCCTCGCGGTATAAACCGCGCAGTGGAAATTTGAGGGTGTGACAATACTCATCCCGAGTATCTGTTTAGCTGCACCCAAATCCTTTATCTCGAATTCTTTGGACATTTGTTTCTTCAACTTGCTGATCTCATTCATATCTGATCCTGCAATCAACATATTATCTACATACAGAAGTAGAATGATATACGAACTCTTGAACTTCTTCAGATAACAACAGTGATCGGCTTCACATCTCTTGTAACCGGTCTTCACCATGAAATTATCAAACTTCAAGTACCACTGCCCTGGCGCTTGTTTCAGACCATACAAACTCTTCTTCAACTTGCACACCCAATTCTCTTTTCCAATAACCTGGAATCCCTCAGGCTGTGCCATATAAATATCTTCATCAAGGTCACCATGTAGAAATGTTGTTTTCACATCTAGCTGCTCTAGATGCAAATTCTCTGCTGCTACAATACTTAGAACTAACCTGATGGTGGTCATCTTCACCACTGGAGAGAAGATCTCATCATAATCAACTCCCTTCTTCTGCTGAAATCCCTTGACCACTAAACGGGCTTTATACCATTTAGAACCATCATGTTCATCTTTGACCCTGAAAACCCATTTATTCTGAAGAGCTTTCTTGTCTTGCGGAAGCTTTACAAGAACCCAAGTCTTGTTCTTGTCTAGTGAACTCATTTCTTCTTTCATTGCTCGCTCCCACTGGAACGAGTCCTTCATCTTGACTAATTCAGAGTAGCTCTCTGGTTCACCATTTTCTGTCAAGAGAATATAATTAACTGAGGGGCCGGTACGAATGGGACTGTACCTGTCCGGCGCTTTAGAAACTCTGGTGGATCTCCTGACCGAAGTATCAGTCTGGTCAGGATGTTGTGGAGACTGTTCGTCTTCAGACTCTGAACTCCCACTGTTAGTAACTCCCACTGACTCTTCATTCTCACCATCTTCAGTCTCAGGTTCTGTGTCATCTTAAGATTCTGTTACGGGCCCTGTGACAGATTCTTTCTTCTGATTCTCAACACTAAACTCAACTGTTTCTTTCTGAACCTTTGACTTATCCAAGTTTCTATCTGTGTACAATTCTTCTTCATTGAACTCAGGATGCTTGCTTCTGACTACCTTTCTGCTTTCAAAATCCCAAAGCATGTAGCCCATTTTATCACCGCCATATCCAATGAAGATATATTTTTTTGCTTTAGCATCCAGCTTGTCACCTTCAGGGTTGATATCATAAGCACTGCACCCGAAGATTCTCAGATGATCATACTCGACTGCTTTGCCCTTCCATTCTTCTTGAGGAAGCTTGAATCCCAATGGTACTGAGGGTCCACGGTTGATAAGATGCGCTGCTATGTTAACTGCATCAGCCTAGAACATCTTTGGGAGCCCTGCATTCAATCTCATGCTCCTGGCTCTTTCACATAATGTTCTGTTCATCCTCTCTGCAACTCCATTCTGTTGCGGAGTTCCTGGAACTGTATTTATCACCTTGATCCCTCTATCAGCACAATAATCTGTAAACTCCTTGCTGATATATTCACCACCGTTATCCGACTTCAAGCATTTCACCTTACGTGTTGAATCATCTATGAAGGTCACAAAGTAGCGAGAACCTCCAAGTGAGGCTACTGATGTCGGTCCATATATATCTGAGTGAATAAGCTCCAATTTCTGAGCTTTCGGTGCTCTCCCAGTCTTCACAAAAGTCACCTTCTTTTTCTTGCCTAGGATGCACGGTTCACAAAATTCTGACTCGACCTTCTTCAACTCTGGAAGTTTTCCCTTGGCAACAAGCATCTTCATCCCCTTTTCAGTCATGTGACTGAGTCTTTGATGCCATAACTTTGTCTGACTCTGGTCACTCGATACTGTGTTCACTGCATCAACTGATTCTTCAACCATGTACAAACTACCTCTCTTCTTGCCTCTAGCAACTACCATACTGCCCTTAACAACTCTCCATTGTCCACTACCAAAGTGAACATCATATCCCTGATCATCAAGCTGACCGATGGATATAAGCATCCTCTTCAAACCAGGAATGACCCGAACATTCTTCAAGGTCCAAATGGTTCCCAATGGAGTTTTAAGGTCTATGTCACCGATTCATGAAATATCAAGACTCTGATTATTAGCCAAACGAACTTTACCAAAGTTACCTGTTCGCAGATTCTTCATCTTCTTTGTGCTAAAAGTAGCATGGAAAGACGCTCCTGAATCCATAATCCAGTCTTCAACAGAACTCTCAATACAGCAAATAAGAGCATCCTCTGAATCTGAGGATGTAGTAGCATTCACCTCCATTTTCTCTCTCACAGGTTCAGAACACTGACTTCTGAAATGCCCAAACTCCTTACAGTTCCAACACTGTACGTCTTTCCTTGGCTTTCCAGGTCTTGACTTGCTCCTGCGTTTTGACTTTGACCTACCCTTATTTCCTCCTCTGTTACTACTTCTCCCTCTTCCTTCAGTACTGAGCAACGAGCTTGATTCTCCATTGTTCCTTCTTCTGGAGTCCTCATTCAGTAACAAATCACGAACTCTTCGAAAACTGAGAGTCTCAACTGACCCAGTGACTGCTGTGATTGTGCCTGACCAACTGTCAGGTAATGAGGATAACAATAGACAAGCCTGCAATTCATCATCTATCTTAAAGTTCACAGAAGACAAACGTGTCAAATGTGATTTAAATAAATTAATATGCTCAGTAACAGAACTTCCCTCTTTCATACGAATATTGACTAACTCCCGAATCAGAAACACCTTGTTTGCAGGAGACGGCTTCTCATACATGTCGGATAAAGCTTCCATAATCCCACGCGCTGTGGTTTGTTCCAGAATTTTGTAAGCTATATTCATGGAGAGGGAAAGCCTAATCGTTGACTGTGCTTTCTTGTCAAGATTCGTCCATTCTTTCGTTATGGTCGCAGGGGGAGGGTCTAGTGCAGCATCTAACTCCTTTTGTATAAGCAAATCCTTGATTTGCATCTTCCACCAACCAAAGTTCTTCCCATCAAATTTCTCTACCTTGACTTTTCCTTCTTCAGACATTGTCTCTTGTCAAAATATCTAGGACACTAGCCAAAAAAAAAAAAAAATACCACTCTTTTCTTGTAAGCGTTGACCAAAAAGAAACTCCACAAAAGAATATTATACTATAATTCTTTTATGCTTCAAGAAATGTTACTGTTTTCTCTTCTTTGTATTCCACGCAAGAAAAAAAAACCACAAATCACAAGAGACAAAACAAACTAATTCTTTTGTCCTCTTTTTCTTTTATGGCACAAGAACAATAAAGATGGTAGACGAACAAGGATAGCAGACGGGTAACGACAGAGGTTGGCAAGCGGGTTGAGGATTTGAGGCGGTGCCGAAACCCTAGATCCGGGTTGGCGGCCGACGACAGCAAGGGAGGAAGAGTGGCGGCGGATGGCTGAGTAGGGTGGTGGGTGACGGATCTGGTATGTTCTTCGATCTAGATCTAGAGCCTGAGCTCTGATACCGGTTGTTAGGATCGTAGAACACACACGCACACGAACACAAGTATTTACGTGGTTCGGTCTAAACTGACCTACGTCCACGGGGGCAACTGGGGTATTGTTTTATTGAGTGATACAAAAATTACAAGTACAAGAGGGTATTTATAGGCCTAAATTAGGGTTAAACCCTATGCTAATCTTGCTCAACAAGTTAATCATACTGGGCTTCAAACGACTGGGCCTATAAGTGGGCTAAAGACAACATCTCTAACAAAAGATTATCTTCATTAATATATGAGTTAAAGTTAAATGGTAAGACCTACACAAAGTCATCTATGATTCATAGATTTTTAAGGTCTTTACCAGAAAAATGGGAAACTTATTCTATAGTTCTCAGGTCAAGACCAAATTTTGATTCTCTCTCACTCACAAAATTACATGGGAGATTACTTACTTTGAAAGAGAAATCAACCAAAAGAAAAGGTTACAAAACTCTGGAAAAACTGCTGATGACTATATTCCAGGTAGCACAACACTCTTAGGACAAGATTCACCTTCTTGTTCTAATGATTTTGGTTCTTTTGATAACATTGACATAACTGCTGGGATCTCATCAGAAAGGTCATATCCAGCTTATCACAATAATGAAAATAGTCAAACTACTGATAACATGTGTTTTATAATGGATGACTTAAAAATTTTTAGTGTTGATGACTTAGAGGAAATGGATATACTACATCAACTGGTCATGTTAAGCATAAAAACTAACAAAAATCAAACCCTAGTTACAATAGGAATTTTGGAACACGGGGAAGTGCACATTTTGTATAGGCACAAGCTCCACAAATCTCATATATGCCACAAATACAATATGTTCAGATGCCTGATCATCAACAGCAGAGCCAACAACAGATGACTTCCATTCCTGCTGCTCAACAACCTCCACCTGCTCAACAACCTACTCAACAAAGTCTTTTCACAAATGGGTATGTTGACTGGAGCAGTCTTTCTTTTGATACAACACAATGCAGTCCAGATGCAAATAACAAAATGTTCGACATCAATTGGGGTGAACTTGATAATGGCAGAAAGAACTTTGCCTTAATGGCTTTTGAGGGATGCTCCTCTAATGCTGCCTTATCTCAGGTATCTAAAGAGTCTCTTTTAAAACTTTGCTCAAAATCATGCAAAGAATCATTTGCTTTAATAAGAGAGACCAATGTGCATCTACAAGGCAAGGCCAATGACTCTGTAAGAAAATACACTCAAATGAAATGTGATTTAGAAAGAAAACTTGCTTCAAAAACAAAAGAAATTTCTAAATTGACTAATAATGCTATTGAAACCCAAGCACAAATAAAAAGCATGATAGAAAACCTAGGAAAAGTCAGAAAAGAGCTTGCTGACACCAAGGTTGATTATGAAAATTGGGTGGAGTCATGTAGAGGTTACCAAATGCTGCTTAACAAACAAACTGCATCAAATGTTAAGTTTGGCATTGGGTACAATCACACAGAATCACCAACTGATTTTACTCCCAAAACTACTGATGATGAGAGTAGAATAGTTCAAACTTATGATATGAAAAACTGCACATCTTTTTATCAGAACTTTCTTAAAAATGAAAAAGAAAGTCCTCCAGAAATAGAAATAACTGACATTGATTCATCAGTAGTTTCGTCTACATCAAGAGTTGAAACCCTGAAAATTATTGATGACCAAATTCTAAATTCAACAACTGTCAGTACTTTTTCTTCCAAAACTCTTGAAAATCTGAAAGGAAAGGCAAAACCTTGTGAAATTTGTGGTTTGTTTAACCACAAAACAAAATTTTGGAGATATAGAAAAGGAAATCAGTACAACAAAAAGATTTTACAACTGGTTGTGGGAAAACAAATCAAACAAGATTATAAAAACACTTTTTATCCTACCAAACAGCAACCAAGTAACACCTTTACTCAAAGAAAGACTAAATTTCAACCACAGTCTTCATCTCAAAATTCTTTTTCAGAAGTTAGGCCTAAGCCTTCAGCAGTTTCACAAACTGCTAAGATAAAAGATTTGATAAATATGGTTAAACTTTTGATGACCAAAGTTGATGGTGAACCTAAAAAAGGTTCCACCATTGTTCTCAACAGTAAATCCATTTCCAAAAAGACATGGATTTCTAAAATTGGTCCACAACAAACTACTACTATTCCTAAGAGTAGACCCAAAGCCAAATTGGCTTGGCTTCCTAAATCTAACTAATCTACTCTTTGTGGAGAGGACCTCCAGAGGTCTAAGTAGCATTTGGTATTTTGATAATGGAGGCTCAATGCACATGACAGGATGCATGTACCTGATCAACAATTTCATAAGTCAAAGAGAAGGATCTATGTCCTTTGGTAACAATGCCAAGGGATATGTGCTAGGATATGGCAATGTATCCTCAGGAAAAATGCAGTTTGACAAGGTCAATCTGGTTGAAAACCTTAAGTACAACTTGCTAAGTGTTTCACAAATGTGTGATAAAGGAAATTCTTCCTTTTTCACTAAAACATCATTCAAGATCATATCACCAGAAGGCCAGAAGTTGATAGAGTAGATCATTGAAGATCATGCTATGTTGATAGCAAAAGGATGTGGCAATGTCTATGTAGTGGACATTGTAAAAGACAAAGTACTGAACAACACTGTGTATCCTGTCTTAAGGGAAAACAGCATAAGTCCTCCTATAAGTTTATTAAAGAATAAAAAATAACTGCATGTCTTCAACTACTCCATATGGACTTATTTAGGCCAGTTAAAATCATGAGCCTTGGTAAGAAGAAGTACTGCTTAGTCATCATTAATGACTACTCAAGATTCACATGGGTCTTCTTCATATTTTACAAGGATGAGGCAGCTGAAATTATCAAGTTCTTCATTCTACAAGTAGAGAAACAATATTCTCTCTCTGTCAAAGTCATAAGAAGTGACAATGGGACAGAGTTCAGGAATAAAACTCTCGATGAATTTTGTTTGTCTAAAGAGATTATTAGACAATTCAGCATTTCCAGCATTCCAAAACTGCATATGAAATTCTTCATGGAATTAAGCCCCTTATCTCTTTTTTCAGGGCTTTTGGATGTCAATGTTTTATCCTCAACATCAAAGACTCTATTTCAAAGTTTGCTACTAAAGTTGATTAATGTCTGTTAGTGTTCGTTTACGTCCATTTGTGTTTGTTTATCTTCGCTTTTGTCCGACACCGAAATCTAACAAATAAAGACAAATGAACATGAACACGTTCCTTTCCTTAACAAACTAACACGAACAAAAACCTCATTCGGTAACTGTTCATGAACAGTTCTTTAACACGTTATTTCCTTAACAAACGAACATGAACAAAAAATCTCGTTTAGTGTTCATGAACAGTTCATGAACACGATATTTCCTTAACAAACAAACACAAACAAGGCCTTGTTCGTGTTCATTTGGTACGTTTACAGCCCTAGATAGCAGCAAGCGGGAGGACAATGGTCACACCACTCATGGTAGTGCTAGTGTGGGGATACCTTCGTCTATTGCATTGCGAACCATTATTCCCTCTCCTTCCCTTAAGATGCTTGAACCTGCTCCCATAGCGAAGCAGACTTGTAAAGAAGGTTCCACCTCCAAGGTACCTAACGGAGACATCATGAAGGTGAAGCTGGGAAAGGGTAATGCCGAAGCAATGAAGACCGGAGATGTTACTGCTGATGATGAAGATTGAAGGAGAGATATACCCATTTAACTTGTTAACTTCTGGTGGAACTTGGAAAACAACTTTTTTTGTATGTTTATTATGTAGAAAACTTCTTCGCGCCAGTGATCTATTTCATCGGGCCATCTATCTTGTGTTGGCTATGCTTTTATGAAACAGCCTTATCGTTTGTTTCTACTTATGGAATCTCCGAATGAAATTATTGGTTGGCTTAGTTCATTGAATTTGATTAAGTCTAAGAAATCTTTTGTGGAATGTATTATATTCACTACATGGTAGATAATTTGGAGATCCCTAAATGATAGATCTTTTTGGAAACTCAAGTGGGCATCATTATTATTTATTATATTCTATCGTTTATGTCGTATATGTAGTTTTCTAACCGGAATAGTCGATTTAACATGTCTTAAATTGTTTAGATAAAAACCCTCTAATATTGATGCAATTGTTGCTTGTTTCTTTCTAGGTTTACCTATTTCCCAACTAGGTGTATAGGTGACTGGTTGAGGAGGGATTCTCCTAGGTTGTTGGTTATCTTCTCCAGAGTGCAGAATTTGTTACCCCAATAGCCATGGTTTAGATATGTCTTACGTGTTCATGAGGGAATTTCTTTAGGCCATGTAGCTGCCTCCAATGTATTCCCCTCTCCTCTGTTACAGGTTATGACTTGCAAGTCATAAAAACTTCATCAATGTTGTCAGCTCTTATTAGAAGGCTTCTTACCCTTAACTTGTTGCCCTTGCCATTTATGCAGAAAAACCTATTTAGGAGATCAAGGAATTGGAGCCCTTTGAGATGAACAACGAAATAGGCTTTGGGTTGGATTGCAATAAGCAGGAGGACAGTGGTCAAACAACTCATGCTAGTGCTAGTGTGGTGATACCTTCATATGTTGCATTGCGAACCATTCTTCCCTATCCCTCCCTTAAGACGGTTGAACCTGCTCCGGTAGCGAAGGAGACTCGTAAAGAAGGTTCCACCTCCACAGTACCCAACGAAGACATCTTGAAGGTGAAGCTGTGAAAAGGCAATGCCAAAGCCATGAAGACTGGTGATGCTGCTGCTGATGATGAAGCTTGAAGGAGGGATATGCCCTTTTAACTTGTGGTGCAATTTGGAAAACAACTTTTTTATATGTTTATTATGTAGAAAACTTCTTCACGCCGGTGATCTGCTTCATCGGGCCATCTATCTTGTGTTAGCTATGCTTTTATGAAACAGTATTAGCGTTTGTTTCTACTTATGGAATCTCCGAATGAAAATTATTGGTTGGATTAGTTCAATGCATTTGATTAAGTCTAAGATATCCCTTGTGGAATGTATTATATTCACTACTTTGTAGATAATTTGAAGGTCCCGGAATGATAGATCTTTTTTGGAAACTCAATTGAGCATCATTATTGTTGATTTGATTATATCGTTTATGTAGTTTTTTTAACCGGAATAGTCAATGTAACATATCTTAAATTGTGTAGTTAAAAACCCTCTAATATCGATGCAATTGTTGCATATTTTTTCTAGGTTTAACTAGGTTTATAGTTAAATAAGTGTGCCTTAGAAAGAAATAGTAACTTATATGTTATTTATGTCAAGTATCGGTTTATAATAACTATTCCTTCATTACTAAAACTCAGTTAATATTTTATTTATTTAGTTCGTGTAATACATGGATTTTTAACCAATCATGTGTATAATAAACAATCTTAGTAAAACAAGAAAGAGGTAGTAAATTAACTTAGACATAACGAACCTTGAGCGGGAATTGATCCATATAGATTATTGCGACCAAGATATAGAGATTTGAGTGATGGTAAAAGCCTTAAAGATGCTATAAGGCTTTTCCCAAAATCGTTATCCTGAAGATCTAAAATTGTTAATTTCTTCAATATGGAAACCATCTCTGAACCTATAGATGAGGAAAATATTTATAAATAACTAACAAACTTACCAAGTATGATTGTAATCTGAATAACATATTATTGTAGTTAAGGGAATTAGAGCAAACAACCATGCACCATACAGAACTACTAATAGTGAAAGTTGTATACTACATCTAACATATAATGATTAGCAGACTATAGTAGACAGTTTTAAAAGTGCAAAACAAGAAGTCTTATGTTTTTTAACGGATTATTTCTTGTCACCCATGAAGTTTGAACCCTCACCACATATGGAAAGACAAAACCCTTATCCAACACCTTGATACCACATGTTTTGTGTATATGTTCTCTATATATACAGACAACATGAAGGCAAGGCTAAGGCAAAGACAAACAAGAGTATAACACCTACATATGAATGTTGTCTTTATGTACAAGAAACATGAAGGCAAGGCTAAGGAAAAGACAAATAAGAGTACAATACCTACATATAAAGATCAAAACGACAAGAAAATGAAACATCAACCCTATGCAACCACTTATACACTCCGCTAAAATGTTTATACGAAGAGACAATAGTAAGGCAAGGTTAAGGTGAAGACAAACAATAGTATATGAACACTCCTATAAAAAGTCGATAACCTTAATACGAAGCCTCCGATAACACTAATCCTGGATCATGTCCTTAGAGAATAATATATGAATCCTGCTAATCCGCTAATCTAAAATCAGTTTGGGTTTACCTATGCTCCACCTACCCTCCACATTAAGGTTTCCACATGGTTCTTAACAAAGTTGTCATATATCTCCTCTTTAGTGTAGAGTCAGAAGAAGGGTAAAAGGGTTTAGTTTTGCCTAACGCGAGATGCGATGTCCCTCTACGTTGCAAAATGTAGAAGGAGGTTCAAGAGTATTATGATTTGAGTGTTACTATTCTGATTTGAGTGAGACTCAAAGCCAGAAATGTAGTTATAAACTCAAGTGGAGTGTTGGTGTGATAGAGGGAATCTTTCACACGTGAAGTGTCAAAGAGAATAGAAGATGTATGTAAGTGAGAATATAGAAAAGGTGTGATCAGATATGAGGAAACGATCTGATTTATAAGGAAAGCATCTTCTTCTTTGAATAAACATAATCTCTTGATCCATGTTGCAACTTCGGGACTTTCCACTTTTAGCCGAGGATGGCTTTGGACCTACGGTCCGTGTGTTGCAGCGTCTACACATGCAGGATGTGGACTACTGTGGGTTTTGACCGAGAAGTGTGATGACAAGACAGGTCATCTTTTGATAAGTTCTTTACCAGCTTTAGAACCTTTTTACCTTTCAACCTTTCAAGCAGGATTATGTAATGTTATTAACTTATTTTGCTTTAGGCTACCCACGTCATTAGCCCCCCAAGTCAGAGGTGTTAATGGCGTAGCTCAAAGGCTTCTGACTTTTTGCTCAATTTATGAATGTTAAAAGGTTCAAGGGTTGAAAGCTTGGCTTGGTTTCAGGTGGGTTTTTCCCCTGGATTTGAATTTCGAACTGACACTTGATGTGATAAGTGTCAGTACTTCCTGTGGCGGTTTAATGCAGGCTATCATTTAAGCTATGGTTATTATATTTATAACTTCCTTTTTTTATTTTCATAATCACACTTTACCCTTTCAATCGACGGTTTCTTCATCCTCTCTCTTAGGGTTTCTTTTCATTGCCATAATCAAGTCAGTTTTCTTTTTGTTTGCTTCATCTGATCATCCTTATAAGCAAAATGGGCGCCAAGAAGGACATGGCGGTCAGTTTATCCTCTCTTTACACAAGAAGAGGTTGAAACCTTTTGTTCAGAATGGGATATTGATTTGTCGTCTAATCTGGTTGCACCTAGGCTTAATGATTCAATTGATCGATGTCCGGGTGGGTCTATTGCCCTTTATTGTCGCCATTCTGAGTTCTCAAACCTTCGTCATCCTTTTTCGATTTTTGTGTTGAATGTGCTTGAGTATTACAGAGTTTTTTTTGGTCAGTTTCATCCAAATGGGTTGGCCCGGGTTTTGCACTTTGAAATTCTCTGTTGAGCCCTTAGCTATTATCCCACCTTTCTAATGTTTTGACGTTTCTTCTGATTGGCCAAGAATGGCGATTGGTATACGTTTGAAATATCTCAAGTTGATACTTGCCTTATTTCTTCACACGTGACTACGGTTGGTGTGTGGAAAACAAAGTTTTTCTGTGTTTCAGAATCCATCCTTCCGTTTAAACCTTTTTGGAGGAATCTTGATGTTATTCTGAACGAGATGGAACCATCTGAATCTGAGTTAAATGAGAACTTTCTCAAGGCCCTTCGAGCATGTCCTTCGAGGCTTCGCCTTTTTTCTGAGCCTTTTTTAGTTTTATCCGGGATTAGTACCCGGTGGGATATAACAGGGTAGAGATCCGGTTCTTTTGAGGGGTGATTAGGGTATGCTGTTTTTATATTGTTGACTTTGTTTTTTCCTCCTCTGATTTATGCTTATGCATTTGATTTTTCTTGTTCTTTGCAGTCATGTCTGCGTTGGATTTCAATAAAAGTGACAATGTATCAGATGTTGTGTTCGAGGATGCTGAGGTTGTGGAAGGGGAGGATGGTTTGGTGAAATATGAGAAAGGTAGGTTTGATGGTGTAAATTATGTGCATATTACAAACGTGAAGGGTTTTTCAAAGCCTATCTATTCCAAGGCTTCAACCAGGCGGTCAAGTTGTCGTTTGCTGAAGGATGCGAAGCAGGCTGATGTGTCTGAAGAGATTGAAGATTCTGAGGATGACAAAGATGAGGGGGTTCAGGCTGAGGTTCCTGAGAAGTTTCCTAGTGTTGTGGAAAAGAATGGGAAGGGTAAGAAAATTGTTGCTACTAAGGTTGCTGTGTTGAAGAATGTTGAAGGTTCCACTAGTGTTGAGGGTGAAGGGGTCTATACCCCTGGTTGGAGTGTGAAGGTAAATGATAACTTCTAATCCTCTGTTGTGTGTGAGGATGTTCTGGCTCATCTTGCTCCTCTGGGTGTGAGGGACACCTTGGAGGGTATGGATGATGATGTTTTGCTTATGAAGATGATGGTGGGAACTTGCAATCTTGCGGCTATGCTTCCAGAACGTATAAGTAGGTTTAGGAAGCGGATGGCTGAATATGAGGATTTTGCCAAGAAAAAGAGGAAGATGAAGACATCCCTTGCCGCCTTGAAGAAAGACGCCTTTGAGTATGTTGAAAAAGAGAAAACCCTTATTGCTCTCATTGATGAGCTTAAGAAGGCTCATGAGGCAAAGGCTGCAAAGCATGAAGCTACAAAGGTTCAAGTTAAGGCAGATAGGGCGGCATTCGATGTTGAGAAATAGGCCTTTGAGACAGAAAGGGGAAGGTTGGAGGCATCCCTTGCCCAAGCTTTAGCAGACAATAAATGGTTGATCGAGAGTGGATTCCAGCAGGTGGCCACATACCTTCTTCATTCGGCTGAGTTTAACTACTTATTCATGGGAAACATGCAGGCTATGTAGCTGGGTTTAAGGCTCACGAAGCTGGGCATGATTTGGAGCAGTCTCCCCTTTATCAGCCTGACTCTATGGATGTGTTTAAAGAATCAGTTGTGAAGATGGAGCATTTAACCAATCCTTATGTTACCCAGGTTTCTTCTTTCTAAGGTAAACCATTGCAGGGTCTGAAGCAACTAAAGCCTCCTTGTCTAAATGAAGTAGTGTGTGTTGAACTTCTTGAAGAGTTTTCCAAGAATAGATCTTATTCTGGTGATAGTGAGGAGACCCATGATGTGAATGAAGGTGGTTAGAAGGATGTGAGCTTGGATGCTTCAGGTATTTGTGGTGATGGTGCTGAGAAGAAGGTTAAGAAAGCAAGGAAAGCAAAGAAGGCCAAGGTTGGGGAGACTGTTGCTGTGGAGACAGAAGCCTCAAAGCCTTCTGCTTCAGGTGGTACTGTTTGAGTGTCCTATGCTTTCTGATTCGTAGCTTTCTTAGCACTATGTTTTTGAACAATTAATCATCTTTTGTGGTAGTTTTAAACAATGTTTCTTTTGTGGAACCTAGTAAGGTTCCAGGTATGGTGGTGGGCTTTGTGAAAGCCTTTTGAACAATGTTGATGTTGATGGCTTGTTAAATCCTGTTTTGTTAATATGCAGCCCTTAACGCTTATTAGGTATGCTTGTGCTTGTTTAGCTTATTTGTCAATTTTGTGTCATGATTGTGTGTTTGTGTTGTTTGTCTTTGTGGTTGTTGGGTAATGTGTTACCGGTAGCACCTTAAAAGGTTAGGAGCTGCAGTCACCCATCCTTAAGGTAGTCTAGGCAGACAAGTCGCCACCTATCCTATGTACACTACTTAGTGTTTCTAAATTTTTTGTATGTTTGTTTTAAAAACTTAAGGAACAATTGGTGTAGGCTGTTCAAACCCGTCTATGAGACATGTAAAGAAAAGCTTTTTAAATTTTCCTTAACAGTTTTATTTTCTACAAGGAATATAATAATTCTGAAAGCTTTTTTTAAATAGAAGACAAAAAACAACTTAAATGCATTTGCGAGTACCATCTCAACTAATAACCCGTTCAACTAACTGATAATGTTGTACAATAAGAGATCTAAGTTCATGCATGATTACCTTGCATTTGGAAGGTACCGTAATAGCTACTGTCGCTGAGATACAATTCCTCCAAGTTTTCTAAAGCAGCAAATTCTACAATATATGTGAAGTGTATAATCATTAGATTGATAAAAAGGCATTTTGTGGGAAAAATTAAGGTGGAACAAAAAAAATGACATGCCATGAGCGGGAAAGTTCCCTCCCAAACTGTTGTCACTAAGATCCAAAACTTTCAGTGAAGTAAGAGCACTCAATGAAGGAAAGATGTCGTTTTCAATTGAATTACTACTGAGGTCAAGCCTCTCCAGCTTCTTCAAACTTGACAATCTTTCAAGTCCTGTAATAAAAGAAGTTATATATAATATTTCTTGAAGTCAATAAAAACTTGGTGATAACAAAAGGTTGAACTGCATGATTGGATATATATATATATATATATATAAAGTAAACCGTAAACATATGAACTTATATGCCATCAAATTTTTACACTTGTTGGTCAAGTTAAAGGGAAACTCGATTCAAAATTAAGCTTTGCATGAATATGATTCTGTTGATCATGTAAATAAAACTTATGTTCTTATTTGTGTATATGTATCTTATAGGTACTTGTATTAGTTTGTATGAATTATGTATGTATATACAATAACCTTTAAATATAGGTATTTAGATAGTTGTATATACTAAGTAAAGATAGTATGCAAATGGATCAATATGGATCAAGGAAGGCTGCACATATCTAATGGGTCAAATGGGTCAAAAACAAGGCTGCATACAAGAATAGAAGTGATATACAAGATCTTATCAGCAAAACAGAAAGTGTTCGAATATATACAAGGCTGCAAAAGGATTAAAAGGACTATTATACCCCTGCACTAAAACGGTTACAGTTGGTTATGTTTAGCGGAAAATTATCTAAAGAGGTGGCAGTTAAAAACATCATGATAGTTCGAAAATAACTGTCCAAGACAGACACCTATTCCTTGGTATATATAGAACATGTTGTGTATTGTAATAATCACCAAGATTGTTCCTAAAAAGTTCAATCCATAATATTTAGTTTCTGTCCAATAAAAGTGTCGATCATATTCCTGATTATCATTGTTTCGTTGTTGTTTGTTCTTTGTTCGATAAATTGTTTCAGTAACATCTTTAATTCCATTGTGTTCTTAATCATAAGTCCAAATTTGGTCTCAAAGCCAGTTTGTTCATTGAATCAATTCGGTACTCACTTATCAATTTGAAACATGTCTTAATCATCAGAAATTTCGTTTACTGCATCAAGAAGACAAAACAGACGTCGCATGAGAAGAAAACAAGCCAGAAGGGAGGCCATACGAAGAAATAGAGTCTACACAAGAAGTTGCTACTATTGTCATGAACCCGAGCACTTAATTAGTGCATCTAACATGAAGGAAAGGGATGAAAATACCCTATTGATCAAGGATGCCATTGATACGGGTATTAGTTATTATCCAATTGAAAAATTCGGTAGTGGTAATGATTATATCCTATATGGGTCGGATGAACAAACATGGAAAGACATATGGTATGTAAGTCCAAATATCTATAACCATGTTGTAGGGAATCTAGATCATTTTCTGAAAATAAGAAAATCATTCGGTGTGGAAAGTCAATTTAAAAACGAATTAGTGTTTATAATAGGAGTAGGAATGGTAGACATTTCGGTTGGTGATCATTTGTTAATTATACCAAATGTTTTCTACTCTACGGATATAGAAGAAAACATCTTATGTTTATCACAATTGAAATTACAAGGCTTTATAGTGAAGTTGGAAGGGAACATGTGTTACGTGCAAAATATGTTTAAGAAAGAAAGTATACAATTCTTGAATATGAATGAGAATAGAGATTCAAAAGAAATTATGTTAACCGAATTAGAAGAAGAAGATTATGAACATCAAAAGAAAAAGGAAGAGTATTTGAATCAATACTTTGAAGAGTTGGATATTGATTCCGAAAATAATATAAAGAAAATGGAAAACATTGTTCATAATATTAACATAGATTCGATGGATAAATGTATGGAGTTCTTAGACATTATAGAAAATCTTGAGTATCCTTGGGCACATAGAGAGATATTGAAGGATCCCTTCTTGAGAGAGATAGATTGGTTTTTTAACTTTTTTTATCTAAAAGTTGAAAATCGGCCAATACCACCAAGAGTTGAAAATGGAAAAAGGGTGGATTTGTATGATCTATATGCGTTAGTCAAGAAAGAAGGAGGACACCAAAGAGTTTCAAAGTACATTAATATATGGGTTGTTATAGAAAAAGAATTGGGCTTCGAATATGAAGACAAAGACATGGTGAGAATACTCTATGCTCAATATCTAGATGTCCTAGAATGGTAATATCGTGTGAAAATAATAGCAAGGAAGTCAGTCGAACAAGAAGGATCAAAACCGAGTGCAAGTTGCAGCCATGGACAGACTTATGACGTGCCAAAGATGATGCCCATGCTGAATAGAAACTCCAACTCAAATGAAGAGGATTATACAATTTACATGGGCGGGGATTGGATCACCGCAAAGAAACTAATGAAGAAAAGAAAGTATGACTTTTCAAGAGTTGAACGAGCACTACAAGAAGCAAATAAAACTTTGCCCAAGAACACAAATAACACAAGTTTAATTTAGCGGCGAGTGTTGATCAGGTAAATAAAAGTTATGTTCTTATTTGTGTATATGTAACTTATAGATACTTGTATTAATTTGTATGAATTATGTATGTATATAGAATAACCATAGTTATAGGTATTTAGATAGTTGTATATACTAAGTAAAGATAGTATGCAAATGGGTTAATATGGATCAAGGAAGGCTGCACATATCTAATGGGTCAAATGCGTCGAAAACAAGGCTACATACAAGAAGAGAAGTGACATACAAGATCCTATCAGCAAAACAGAAAGTGTTCGAATATATAAAGTCTTCAAAAGGATTAAAAGGACTATTATACCACTGAACTAAAACGGTTACAGTTGTTATGTTTGGCGAAAAATTATCAGAAGAGGTGGCAGTTAAAAACATCATGACCGTTTGAAAATAACTGTCCAAGACAGGCACCTATTCGTTAGTATATATAGAACATGTTGTGTATTGTAATAATCACCAAGATTGTTCCTAAAAAGTTCAATCCATAATATTTAGTTTCTGTCCAATAAAAGTGTCAATCGTATTTCTGATTATCATTGTTTTGTTGTTGTTTGTTCTTTGTTCGATAAATTGTTTCAGTAACATCTTTAATTCCGTTGTGTTCTTAATCATAAGTCCAACAGATTCTAGACAACATGGCCAGCCCATAGAATATGCAGGGTGTAGAGGTGGAAGAAAAAAAACGGAAACAAGTATAGTTATGGCCATTTTGTTGCAACCGGACCCGTACCCAACCCTACCCATCGGGTTTGCATAGGGTGTAGATTTTCATGTCAATTGATACATAGGCTGCCACGTCAGCAACTGAATGGTTAAGAGTTAACCTTAAGTCTAAATGGTTAAGAGATAACCATTGAGAGACTATGAACCATTTAGATATAGCCTCTTAATGACCATTCAGAGGCTACCAAACAGCCCCTTATTGTTAATATTGGTTGTATAAGTGGTAGATTTGTAAATTTTTTTTTGCCAAAAGCCAGAATTTCTAACTTCTTAAAAACAGTTTTTCCACCCTTAAAAGCCAAAGCCAAAAGTAAAACAGAAAGTGCTTTTGAGTTACACAAACAGCTTATTGACTTATTGGCTTTTTGGATAAGTCAATAAGCTGTTTTGAAACTCAATTCCAAACACCCTCTTATTTTTCAAGATTCTTATATAATTTTTTTAACGGGGTTATATTTAAGTTCAACTTTTTTTTTTTTTGGGTAATTGTAAGTAATAGCGGTGTCGTGACGGATCAAACCATATTGATACTGGTATTCCTATTTAATGTTTTAGTTAATGTATAACATATAGCATTATCCTTTTGAGACTTTTTTTTTTTTTGTCGTTTTCTCTTTAAGAATTGTAATGGTGTGCCTGGCTATAGCAAAACGAACAAATTTAATGTGTTAGCTTACGTGTAGATTTCTTTCTTTTTTTTTCTTTTTTTTTTTCTTTTTTTTTGTGCCATTTATAACCAAAATGGAATCTCAATTGGATAATTATTTGATTGATCAACAGCTCATTTGAATCTCGATTGTAAAACGCGCAACGCGCCTGATTTTATACAACTAGTTTCTGTGATGTTCCATACTTTTCATTATCGTTTTCCCTGTTTCACTCTCTCTCTAGACTTAATATTAGTTCTGTTTTTGAGTTCAGGATTTTGTAGAGAGATTATCAATTTGTCAGATCTTGAATCGTTTTGTTTCATCAATAAAACTTCGTATTCTTTTAAGATCTGTTGTTGATACTTGTATCTTAAATTTTTGGATATCTAAAATTCATGTTGAACACCCTAATTAATATAGTATAAGGTATGGGTTTTAGACCTGACACGAATCTATTCCTGTGATATTTTTTAATTTAATTTATGCAACCTTGTGGCCGTAAGGCTCATTAGTGAAGAAGAAGAAAAAGTTTTTAAAGAATGAGTGTGCAGCCCATTTAATAAATTGGCCCATTGTTTAGTAAATTGGAGACTTGAAGAGTTATTTTTCTTAACTGAATGGAACTATGGGTATAAACCAAGTGGTTTTGTATTGAAATTGTATATTGTGTACAACGATTTACATTACAATATATAGGGAATACAAGTTCAATGAAAAGCTACAAAGTAAATACAAAGGCATGAATCATGGGCATGAGTCATGAGGAAGTATCATGTGGTCAATAATCTTGACTTGACTTGACTAGCATGGCCGGCTGGGAGGGTGAGCCGGGTGGTCACCGGCTCTGGGCCCGACCCTTAAATGGGCCCGAACATCCAGCTCAGCTGGTTTGAGGTAGGGTGGGTTTTCCTTTAGGGGTTCTCATCCTGGGGGGAGGTCACAGGTTCGATCCATGCACACCACAAAAAAATTCCCCGTGACGGTTTGAGCTTAGGCAAGGAAGACACCGGTGCGTGGGTAGGGATTCGAACTTGGGACCAATAGGTTAGAGTTGTATAAGGATTTCCATTGATCTAAACCTTTCAAAAAAAATATATTAAATTCTATATTTAGGATATATATTTATGTTTTAGTGGAGTTGGAAAAACCATGTTAATTTAATGTAGAGGTCTCAAATTCAATCCTTGGCTCTAGCACTATACTCAAATTTTTTTATAATTCATTCCTCTTTACAAAATTTTAGGCCCAAATTCTTTTTCGCCCAAGGCCCAAATTTTTTTTGACGTTTTCGGAGACGGCCCTGTTGACTAGGTAAATGAGAAGAGAGTATTTTTCAATTATTGATTGTTTGATTTATGTTGTTAATATATGGGAACTAGAGACATACACTCAAAGTTTATTTTTTTTACATGATTTGTTTCTTCTACTTTTAATGTACATGATTTGTTCCGACTACATTTATATAGAATGTTTGTTTAAGTTAAATTTGTTGTTTTTATAATATTGTTAAACTAGATTATACCCCGGGAGCGTCCCGGGTTGAAAAATTTAATATGATCTATCAATTTTATATATGAAATAGACTGATGTATAACTCTAATATTAATATCTAACCTAAAACAAATTAACAATGTACAACTCCAATGCTAACACCTAACCTAAAAGAATGTAGAACTTTAATGTAACTCTAATATTAACACCTATCCTAAAGACTAAACAAATGTACAACTCTAACATACTAATATTGATACCTAACTTAAAACAACGTATAACTCTATTAACCTATTCGGCTGTGGTTGAAAAAAATTCATATTTACTGATTTAAACATAATTAGTGACTTGTCTATACATGATTAATGATTTACCTGAACACTTTGTGTTTTTTTTTCCTGTATGAACAAAACCCCACAAAAAAATTTCTCTGTTTTTTATATAGCATTATGGTACTCGTTGGAAAGATAATAAAACGCTCGTTAATTTGGTGTAATTTTTTTCTTTAAAAAATCTCGTATATTAAATATATTAATGTTTAAAAATTATGAGAGGAAACATGAGGGTGAAAAATCCAATTTTGTTTTTAAATTATTTTTTTCCTAAAATATCTCAATGCCACATGGGATGACACATGACACATTCAAGGAAGAGAATGCCTCTTTGAGTGACATGTCATTAAAATGGCTTTGGTTTATTATATGTATAGATTGTGTGTTATGTTAATTCTTTTTATTTTTTTAAAATTGTTCCAACATCTAATCACTTGAAAATCAATGAGCAAAATTTTCTATTAGCATAGGGTCTGACCGGCGAGGCCCCTTGAATTCTCAAGGTCGGTCTGCCAGACGACTTACCCATAAGTCATGGTATCAGTTTCTAGGTTCAAAATAAAAGAAATGCAAAAGTATATAGTAACATGGAATTGATGAGCCAATGACCTCCAGCCCAGCTGGAGAGAGGTGGGAGGGTTTACTTCTTTGGAGGGTTCCCGCCCGGGCTTGGTCTTGAGTTCGAATCATGCACACCACGAAAAAATTCCCTGTAACGGTTTGAGATAACTTCAAAGTGGACACCGGTGCGTGGGTAGTGATTCGAACTCGGGTTGAGGGGTTGTCTGTCGATTGGTTTCACCGCTGAAGTACACCTTCCAAAAAAAAAAAAAAAAAAAAAAAAAAAAAAAAAAAAACATGGAATTGATGAATACCTGTCGTGACAATCGTGTTGTCAATATAATTCCATGACAAATTCAGACTTCTAAGCTCTTTAAAATGAAGAAATAAAGAAATATTTAAGGGCCAAACCCTGTCATAGTCTTCATATACAATTGCGATCACGTTCTTCAACGCCAATTCTGCTACATGCCCGGTTGTGTCACACGTAACTCTCTCCCACTCACAACATTCACCATGATTAACCCAAGTAGGGAGAAGAGGGTTCACATCATAAGTGTATGAATCGTTAAGGGATGCTTTGATCGCTAGGAGTGCCTTTCTCTCCTCTTCTACACAGAGAGCTTGTATCTGCGGAACCATGATACACGGTAACATCATGAATATTAACAACCATGATTTATGCTTACCTAAACACCAATCCTCCATTTTGGTGGCAACAGTTCTAATAATAGAGGTGATGGCTTTATATAGGCAATTAGGCACAAATAATACTCAAATTCTTTTATTATTGGTTTACTGGCTCTTAAAAAGGAGAAACAATCCTTTTGACACAATTACAAATGCATCTAGCAAGTCACAAATAAATAGAGATTTTATGTTCCTAAATAAATGCTAAGTTGATCAAGTCAATAAATGCTACGTTGATCAAGTCAATGGTCAACTATCCATAATATTACACATGTTTTTTTGGAAGAGTATGACACTTATATCATGGGTAATGGTTAATGCCCTTAATTTTTTTTTTTTTTTTGGGAGTTGGAAGTGATTGTGAGTGAAAAAAATGGGGAATCTACAGTGTGTCGGTATATATTGGTTTCTTTGGGAATCTTTTAGGGTAAACAGGAAAACTGTATTTATTTTTTAATATTTGTTAAAAGTGGTTGTGAGTAGAGGAGAGAGAAACTTTAATGGGATTTAGTATAATATGTGGTTGTGATTGGTTGTGAGTTGATGAGGGATGAGGATTCTATTGTGAATGCTCTAAGGGGCATTTTTCGCCACATCATTATCACAATGCATATTCAAAGAATGTGTAATGGTTATAACTCTTTTAATCATTACTTTCCTTTTTTTTTTCTCCTCTTTGAGAATTATACTAGACATGCCCCTCGTTCTTCATTCCTCTGTAATGCCTTGGGGGACGGTGTTAAGGGCGTTATCAAGCTCATTCATACCCACATAATGCTCATTACACATGGTCTTATGATCCATTATTGCTTTTAACTCAAGCAAACATAGCATTATATATTTTGATCTAACTACAATCATAGTTCACGAAACTTTTCCCGCAAAGCCACGCCAACTCCACCACTCCAAATGCTTGAACTCCACCGTAGATTGCCGAAACTAGGACACTGTCATTTTCTGTTTACCTCCGAACATTCTAAGAAGGTCGTCGAACTCCACTTCCAGGCGCCAGAAACTACAACACTATCGTTTTCTGTTTACCTCTAGGTGTTATATCGTTTTCGATCTTCTAAATCGCGAGTTAAGGTAAAATTCCAAGCTTTTTTAAATCTAAATTGAATTAAAACGTGTGTGTTAAGATGGCAACGGGTCGGGTATGGGTCGGGTTTGACTAATACCATACCCATTCCCGGTTATAAAATCTCATACCATACCCGTCCCATTACCCGTCGGGTATTACCCGTCGGGTATTACCCATCGGGTATAGAGCATACCCACGGGTATCGGGTATACCCGTTGGTATTTGCATGTATATATATATATATATATATATATATTCTCTTTTATAGTCTTACGCTTTAAGAAATCCAGAGTATATAAAATTGTAATAAGTAACGTATATATTATTATCACTATAATAATCTTTGAAACATTTAATATGTAAATATATATTATAGTATGAATTTTGAAAACTATTTATATATTTCATAGCATATAAATATAAATAATAATGTTATTAGAATATATATTTTAGACGAAAAGTTTATTCTTCAAATAATGAATCTATTAGAATGAAACATTACTAAAAAATAGTTAAGAAAAGATATATATAAAACTTAAAAGTATTCGGGTATATATTTCGGGTAGACGGATATTTATGTTCGGGTAATCGGGTCGGGTATCAACTAATACCATACCCGTCCCATACCCACGAAATATTTTTTTTCCAATAGCAAATCCGTCCCATACCCGTCGGGTATCGGGTATACCCGTCCCAAATGCTTCGGGTTTCGGGTATATCTGTCGGACTCGGGTTTTTTTGCCATCCCTAGACTGTGTTTTGTATTTCTTTTTGGGAAACTAATGGAGTTATGGATATTGTTATTTTTCTGGCCAAGATTTTAACCAAAAGTGTGTGTAGACCGTAAAAGATAGTGCTTGATATGCTTTTACAATTGGTTATTTCACCCATCTATAACCAAATAATCATGCCTAGCTCACTTTACACAAGTAATATCGTTCTTGAGGTGTACAATGTGTCGTTTGTCGTGGTGTGCCAAGTGTAAAGTTGTTTGTTACTGGTAAGTTTACTATTTAGGAATTTTTGGAGTGTCAATTGAGTGACTTATTTTGTATGTTTAGTTTTGGATTATGGTGTTGAACTAAGGAATGTTACTTGTGAGACATAGAACACACGTATGGAAAGAAAGGTCTATTAGGGGGTAAATTTTGTTAGTACACGATGTACCTAGCCTAGTATAGGTGATGTTTGGATTGTATTACGGGTTCTTGGGTGTGTTTACGAGTCGTTTATAGGGAAATGATGACTTCAGGCGAGTAGGACTCTATAGGGGCAAGTAGCTTTGCTACTCGCCCGGGAATCAAGACGATTAGTCTTCTAATCACCTTTTCTACTCGGCTGGATGGTTTTTGCTCGCCCCAAGGGCCTTGGACGAGTAGGACAGGTATAAAAGCCTCCAATCATTGCCCTAATGATTAAGTAGTCACATCACACATTCCCCAAGCACCCTGCCCTAGGTTGAAGGTCTGAGTTTGTCTTGTAAACACCTGTGCTTTGTTTTATCAATCAATACAACCTTTTAACCTTACTTTTGTGTTTGTTGATTCTTTGTTTATGATAGTTTCATATTGTTGATGCACGTTTTGCGACTAGTGCTATTGGATTGCACATTCTATTATGTTTTAGTGAAACCGTGGGGTCGAAGGTGGCTTTTGAAGGCTCGAAGGTGGCTTATGAAGGTCGAAGGTGGAGTTTACAGGTCGAATATGGAAGTCTGAAGAGCAATGTGCTGATTCAACCATTAGATGGGTCGAACCTGCACATTCGACCCTTACGGGGGGCGAATGTATAGGGCTATTTCAACCTGAAATTTCATTTTAACATTATCTTTTTGTCATTTCGTGTCCCATTCGACCTGTGTTCTCTCTAGGGTTTTAGTAACTTTTGAAAGTTGATTAATTCATTGTAAAGGCTGTGTCAAACGTGTTTATTAATGAAATGGAAGTTAAAAGGTGATTTGTGTGTTTTGTTCATATTATTATCATTTCATAACTGATTTAGGGATTCCGCACCTAAATTGGTAGATTTGTATGATCAACAACTTGTTTTTATCAAAACGATCCTCACACAAAGTGGTATCACAACCATATGGATCATACAACTATGAATTGATAATTTTTGAACTGATTTGGACCCAAATTTGATCAAAAATTTTCTGTTTTGAATGAACAATGGTTTTTGATGAAAATTGATTGATTCGGACTAGTTTTTACGGATAAAATCAAGAATTCTCTTTATTAAACTTGTTCCAAATCAATTCCGAAGCAAAACCTGCAAAACATCATCAAAATTCATCAACTTTTGAAAAATTGAGATCAAAATAACTGATTTTTAAAGAATAACCATTTTTCAAATGAACAGGGTCGAACCTAGGAGAGAAAGGTCGAACGTGTAGTGTTTTGGGTCGAACCTGAGATTTTTAGGTCGAACGTGGTTATTTTTAGGTCGCACCTAGAGGTTGTGCGTGTTGTTTTGTACATTCGACCAGTATTTGATACATTCGACCCTACGGGAGGTCGAAAGTGGGATTTTAGTGGTCGAAAGTGAGTGAGACAGAGGTTATACATTCTACATTTCAGTCAGTCTTAGTGGTCGAACCTGGAATATTTCCACATTCAAACCCACAATTTTGAAAATGGGTCGAACGTAGAATCTGAGTGAAAACTTTTCTAAGTATTTTGCATTCCGGACTTCGTAGACGATATGCGGGAATTTCCAACAACACCTAGGCCTAATACTACACAGCAATAACACGTTACCATGGATCCTTGGGCTGTAGCTGTACAAAAGACGAATACTCAACCATCTCTGCCGATCAATTACCTCGCTATGATTAGTTCCATTCCACAGACAGTTGCTCAACCTCCACAGCAACCCATGAATGATTATTGGGGAGTAGCAGCAGCGGTACACACTCAAACTTCTAATGCTATTTCTACACTAATCAATGATTTGTCTTCAGGTAGTGGAAACCGTCCACCGAAGCTGATGGAGATGACAGATTACAATCAATGGAAGACCAAGTTCAAGATTCACTTGGAAGGAATGGGAATGGAAGGCACCGAGGCATGGCAGATGATTGCTAAGGGATATGTTGCACCGGTTTTGGAGAATACAGGTGAACCAATTCCGCTAGAGAGTTTAGCTGAGGATGAAAAGAAGAAGTTTGCAGTGGAGAAGAAGGCGTTCTCTCAACTATCTCAAGCTATCAACACTGATCTTCTACATCAGTTTGGTTCATGTACTACTTCCAAACAGCTTTGGGATATGTTGAAGAATTGTCATGATGGAAACGAGAAAACCAGAAAGTTGAGAATGGAAGAATTGAGAAAGGAATTTGAGAACTTTAGTTATGTAGGGAATGAGACTTTGAAGGAGTTGATTCCTAGATACTGTCATCTTTTGACTGAATTGTCAAAATATGAAATTAACATTCCTGTGACAGAATTGGTTGATAAGTTTGCTGATGCATTACCACCATATTGGAATCAACACATTGAGGTTCTGAAAGAGAAGGATGCTTATCAATATTGGACTATCAATGAGATGATTCAGAAGTTAGAAAATAAGGAGTTGGAGGAGAAGAGGAAAGCTAGAAGAGCACAATTTCCACAAAATCCGGAATTGTATCATGCCTCTTCATCTACTTCTGTGAATAGTTCAAGTGTGGCAGGTAATGTTGCGCCACATATAGCTTGTGTGTCAAGTGTTATTGAACCACCCGGACAACCAATTAACTACCATGCACAAACATCAACATATCCACCAAACTACTCCATAAATTCTTATATTCCACCACAACCACAACCTCAAATGTCCACTGCATGTTATTCATCCAATACACCTCAACAACAACCGTATGTTCCTAACACATCACAAGCTTCTTCTAGTCAAAGTCCAATTGTGTTGGAAACTTCCAACATGGATAATGTAACTATTGAAGTTGCTCAGCAACACATTGCGTTGGTTTCAGCAATGGTTGCATCTTATAATGGACTGGTGGCAGGTTACATTGGAAACAAGTGTCTGACTAATGAAGATTATGCACAGATTGATAAGGAGGAGATGGAACTCATTGATATTCAGTGGGCATTTGCTAGTGTTATGAGAAGGGCGAATGAGTTTATTGAAAAGACCGGTAGAACTGATTTGGCAACATCACCAAACACCACATTTGGCTTCAACAAAGCAAAAGTCACTTGTTTCAATTGTGGTGGTAAAGGTCATTTCAAAAGGGAGTGCACCCAGCCTGTAACGCCCCAAAATCCTTTATTTATCATTAATCTTGTTTAAGCGAATAATAGGAGAATTACTAACCGAGCACACGATGAGGAAATATTAGTATTTCTATCTTGGCTTAGTAACCGAGTTAAAACCCATTAGTATCTTGGCATAAATAATCACATGATGCTAGTTTGCTTAATTGCTATTATAATACAAACATAAGTTATTGAACTAGAGGGGCCAATCTTGCTAAGTACCCAAAGTAAATATTATTAAAACAAAAATCCAAATAAAAGAGGATGGATGATCAAAGCTCCTGGATTTTATCATCTCACCTCCAACACACACTAAACACACACACCTATCAACAAATCATGAATCAAGCTAGATCAAGCCCAAAACAAAGGGGTTTTTAGTGCTTTTGCTCTAAAACGAACCATCAAGACATAGCAATCACTTTGGTAAGTTTTAATTGTCTTGAATTGGTGATTTTTATCAAAGCTTGAAATGGGTGATAATGAGGTTTGTTTCAAAACGTGAAATTAAGGGCTTATTGATGTTACACTAGTATTAGAGGGCCTTAATAAGTGTTAAATTATGTGTGTTTAGTAAAATTCTTGTATGGTGAAGGATTCATAAGAATCCATGTTATAGAAAGTGTTAGGTTTTGTTAATTTGGTAGGATTTGCCTTGAAAGAAATTAGACAAAACCATGTATGCTATGTTTATGAGTGAAATTCTTGCAATAAATGTTCAAATATATGCCATGAGTATGGACATGGAGATAAAGATGGATCAATAAGGTTTTTAGGCCATATAAAATAACTTTGGTAAAAAGGGCGCCTACCAAGTGTTTGATGAAATGCCTAAATGAAACTCGATTTCATTTGAGTCTATATTCTTTTGATGAGACTTGTATGAATATGTGAAAATGCGCCTATGTGCAATTACCTAAACAAACGTGTGTAATACTCAATTCTAGGTGCAAAGCTCGAGTCTTCGGGAAGCCACTCGGGTAAGGATTTGAAGCAAAAAGGACACGACTAAGGTAAGTCATATCTATGACTTGTTATAAATAAATACATGTATGCTTAATCACGGATGATAACTTTAGTCGTGTCAATAGTAAAAGATGTCTTTGGTGGTTTCCAAGGGATAGAAAAGATTGAATGAAAACCCATGTCGCAAGTCATAGAGGCCGAGCGAACGAGACCAAGAGAAATGGCACATGTGGCCATGGACACAAGGCACCGCAAAACACGGCATAAATGACTTGGGCATGAAGTTCTCTAGTCAAGTTAGGACTTGACAAGTGGTAAAAAACATAACTAGAACTTGGAAACTACAATTTTCTTATGATTTAGATATGTGAAAAAACTACTCGGGGTAGCCTAAAGGTGAGTAGATAAATGGTGGTTTACAAGTTGGAAACCGAAGAAGGAATATAAAACTACCCTTAACCATGTTAGTTGATCGCATGGGAACCATTAAACGATTTCCGGAAAGCCCCGGGAGTAGTTTTTAGATGACCCTGAAGGGGCAGCTTGGTGCTGAAACATTTTGCACCTTGTCAGGATTTGGTGTAGGATACGCCACTTTTGGAGTTGCCTACGCCAATTGCCTACGCCAATGGCATAGGATACGCCAATTTTGGCGTAGGATACGCCAATTTTGGCGTAGGATACGCCAACGTCAGAGTGCCTACGCTGAATTCTTCTGTCCTACGCCACCAGATGCCCTCTCCCTACGCCAATAGCGTAGGTTACGCCAAAACTGGCGTAGGATACGCCAAATCAGCCAAAACTCGTTTTTTTTTTTTTTTTTTTTTTTTTGTATTTTGCATCTAAATTCAAGAATAATAACATATTTGTGGGTTGTCTAACTGTGATAAACCCTTAGGTACTCAGCTACATGAATCAGATGGTGATCGAGGCTTATTTGAAGAACCGAACATGCTTAACTCGTCCGTTTCCGCAATGTTTTGATAAACTTATGATGATACTTGGTTATTTTGTAATATGCTAAGCCGTAACTATAATTTAGGATGTTTGTACTAATCAATGTCGCTTTTGGATGTTAATGCGTTAAAGTAAACTATGAAATGCTTTAGCTTACCAAGTACAAACCAAGTATATTATCGTTTTAGTGACCCGCATTATGGGTAGGGTATAACAAGTGGTATTCAGAGCCCAAGGTTAAACGAGTCTAAGCGTTCGGTTCAAGCTTGATCATCAATCCGGTAAGGAATTCACTTCCAAAATGTGATAACTTAGTCGAAAATGAATTATATTATGATTGAACATGTGTCAATCAGATGGAACTAAGGGAATAGTGTGCTAAACACTAACACCCAAGAAACACGAAATTCCAACTACACGGTAAAGGTTAGCCAAAAGTTGGGGAATTCTTATTGTATTACTTAAGGGATACAATGAAAAGGTACCACGGGTACCTAAAACACGTACACGTATCAATTGCACGGTCATGGCGAGCTAAAACTCGGCCGAACCGGGAATTGGGAAAACATGATTACATCATCTAGAAGGTGCAATCGAATACGATTAAAGTAGCATAATAAATTTGAATCTATGGAAATGCTACTAAACACTGATAAAATTCCTTTCAGCTACACGATGGCTGATGAAGCAACAAGACGACAAGCTTCCATTACACGGGAAGAAATCAAAGACATCATTTCCGAAGAAATCGGAAGGGCAATGCAAACCGGGATACCCGGCTTCTTAAGTCAACTAAAATCAACACTTCTCTCCGTGATGGATGAGAAATGTAATGAAATCAAGGAGAATGTTCTCCAAGAAGTTAATCGAAACCAAGTTCGAAGGCTTGCCCATATAACAAGTTTATGGCATGTAAGCCAAGTTTATATGAAGGGGAGGTTAACCCTGTTCTATGCCAACGATGGCTAACAGAGATGGAAGACATCTTTGACCGAACTGGCTGTGAAGAGCAGGATAAAGTGACTTACGCCACTGGGCAGTTACGCGACCTAGCCAAGAATTGGTGGGACGTGAAAAGGAGCGGGTTAAGCTCGGACGCTTTAAGAGCCATGACTTGGGAGGAATTTAAAGTTCCATTCCTCCAACATCATAGCCCAAAGGCAGCTGTAAATCAGATCAAGGAAGAGTTCACGCAACTCAGACATAAAGGGGAACCAATTGATAAAATTACGGGGATCGTCCTCGATAAACTCAAATTCTGTGGTGATTTAGCTCAAACAGAAGAGCAGAAAATCTATTACTATCACAATATGCTCGGGGCCGAGTATAGAGAGTTCATGACCCCCTCAAGATACGAAACCTTGACTAATATGATCAATGCAGCCCGTGAGAGGGAAATGGAACTCAAGAAACAAATCGAGCGTGGTGAAAGAAAATTAGCAGACACAAATCCAAGTCCAAATAAAAAGCAAAGGGTGGGGGAATCTCCTAAAAAGGGGGCACGAAGGGCGGGCCGCCCAATATATGTAAAATATGTGGCAAGACCCACCGCGGGGAATGCTACTTCAAAAACAAACTGTGCCCCAACTTCAAGAAAACTGGACACATTGTGGCTAACTGCCCCACCAAAGCTGATGTCTGCTTAAAATGCTATCAACCGGGTCACAAGAAATCTGAGTGCCCGGAGATGAACATGTCAAGTGCCAACACCAAAAGCACAACTGATGCTTCCAAGTCAAAGGCAAGATCTTTTAATATCACTGCCGAGGAAGCCAAGTCAGACCCGATCATGATCGCAGGTACTTTTCTTGTTAATTCAATACTAGCTAAAGTTTTATTCGATACGGGTGCAAATAAGTCGTTCGTCTCGCACGAGCTTATTCAACACCCATCGTTTGTACTTATAAAATTACATGTTCCTCTTGAAGTAGAAGTAGGTAATAATAAACACTTTGTTGTTTTTGATATATGCCGAGATTGTAAGATCAGCCTAAACGGGGAGGACTTCCCGGTAGATCTAGTGCCTATGAAAATGGGAGAATTCGAAGTGGTGATAGGGATGGACTGGTTGTCTCAATACCATGCCCAAGTAAAATGTTACCACAAAAAGATAAAGCTCACCTCCCCAAGTGGGAAGCAAATCACAATACATGGGGAACTGAACTGTAACCCCATCGTATGCTCTATGCTTGAAGCCAAAAAGCTTATGCAACACGGGTGCAAGGCTTACATCACGTATGTGACTGATACACGGGGAAAAGTCATGGGTATTCAAGACGTGCCGGTAGTGCAAGAATACGAAGACGTTTTTCCGGATGAACTTCCGGGCATACCTCCCGATAGAGAGGTAGAATTTGGGATAGAACTTATTCCAGGGGCCATGCCGGTTGCTAAGGCACCATACAGACTCGCACCATCTGAATTACAAGAATTGATGGCCCAGTTGCAAGACCTCCTTGATAGGGGTTTCATTCGACCGAGTGTGTCCCCATGGGGAGCACCGGTTTTATTTGTGAAAAAGAAGGATGGGAATCTCCGGATGTGCATCGATTACCGGGAGTTGAATAAACTCACGGTGAAGAACAAGTATCCACTTCCGCGAATTGATGACTTAGTCGATCAACTCCAGGGTGCGAGTTGGTTTTCCAAAATCGACTTAAGATCAGGATATCACCAACTGAAAGTAAAAGAGGCCGATGTGCCCAAAACTGCGTTCCGAACGCGGTATGGACATTATGAATTTCTGGTTATGTCATTCGGACTGACAAATTCCCCCGCGGCATTCATGGACTTAATGAATCGAGTTTGTAAACCAATGCTAGACAAATCGGTGATAGTTTTCATTGACGATATCCTCATCTATTCGAAAAGTGAGATGGATCATGCTCGCCATTTACGCGAGGTACTCTCCACTTTGAGGAGAGAGAAACTCTATGCTAAATTCTCGAAGTGCGCGTTTTGGCTTCGAGAGGTCCAATTTCTTGGGCACGTGATCAGTAGCAAGGGTGTGTTGGTGGATCCCACAAAAATAGAAGCCGTATCCAAATGGAGTCCACCCAGAAACCCCTCTGAAATCCGAAGCTTTTTGGGGCTCGTAGGATACTATCGGAGATTCATTCAGGATTTCTCCAAGATTGCCGCCCCATTAACCAAGCTAACTCGTAAAGATGAAAAGTTCTCATGGAAAGAAGAACAAGATCGAGCGTTTAACACGCTCAAAGAAAGACTGACTCATGTTCCGGTGCTTACCTTACCTGAAGGCACGGAAGACATGGTGGTCTATTCTGATGCATGTAGCCTTGGGTTGGGATGTGTATTAATGCAACGAGGCAAAGTTATAGCTTATGCATCGAGACAGTTGAAAGTCCACGAGACCAAATGCCCAACTCATGATCTAGAACTAGCTGCCGTGGTCTTTACCTTAAAAATATGGAGGCATTACTTATATGGAGTAAAAGTCACAATCTTCACAGACCACAAAAGCCTAAAGTATTTATTTAACCAGAAAGATCTAAACATGAGACAAAGACGATGGTTGGAAACAATAAAGGATTATGATTGTGAAATCCATTATCATCCGGGGAAGGCCAATGTTGTGGCCGATGCCCTAAGTCGCAAGGAAGGCTATACACCTATACGAGTGCGATCTATGCAACTCGTAGTGTCACACCCTCAAATTTCCACTGCGGGGTTTATACCGCGAGGCGCATGACATACCAGGATCCCATAGCCATAAGTCATATGAACGAACTCTAAATGCCCAAACCATTTAGTTCGTTTTCAAAAACCTAGTTTAGTTAAGCTGCGGAAGAGTAAACCAAATTTAAACCTTTTAAAAACCATGCGCAAAACAACGCGCCCAAATTAAAACAATATGAAAGAAAGTGTAAAAGCATAATATGTAATTTAGGTGTATGCCCAAGACCCCAAATGCAGTGAAGTGTGCAGTGCTTTCTAATCCTGGCACCGGAAGCTAACTACCTGCAAAAGCATGTAAATCGTGGGTCAACAAACAATGTTGGTGAGTTCACTAAGTAAAGTAAATGAGTATGTAACTGCGCTGGTTTCTAAAACCACGTAAACAAGTAATTGAGTTGGTTCCAAGAACCGTGTAAACATGTCAAGGGTAGCTAACCCATTCATGATAACTAACACCGATATACCGAACTGCTGATGTACGTGTAGCCACAAATGTCAGCCGCATGCCTTACATCATTGCCTATCAACAATGATAAAATTTGTTAAGTTATAGTTCACTCCCGCACTCCCCGAGCCGGTGTGAGGTTTGTAAGACCTAATAGTGCTATCAACTAATAACCTGCTTGCCATAACCCGGCAACTCATTCGGTATGTGAAGGACTTACAGATGATAGAGTTGGTTTAGTTCATCAAGGACACAGTTTGCGAACTAGAAAAAACCGATCCACACAAGGATCCATAGCATCCCAACCCGGGATGTGTAAGTAGTCCCAAACCGGAATAGAAAATAGTAGTCCCAACCCGGACTAGAAAAAGTTAAGTACGTTGTCTCAACCCGAGACGCATGCTTTTGAGAAAAGAGTAGTGAAACTCACCTTAGGTCGCACGTGAATAATCCAAATTCCTCAAACAGTAATGAGCTACCGACTCCCTATTACAAATGTCACTAGGTGAGTATATGTGCATAACCAACACACCATACAACTCGTTTGTTCAAGACTTTCAAAGTTCAAACCGTATAGTGACACCTAATGACTCTACATGCACAAGTAAGTCCTACGTATCCCGTTGGTGATCATATTGATTATTATCAGTTTTATACCTCATAAACATCTCATATAAGTATTCATACAAGTTCATGTCAAATACGTACCATATAAGACTCAAAATAGTCACGTAAACATCCCTTACAAAATTTGCGTTTTTAGGGCAGATTGTGCGCTGTGAGAAACGAATTATTTAAAATACTTAAAGAATGAATTAAACTCCAAAAGTTTTACTGAATAATCATAAAGATTCATTTGATAACCCATATTTTTGTTTTGTCTCAAAACCAAACACAAAAATTATTAAAATTCGTACAACACAGCTATGTCCAGAAAATTTCCACAACAGGTCAGTTTAGTAGAAAAATTCCCAAAACTTGTGTATTCACCCAAACTAGGTGAATCCACTTGGAAAAGCCAAGTTTTTCCAATATTGACCTACTGTCCAAATTTCATAACTTAATTGTTTGTAAAACTTGAGTTATACCCGTTTAAAGTTGACCCAATTTATAACTCCGAAATTCTGATATGACCTTTAATCAAATAAAATTCCAAAAACATATCAAACGACATCCAAATCAGATGATTTTTCCCATTATAAAAAGCTAAGACCATGTACAATCCATTCATGCAGAGAATCGATCAAAACAAACAATTTAACGTCACAATACAGACCCTACAAAACATCCTAACGAATTTGTCAGAAAACTGAAACTTGCACCCCAAGTTATTCATAAACCCTAATTATGCATAAAAATCTCTAACACATGCATAATCCATATTATCATGATCAAACACATATATTATCATACAAAAACCCTAATTATGATTACTAACAACAATCATCATCATCAAATCACCATGAACATTCAAGAACTCCCACTAACACATGTATGCGATTTATATATATATATATATATATATATATATATATATATATGTATACTCTATGATTTTTAAACTTTTCAAGCATTATAAAACATGTGAAAATTATACCTTTCCACGCAAGAGTCCTCCAAGCCTAGAGATTTCACCCAAACTAGCTTGAAGAGATGATTAAGATTGATGTTTATTGAAAATTGAGAGTGTGTGTGTGTGTGGGTATTCACAGCGTAAGGGTGGGTTAGGGTTAGGGTTTTATTTTATTTTTTTCATCAATAATTATAAGGAGATTTGGCTTGTTGCCCAAGTAATTGGGTATTAGGGCCTTTTAGTCTACTAACCGGACCCGTTAATCATGTTTTAGCCCAATACCGGACCCGAAATATTAACCACCCTAACTTACTTAAAAATCATTGTTTTTATCATCTCATAACATATTAATCATAGAGTGCACGTAATTTGCATGGTTTACGTACTAACTATCAGTTAAGATGTAATTCACATAAACACGTAATTCACATAAACATGTTACTTCACGTTCCTCATATTTCAATTGGACACTTTATCATGTATGCTAGACAAATCACCAACGTTCGGGATACAGGACTCGTGTGTGCATTGTGATGATAACTTTGCTTATTATAATGTAACATATGTTATTATCACATAACATATGTTATTACCCTATAACATATAGGGAGACCTTCCTAACTAACCCTAGTCAAGTGTTTAGTCACGTATGCACATGCAAGTTAACTAGAGTTTAGTTAAAGTAGGAACCTGAAAATGTGGGGTGTCACACGTAGTAACTTCGGGTCTTCTTGATCGAATCCGGGAAGCCCAAGCAGAAGCCTTAAAGCAAGAGAACTGGAAGAAAGAGAGAATCCAAGGGCAAATTAACGAGTTGGTGGAAAATTCCGGAGGGTTAAAGACCCGATTCGACCGAATTTGGGTTCCAAACACATGTGGGGTTAAGGCCCTATTGCTTGAAGAAGCCCACAAATCACGCTATTCAATCCACCCGGGGGCCACTAAAATGTATAAAGATTTAAAGCCTAACTATTGGTGGCCCGGGATGAAGCGAGATGTTGCAAAACATGTAGAGAAATGTTCGACTTGTATGCAAGTCAAAGCGGAACATCAAAAACCATACGGGAAACTTCAACCCTTGGAAATACCCATGTGGAAATGGGAGAACATCACGATGGATTTGTTAACCAAACTACCCAAAACGTCTCGTGGATTTGATGCAATATAGGTGGTGGTGGATCAATTAACAAAGACCGCGCATTTTATCCCAATACGCGAAACTTACACGTCCGAGAAGATAGCAGATATATTTCTAAATGAGATAATAGCTCGGCATGGGGTACCCATGACAATCATTTCTAATCAGGACCCACGGTTTACTTCGCTCTATTGGCGCGACTTTCAAACACAATTGGGTGCCAAAGTGTTGCTTAGCACCACATTCCATCCGCAAACCGATGGACAAAGCGAAAGAACGATCCAAACACTTGAAGACATGCTCCGGGCATGCATTATCGACTTCGGAGGTAGTTGGGACACGTATCTACCATTGGTAGAGTTTTCATATAACAATAGCTACCACACTAGCATAGGTATGCCTCCGTTTGAAGCCCTCTATGGGCGAAAATGCCGAACCCCGGTATGTTGGGGGGAGGTGGGTCCTCGTGAGCTTGCTCACAAAGATGTGGTCAAGGCCACGAATGAAAAGATAGATATGATCCGCGCACACCTAAAAGCCACTCAAGATCGCCAGAAATCATACGCGGATAAAAGACGTAGACCGATTGAATTTCAACCGGGATACTTTGTGATGCTAAAGGTCTCCCCTTGGAAAGGAGTAATCCGATTCAGGCAAAGGGGAAAATTGGGTCCAAGGTTTATTGGGCCATTTAAAATCATTGAACGAGTGGGGCAAGTCGCCTACCGGTTAGAATTACCTGAAGAGCTAAATCGTATCCACAATACATTCCATGTTTCATATCTCCGAAAATGCATGACGGATCATGCGGCGTACATACCCATGGAAGAAATCGAAATCGATGAGAAGTTAAACTATGTGGCTCGACCCACAGAGATTCTAGACTGAAAGGTGAAGCATCTCAGAAATCGAAGCATTTACCAAGTGAAGGTCAAATAGGATCATAGAAAAGGTTCGGACACCTCGTGGGAGTCCGAGGAAGAGATAAAGCGGCTTTATCCGCACCTATTCGGTACGTTCCTAGTTTCGCGGACGAAACCCTCTTTAAGGAGGGTGGACTTGTAACGCCCCAAAATCCTTTATTTATCATTAATCTTGTTTAAGCGAATAATAGGAGAATTACTAACCGAGCACACGATGAGGAAATATTAGTATTTCCATCTTGGCTTAGTAACCGAGTTAAAACCCATTAGTATCTTGGCATAAATAATCACATGATGCTAGTTTGCTTAATTGCTATTATAATACAAACATAAGTTATTGAACTAGAGGAGCCAATCTTGCCAAGTACCCAAAGTAAATATTATTAAAACAAAAATCCAAATAAGAGAGGATGGATGATCAAAGCTCCTGGATTTTATCATCTCACCTCCCACACACACTAAACACACACACCTATCCACAAATCATGAATCAAGCTAGATCAAGCCCAAATCAAAGGGGTTTTTAGTGCTTTTGCTCTAAAACGAACCATCAAGACATAGCAATCACTTTGGTAAGTTTTAATTGTCTTGAATTGGCGATTTTTATCAAAGCTTGGAATGGGTGATAATGAGGTTTGTTTCAAAACGTGAAATTAAGGGCTTATTGATGTTACTCTAGTATTAGAGGGCCTTAATAAGTGTTAAATTATGTGTGTTTAGTAAAATTCTTGTATGGTGAAGGATTCATAAGAATCCATGATATAGAAAGTGTTAGGTTTTGTTAATTTGGTAGGATTTGCCTTGAAAGAAATTAGACAAGACCATGTATGCTATGTTTATGAGTGAAATTCTTGCAATAAATGTTCAAATATATGCCATGAGTATGGAAATGGAGATAAAGATGGATCAATAAGGTTTTTAGGCCATATAAAATAACTTTGGTTAAAAGGCTGCCTATCAAGTGTTTGATGAAATGGCTAAATGAAACTCGATTTCATTTGAGTCTATATTCTTTTGATGAGACTTGTATGAATATGTGAAAATGCGCCTATGTGCAGTTACCTAAACAAACGTGTGTAATACTCAATTCTAGGTGCAAAGCACGAGTCTTCGGGAAGCCACTCGGGTAAGGATTTGAAGCAAAAAGGACACGACTAAGGTAAGTCATATCTATGACTTGTTATAAATAAATACATGTATGCTTAATCACGGATGATATCTTTTGTCGTGTCAATAGTAAAAGATGTCTTTGGTGGTTTCCAAGGGATAGAAAAGATTGAAGGAAAACCCGTGTCGCAAGTCATAGAGGCCGAGCGAACGAGACCAAGAGAAATGGCACATGTGGCCATGGACAAGAGGAACCGCAAAACACGGCATAAATGACTTGGGCATGAAGTTCTCTAGTCAAGTTAGAACTTGACAAGTGGTAAAAACCATAACAAGAACTTGGAAACTACAATTTTCTTATGATTTAGATATGTGCAAAAACTACTCGGGGTAGCCTAAAGGTGAGTAGATAAATGGTGGTTTACAAGTTAGAAACCGAAGAAGGAATATAAAACTACCCTTAACCATGTTAGTTGATCGCATGGGAACCATTAAACGATTTCCGGAAAGCCCCGGGAGTAGTTTTTAGATGACCCAAAAGGGGCAGCTTGGTGCTGAAACATTTTGCACCTTGTCCAATTTTGGCGTAGGATACGCCAACGTCAGAGTGCCTACGCTGAATTCTTCTGTCCTACGCCACCAGATGCCCTCTCCCTACGCCAATAGCGTAGGATACGCCAAAACTGGCGTAGGATAAGCCAAATCAGCCAAAACTCGTTTTTTTTTTGTATTTTGCATCTAAATTCAAGCATAATAACATATTTGTGGGTTGTCTAACTGTGATAAACCCTTAGGTACTCAGCTACATGAATCGGATGGTGATCGAGGCTTATTTGAAGAACCGAACATGCTTAACTCGTCCGTTTCCGCAATGTTTTGATAAACTTATGAAGATACTTGGTTATTTTGTAATATGCTAAGCCGTAACTATAATTTAGGATGTTTGTACTAATCAATGTCGCTTTTGGATGTTAATGCGTTAAAGTAAACTATGAAATGCTTTAGCTTACCAAGTACAAACCAAGTATATTATCGTTTTAGTGACCCGCATTATGAGTAGGGTATTACACAGCCAGCTCAACAAGGTAATAGAAATCCTTTCAATTCTAATTACCAAAACCGTCAATCTCAGAACCAAGTAACCTATCAAAACCAAAACAACAACAACTATCAATCACAAAACAATTACCAAAACCGACAGAACACCTCACCAAACAACTTTGCTAGACAAACAACTACACCAAACCAGACTCAAAATCAAATACCACATAGCCCAACCAGAACTATTATTCCTATTTCAACACCAAATAGCCAATAACAAACTAAAAACCAAAATCAGGCTTTGGTGATCCAAAAGGATGAAGGTTTTGACTGGACTGGGATGCAACTGGATGTTGAAGAGATTACTACTGGTAATGTAGCTTGTGTTGCTCAGAAGATTGATTTAGAGGAGCCGGTGTTAGTTGAAGAAGTTTTGGAGAATGAGAAGGTTTCTGAAGTGAAGATTGAAGAGATGGTAGAAGAAACTGATATTCCTGTTGAGAAGAATTCAGGAATGATCATTGATTTAGTCTCAGATGTTTCTGATGAACGTGATTCGACATATTCTGATTCGGAGAGTGAAACAGATTCAGAAGCCAGTGTCAATTCATTGGATGGTGATATTGATCAACTCTTGGCCGAAGCTGATTTTCTGATGACTAGAATGTCATGCATAGTTGATGACGCTTTCACACGGATTGACTACTCTAAGTTCTTTGCTGGAAAGGAAGCGCATTTTGCTTTAATGGCTATGACTGATCCTCCAAAACAGGTAAGTTCTGATTTCACCATGCTTTTCGGGAATATTTTGTTGCTATTTTAGCAACTGGCCTGGACTGGTTTTTGGCATGGAATTCTTTTTTTTTTCTCTCGATGATTTTTATTATGTATGTCCAAGTTAGGTTTCTTATTAGGTTATATAGTAGTAGATTCTTGATGCAATCTTCTTATTGAAATTCATATATATTTGAACTTGGCACATACCAGTTTGACTCTTTGTAAAGACATTTGTACCTTTGACATATTACTTATATCAAATGTGGTTATATCATATTATGAACATCGTTTTACTTAACATTTTATCTTTTATTTAATTATGTGTCATACATAAGCGTTTAACTTGACCTAAATAATTGACAAACTAACATAAGCAAGTATTGTGTTGCAAAGTGTCGCTGTTGCAATATCCTCCGTATTTATTTAATTCACTAATTCCATCAATATTTTATTCATTAACTATGTAAAAAGCCACCTCCTCCTTTTGGGTCCATGTAACGAAGACTGTCATCCCAAGTGTGTACAAAAATAACATAAGTACCCGCGGCAACGCGCGGGCATTCCCTCTACTAATATATAATCACCTAAAACTAAGTGGATAATTAATATTCAAATTAATATATAACCCCACCCAACAAAACCCAAATTAAAGGACTTACGGTGCATGATCAACCAAGAGTTTCTTTGCAAGTCATTAATTGTCATGAAGTGGAATAACCACTAGACCTTTCGTATCCCAAAGCCCCCTTTCATTTCTCTCACGCAACATACTAAAATTCACATCTCTATATCTCTCTCTTTATGCAATGATCAAACAATGGACTTCTTCAAGGCTAAGGAACACAAATCACTACTAATGACCTTTAGTCCAGTAAGTACATATGAATCTTTTTATATCTCACTCGCTCTTGTTCAATTTCTATTGATAGTCTCGTGATTTCTTGTGAAATTCACGCTTTTTCATGCTCTTTGACATCAGATCGTCTGGGAAGCAATACCCAAAGTGTTGTGACATCACTGAAATAGGAATTCGGTACTTATCTTAATCCATGCATGTTGAAACCCCTTAATGAATTTAATAATCTATAAACTATGTTATTCTTTTTTTTTTTATCATTATCATTATGCTGTCATGGATTCAAGCATCGACATATTCACTTGATAATGGTTTTCAGAACTTAATCTATGTAAGATACTCGCAACCCTTTATCCCTAATCACTTATACTTTCATCAACACCGTATGTATTAAATAGAATTTTCTAACAGTAATCACTGTTATTACTGATAAATTTGAGAAATACAATTTAAATTTCTTTTATGTCAGATTTGATATTTGGATGCTTTAATATTGTTTAGTTTGAAACAAACTATGGTTTCAAAAATTAGTGTTGGATATACATGCTAGTTTTTTTCCCTTTTGTTATAAAAGATAATGGCAATTTACCGATAGTTGTATCCGATGTTTGGTAGCTTTAAGAACTATATCTTTTTTGTTTAGCCTTTAATTAGGTCTACGTTGTTGTTCGTCTAAATTTTCAAGAAGATCACTCACATCAATATCATGACAAGATCTTTCGTTTAGTTTGAAGTTAATGTATCAAAAAAAATGTATTTTGGTAACTTGAAATATGACTCAAGTAGTGGTTGATTTTGTAAAAAAAAAAATTGTAACTCAGTGTTAAAGCCATTTGTATACGCCATCTCTAACCCCAAGATCCGTATTTGTCACACACAAAAGGGGTTATGTTTTTAGTAATATGGTATGAACTCTATGTTTTTTCGTGAGTTATGCTACCTGATGTTGTTTTATAGTTTTTTTGGTTTTGCTTTGTAGACATGCTTTTGTGGAGTGTGAAACTATAGAAGTAGTATAGAAAGTGGTATTATTTTATGGCTTATTTAACTTTTTAAATTTAATTTTTAGTTTTGTTTCATCTATCTTCCTGAACATCTTGATAACATCAGACATGTTGACAAATTAAATAATGATAAATGATTTTTTTTATTTCTAAAATTTCTAGAATGGACTCTATATGACCATGTAGTTGTTTCTTCTTTATATATAGAAGTTTTCATGTAATAACACAACTTTTCAATGGACCTCGAATCACAGAATAACCTCCACAACTTAAGAATGCCTCGATCCTTCATCGGTTGAAGCAGCCATTTGAAAACCATATAATATTCAATTTTGGGAGACAATCACTTCAATTGTCAAAATCAATTTGTTATGCATTTAAACAAACAATTGGTGGGTTCTTAAACATCGGCATAAAAATTTGAAATTAAGACAATGTTTAGTAAAATTTGTGTGTTTAAATAGGATAAAGTATAAACATCCTGATAAAAGAAACATGACATAAGAGAAAGTTGAACGACGTTATTTGCGACACATGAATGCTATAAAACAATCTAACTCAGAGTGTTTGGATGCAAAAAATAATAAAAATAAGGATGACTGATTCTATGTACAATGCAGAAGCAATTGAAAGGAATTTGACATATTGTCGTCTCCGTTACGACGTGTTCGTTCTCACTATAGTATCTCGCTTGCATAAACGAATTTTGTACCAAATACATACGCAGGGGCTCACGAGCGATTCTCCCGAAGCAACGTGCGGGTTCCCCACTAATTCATATAAAAACAGAAACTTAAAACAAAACTGATTCTCAAAACAAATGATACGCATCATAAGTAAATTATACTTAAATAAAGAAAAAAAATTATATATGTTATTTAACTATGGATGTCACCGAGGCAGTTTTAGAGGGTGCAATCTATAGTTGGTTATTATTATTATTATTATTATTATTATTGTTATTATTATTATTTGGTAATTATATACTTAAGTATTTACACAAGATAATACTTCACTATATTATTATTATGTTTTTTTTTTAAGAAATAGTAGCACAATAGGATAAAATTGTGCATTTGGGGTGTGTCAGAGTTGGATTTGTGAAGATAGTGAAACTACAAGCTTGGGTTGCGATTATGCTCACGTGACTGCTGAATGGGAAGTGAATCATATGTGACACGATGATTTGGAAAAAGTTAAGACTAAACCGCAACCTGAGGTTGTGGTTTCCATTAAAATATCGAAGCTAGTTGTGCTTGCACCTGACATACTGACGAAATAGTGGAGAATCCGCAAGTTGAGCTTGCGTTTAAGACAGATTCGACACTTGGCAACACCCTACAACATCGATTGAAATTCAAGTTAATAAAACAACACTCGTGAAGTGTGAAGATGCAAGTGTTCTGTGAGTTGCAATGTTGTCAAATCTAATCAACACAAAGCCTGCAATATTACTATTAGCATAGTGTAAAAAATGCATGCTTATGCATAGTTTGGTTATAAAAGTTGGATGAAAACACGCATGAAATGTATACTTGAAAGAAACTGTAATCCAATTCTCAAAATCGTATGCAAGCATCAAACTCCAATTTTCAAACTCCAAACTAACAAATCTTATAAAAACACATTTTCCTTATCCCTAAAAAAATAATAACATATCTAAACCCTGGTCCCCGCAATAATCAACTTCTATGGTTACAACCACAACATCGTTCTGCGATGTTATTTGAAGAAAACGACGCTCAATCCCCAGAACTTGATGTTAAGTGAGGGGAAAATCATTTTGGCGGGAAATTAACATTAATCCGTTAGACCAAAGGGTTATAATTTTTGTACGGAGGGCGGGTTTTGGTGGGGTTTTCGACTATGGATACCGGCTTCTTGACCGCGGGTTGATAACGGCCCTTGTTGAAAGATGGGGTCCAACGACCTATATGTTTTACCTACGATTCGGTGAAACAACAGTGACGTTAGAGGATGTTAACGTTCTAATGGGACTGCGCATTAATGGTGTAGCAGTAGTAGGACCAGGATGCAAGTTCTCCGGTTAGCACCAGTTACAATTACCGGGAGATTTGTTGGGCATAGCAGGTGACAATGCCATGTTGCGTGGAAATACTATTTCGTCATCCAGACATGTTCAAAAAATATCAGAGCCATTGTGTAACATCACGTATTCTCCCCAAATTTTTGACATGTTAAAATTTCTAATATATTTTATAGATTTTTTTTATATAAAACTATATATTTAAACTCTCTCTATTTTCTTTAATAATAATAATAATAATAATGTTAATTTTAAATTTTCTGTAAAAAAAATGAAAAGTTATTTTGTAAAACAAGAACCAACATCTACCATAACCATCATTCCTAGCCAAAACATTAACCCAAACCAAAACCCAAGTCCCACTAAGCCTACTTATCCCTTAACCCAATATTTTTGGCCCAGAATCAGACCCAAACCCACAAAAAATCCGGCCCATTTTCCTCTCCTCCTTGCCCTGCTGAATTCTCGACACAAAAGACATGATTGACCACCAAAAAAAATAGATTTTGACCATTTAATTCACCTATGTTTGGAAACCATTATGTAATTGATTTTTGTTAGTGAACCGACACAATCAAGGCGTCAATTTCCAGCCCATGATTTCTGCGATTACAGCTTGATTGTAATCTAATTTACTCGTCTTTGACCATTACGGGTCAAAGATTGGGACCTTCCTTTTTGACGACTATAATATAAATCGAACGTCCCATTATGATCTAAGGGGACCGAAAAACATACCCTGTATCTTAATTATCTCTGTAATCATCCAAGATTTGCATAATCTAGCGTTTTTGACTTTTCAGTTGACCGACGAGAAGAAGCTGTGCAATCGGTATTTCTTTAACTTTATTGTTTATGCATTCTAGTTGGCCCTTGATGATCATTAACCCTATGGTTAATCAGCCTTTATGATCGTTTTTAATCGAATTAAAAATCTAGGGTTCTTCACTATTGATTTGGGGAAGGTGACATAAATCGTTTATTATGTAAAACATTTTCGAGTTGAGATGGAACACCAACAGACCTGTGGAGCAGATGGTGTTCTATTTCTTGTTAAGGCATTCGTAAGGCATGGGACATAGGTTCAAACCCAAGCCACAACACTTTTTCTAATATAAACATTCATTTTATCCTTGGAAAACACTTTATAAATTTCTGAAATCAAGAAATCTCGTTCTCAGGGTGTGACTCAGTTGGTGAGCCACACTTGTGATAAGACTTGAACCGGCCAGAGGCCCAGGTTCGAATCCCATAAGCAACAACATTTTTTTTAATCCTTTATTTATATATATTTAACCTTTTAATCTTTTAAAAATCGTTTTAAAATACCAAAAGAGGCTTATAAATTCTATAAAAATTATTTTATCTTATTCTAGTGGTAAAGTTTATCATACAATTTTTAGTTTTTCAAAAATCATTTATTTATTTTATATTATAAATACTACAAGTTTATTCCTTAATAATTTTAAAATTCTATAGAAATATCAAAACGACTTTATAAAATCCCACAAAAATTACTTTAAACTTATAAATCAATAAACATTTCAGAAATAAATTTTGTTTCAGAAAAATCATTTATTTAATATTTTTGATCGATTTTTGTTATTTTAATCATAAATAAATCATAATAAATTCATTTTTCATTATATTTACATCAAAATTTCACATAAATTATTATTAATCATTTAGATCAGATAATTTTTTTTTTTGGTTCGAAGTTTATAAATTTTAATATTTTTTTAAGTATTAAGTTTATATTTTGTTAAATAAGTATTAATATATAAATATTATTAATTAAGAAAATAATTTTATAAAAATTATTTTCACGTTTATTACATTATAATTTAACTACCTTTAGTTAATATTGGTCAGAAATATCTTTTTATTAATTATTTCTTTATTTATTAAGTTATTAACAATTATTCAAATTTAATCATAAATCAATTATTCATCCCCAAGTTAGGAACCCTAGAATACCATTAGACTAGAAAACTTACACTTATTTTATTGTCTTGAACATAGGGTATACTTGGAATTGTTGTGCCATATTTATTCTATATCAATGGATTCAATACTATCATTAAGGTGAGTTTACATAGCCCCTTTTCCATTTCACTATTTTGGGGTGAAACATGTTACAACATTCAATTTACAATTCAATCATAAGTGTCTATGTGTTATTCTATGTTGCATTATGTCTTAAACATTACTAGGGTAAGCACATTATTCTAGCATAATCATTAACATTGATCAGCCGACGGTATACAATGATAGATCTATTGGACTGACAATCCCACCCGGATACGTGTACCTCCTACATAGGTTGCGTGGGTGATTGTTATCGAATTTATAACATAATCGAGTGAACCATATGCGTATGGGATGGACCACAATATTCTAGTCACAAGGATTGATTATGCACTCGATTGACCCGATGGTTTTGTTTTCACATATGGACTAGACTTGCCATGACACTCGAATTGTACAAGTTTTTATTCAATTATCAAAACCTGTGTAATTCTCACCAACTTTTGTTGACCCAAAATATTTTCAAACTTAACATGTTTCAGGTTATATCTTGCTTGAAGAATAGAGTTAATGCTTGAAGATGTGTATCTAGTAATTTTTTTTTTTATTTTGATGTACAAATTCTTTTAGAACAATTGTATGTATTATATTTAAATCAACTAATGAAATTTATTAATTACCATGAGCTACTGAACAATCATCAATACGTGACATCCCGATGTTTCCGCCATCGGTTGGGGTGTTACAGATTGGTATCAGAGCCATGGTTATAGGGAATTAGGTTATTAGAAAAATAATCTAGTCTATAACCATAGGATTTAACTAGTACTTGTTTCTTTTACTTGCTTCTCTACTTATTTCTATTCTCTATCTCCCTCCTACTTCTTATCCCTACTTTAATGATGACTAACTAGAAACTTTTTGCACAGAAGAAGGGGTAGAACTAGCAGACAAGGAAAAATACCAACGATTGGTGGGCAAACTCATATACCTCTCACATACCCGCCCTGACATCGCCTATGCAGTAAGAATAGTTAGTCCATTCATGCACCAACCTCAAGTAGGACACATAGATGCAGTATTAAGGATTGTAAGATATCTCAAAGGGACTGTAGGCCATGGGATCTTATTTCAGAAAAATAAACATCTAAGGATCCAAGCCTATACAGATGCAGACTGGGCAGGAAATAAAGAAGATCAAAGATCAACTTCAGGATACTTCACTTTGGTTGGTGGAAACTTAGTTACATGGAGAAGCAAGAAACAAGAGGTTGTTGCTCTATCAAGCGCCGAAGCAGAATTCCGAGGAATTGCACGAGGAATAGCAGAATTTCTTTGGATACGTAAACTGCTATCAGAGATTGGTGTTTTCCAAAGTAAGCCTAGTAAGATCATGTGTGATAAAAAAGCAGCCATACAGATTTCAGAGAATCATGTTCAACATGACCGTACAAAGCACGTGGAAGTTGACAGACACTTTATTAAGGAAAAACTTGAAGCAAGGATTATACAACTCCCGTTCGTTCGCTCTAAGGATCAACTTGCAGATATTTTAACGAAAGCCGGCAACGGGAGACTTTTCAACAGTTGTCTTAGCAAGTTAAGTATCGGAGATCCCACTAATCAACTTGAGGGGGAGTGTTAGAAAAGTAAAAAAGGACAGGATCAGATTTGCTCATCATTTTCTTGTTTAATATATTCTACAACTCAGCCAAATCATATAGCCGTTAGGGACAAATTTCCAGCAATGTTTCCTGTTTTATTTCTTCTTTGTACCCCTATTTATTGGGTTCTTTTTCCTCTTTGTAATCAATCAAAAAAACAAAGAAATTAACAGTCATTTTTCTGATCAAGCGAATACCTTCAACATGAAAGGGGCATTGCCCTTCATCTCGTGACCTTTTACATAGGGTTGTATGACTTTGTTGTCCCAATTTCGCTATTTTAACTTATGTATGATGATGGTTTTGAAACCATGTGGTTTATTCGATATACTAAAAACAACGCAATTTTATAAGCAGTCGGTTACATTTTCTTCATTAATATATACCAATCCATCATTATATACACACAAATGACAAGAACCAACATTAACCGGTAGAAAACCTAATCTGGGGCTTTGCTTAACCATGGGATAGCTGTGAGAGGCGAATTTGACCATTGTGATTGTGACCGGTGATTTAGGCGGGAGTTGGTATCTAGACGTTTGTTGTGGTGGTGGTGAGTTCGTTATAGAGAAAGAGAGAGATATATAAAGAAAGAAAAATAGGTGGGGTGTTGATGAAGTCTAAAAAAGAGGTCATAGAGAGATGGTAGGTAGTGTTTGGACGGTAACAAGATCGTGTAGACGTTGGTCTATAGAGAGAGTTGTAGAGAGACGGTGAGAGAATGTCACTTTGCACTATTTAATTTTATTATACTAGTAGGGAACTCATGCATTGCGGGGAGTCGACAATACACAAAAGGAACATATATAATACGCATAATGATTCTAACCTCGGTTCTAAAGGGTTGGTTTGGTGGTTCTCACAGGTCAGATACGTTTATTGCACACCCCTAGAGCTAGCTCAAGGGGGAGTTAACCCAAGCAATGGCTTTGGAAAAAAACTGATTTATAGATTTATGAAATTATATTACCCCCCCCCCCCCCTCCAAGGCGCTTAGGAAATGGAGGAGGCGCTATAGGTGGGATTTTTGCCTAGGTGGAGAGGCGTCACTATTCGATACCATGCAGTCTAACTGATGCCTTAATTAAGAGTACTTACGTATGAAACTGGCTATATTCTTATTTTCTTTTTGAATAGGCCTACATAATTGATCTAACAACCACAACTTTTTGCATTATGGATTAACGCATAAGGCTTAGTAAGTGTGAGTCAATGGTCAATTTGGATGCATCGATGTGTGCTCTATTGCCGATCAATCCTCCTTGTCCCTCTTGTAGAACTTAAGTTGCATTATTTTGAAGTATAGATCACTCTCAATATTTCTTACTTGAAATAAGTTTCTATTTTTAAACTCCAAAAATATCTTTTTTTTTTAAAGGCGAATTTCTTACTCCTTGTGAGATTTGAACTCAAAACCTCACACTTGTAAGCTAATTATATGTAAAATTTTGATACATATTAAAAAAGAATTATAATATTTTAAATAACTAGTAAATGTTGGTTCAAAAATTAGATCAATCACAAATACAAGATATTTTATATTTGGGAAGATGAGCCACCAACTATTTCTTTTATAGCAAACAAACTTACAATTGAAAGTGACAAATAAAAACATGAACCTAGACCCCTATTTATACTAAATTAACCATATTAAATCTACTACCAATTATAATCTAATACTAACCTTATATCATTATCTCTACTAATTAAACAAACTAGATAATTCTAAACATTGACATATTTATAAAATACTAATTAATTAAACTCTCCAATTTAGCCCCTTCAACTTTACTATTTATTCTTTTTTTTTTTGAGAAAGGCGAATTTTATTAAAACACAACAGAACACCGAAGGGGAACCTTCAAGACGGAGACCCCCAAACCAAGTTACATCACATCAAAAGAGAGACTGCCACTCTCTCCAACCCACCATGCCCTGTTTACATCGATTTGAAAACCAAAGAAAACTCGTAGCTTTTACATCCGCGATAATCTCAGTGACGTTTCGCCTTTCATTTTTGAATATCTTTTCATTCCTAGCCTTCCAAAGCCTCCAACAAGTAATAATCATAATACCATGAACCACCGTCCTCTTTCTCGCCGACCAAGACGTATCCGCATATACCTGAATAATATCGTCCACAGAGAAAAAGAAAAACGGGTGATGCTTCAACCAACCAGCGATCCCATTCCAAACCCCATTAGCTACCATACACGCTGTAAAAAGATGATCCACACTCTCCACCTGGTCCTCACAAAGATTACATATATTATCCCCGCAATTTACATTCCGCCTAATTAACGCCTGTTTAGTGGGGATCCGATCCATTAACATTCTCCACATAAACACATTACATTTAATTGGCACCCATTTGCACCAAGTGAAGGTCACATTACTTGGACTTGGAACCCCACTATCAATCCATTTCTTCACCTTATGCACCGAAAATGTCCCATCATTTCCTATATCCCAATACCAACTATCCTTATCCTCCCCCACATGCTGACCCATAAGTAATTGATTGCAATTCTGCAGCTGTTGAACCGCTAACATGTCAACAGGAGGCACTCTCCAATTCCATTGCACATCACCCGATAATGCTCCCCCTACTATACGATCCCCCACCATACACCCCTTTTCATTTTCTAGTCTGAATAAATCGGGATACATATTTTTTAACGGGTTCCTAGACACCCAAGGATCAACCCAAAATCTTATATCCATACCATTCCCAAGGCGGCCTCGCACCATACTAATACTATTCACGTCACCTACCTTCAACCGGATTCCGCTATTAATCAACTTTGACCACGTACCGATAAAACTCGAACTTTTTGGATACGGCTCCCATTTTCTAGTGGACCCGTGAATAGAGTCTACAACCCGTCTCCAAAGGGCATTACCTTCTTGCCTATATCGCCATAACCACTTTACCAAAAAAGCATTATTACAGTCTTCTAGTTTACGAATACCCAAACCTCCTTGATCGATAGGCCTAACCACCTTATCCCATGCTACCCAATGAATTTTCTTCACATTCTCATTACGTCCCCATAAGAATTTTCTAATTAAACCTTCCAATATATTGATAATACCAACCGGAGCTTTGAACAAAGAAAAATAATATGACGGGAGACTTTGTAAAACCGATTTTATAAGAGTCAATCTACCTCCAATCGAAAGGGTTTTCGATTTCCACCTCGACAGCCTAGTCTTGAACACTTTAACCACTGGCTCCCAGTTATTAATCCTTGTCATATTAGCTCCCACCTGTATCCCAAGATAAGTAAATGGCATCTCCCCCGAACGACAACCCAACCCCTTAGCCATAAAATCCACCACCTCCCTATCCACTCCCACCCCATATAGAGTCGATTTCTGAATATTAATCCTGAGACCTGAACACATATGAAAAATACGAAGCATACGTCTCAAGCACAAGAAGTTACTCTCCGACCACTCCCCCATCACCATAGCGTCATCTGCATACAACAAATGAGAGATGATCGGACCCTCCTTCGGCAACCCAACCCCACGAAAAGCTCCAATACTGCACGCTTTCTTAATAATACCAGAAAGAGCTTCCATGACCATAGTGAACAAAAAGGGCGAAACCGGGTCTCCTTGCCGTATACCTTTTCCACAGTTAAACTCAAACGTCGGAGAACCATTCACTAGCACCGAAGACCGAGCCGACCGCAAAACACCTTCAACCCACTTACACCATACCTCCGGGAAATCCATTTGCCTCATAACTGATATCAAAAAGGCCCAATTTACATTATCATAAGCCTTTTCAAAATCAATTTTAAACATGAAAAGACTCTTCCCACTCCTTTTGGACCAAGTCAACACCTCACTGATAACCAAAGGACTGTCAAGAATATATCTACCCGCCACGAAAGCAGATTGAGTCTCATTAATAATACTATCCATAACCGGCTTCAGTCTGTTGGCCAGGACTTTAGAAATAACTTTACTAATCACCCCAATCAAATTAATAGGCCGGTATTCACCTAAATTAACTGGATCATTGACTTTTGGGACTAAAGTAATAAACGAGGAAGCCACACCACGACTTTTAGTACCAGTCTCCGCAAAATTTTTCATTATCTCCACAAAATTAGACGAAAAAATATCCCAATACCTTTTTATGAACCTGAAATTAAATCCGTCCGGGCCCGGGGCTTTGTCACTACCACAAGTAAAAAAGCTTCTAAATTATATTACAAACAATGAGAATTCAATTTAAAGTAAGGAGCTAATGTACAACTTACCACCCACCGTATGGTCGAGTGGTAAGGCAATGAAAGATAGTTTCATGGAGACTGAAAAGGTCATGAGTTAGATCCTGAGCCAATTCGGGTTACAGTCTCGTCGTGCGTTGCGCTAGAGATGTTTCTCTTGTGGCGGCACAACATTTGGCGTGTGTCAACTGCCTACATAGATTTTCTGGATAAAGCCATAAGCCAAACTTTGAAGCCGGCGTGAATCCGGTTAAAATAACATAGTCTGGCTAGAGTAGGGTGAGCGACCCGGTTAGGGGGTGTGAGGATCTTGTACTCTTTCAAGAAACCCACCTTAAAAAAAAAAAAAAAAAAAAAAAAAAAAAAAAAAAAAAAAAAAAAGAAGCTAATGTACAACATAATAACCTATAATATTAGTATATCATAAAACTTTATGGTACATCAGTTGGTGATGTTTGGGCTTATAAAGGTGTCCATATCTTTACTAGTGGGGTTCTGGCGCGTTGCGGCGGAGACCACAATACTTCAATTGGTAATTTTAAGGGTGTGTACAAGTTGTTGTTCGGTTCACTTCGGTTTTGAGCCATAACTAAAACCAAAACTTTCGATTAAAATATTTCAAAAACCGATTGGTTTCAATCATTCATTTGTTCCCATTTGGTTAATCGGCTATGAACATCGGTCCAATTGGTTTTCAATAAATAACCAAAAAATTTACTTGAGCGGGAAATGTGGACTTGAGTTGATGTACTCAATAAGAAGAACCCATTATTATTAATTAATTATTATTTTTTGTTATTGTCTACTCCTTTATATGAATATTTCTTAATATCTTTGTTCAAAATTCATTATAAACATAATATTTCTTCTCCGATCATAGAATCTGGTGACAGTATAGTTTAGATCAGATTAGCCATATGTAGTAATTTTAGAATTCAAATCATTACCTCATGATTAAAAACACAACTTTCGTTATTGATCGATTTCTTATAACTATATAGTATTATCAGGTTTATAAAAACTTTAACTTTTATAAAGTACCTAATTGTATGTAAAAAAGATTATAACAAAACATGTAGTATTATGAATTATTTTTTATATGTGTTCTAATTAATGTGTTTAAAATAATTGTAGAATTGAATGTTATGAGGTTTCATAAACATCTCATGACTCTTGATTACCTTTTGATTAAATATGGTGTTTAAAAGATAATTTTACCCTCAAAAGGTAGTTATTATATGCATTGTTTGTTGTATCATAAGTAATTAAACTTGTACCTCTTAAAATTTAAGAAGTTCTTGTCAAATGCTTTATAATATAACTAGTGGGGAGCTCGTGCGTTGCGGCGGGAGCACAGCATTACTAAAACCGAAACAACAACAAAAGTAAATATTTGATGATAAATGCAAACAAGGGTAGGGCACGTGTCATATTGTTTTGTTGCCTCTTACATGAGACAGAAGGACATCATAGACTCATCATGAAGGTTTGGCACGACGACCAAGCTTCGATATGCGTGTAAGTGTTGATTAACATATAGTAGTGTAAGGGTGGAAAAAGAGAAATTTGTCATCTCCTATAATTGTTTTTAAATTTTGTGGGCAACCTTCCTAAATACTTTATAATATATATATATATATATATATATATATATATATATACACACACACAGATAGATAGATAAAAACATTTTAAGATTTTTCTATGTCTAACTCTTATAGTCATGTATGTACAAGTATTATCTACGTCGGGTGAGGGAAAACTTTTAACCATTGTATCTTCCACAAGTAATGAGAAACTTTAAACTATTGTATTTTCCACATCTTTAGTTACTGCTAAAGATTTATTGTCTTTATTGTTTTGAATGATATAGTTTTATTGTTTAAATTGAAATTATTCAACTTAAACTACTGGCTCGATTATTACGAATTTATTTTTTATCTATTTTTTTGCATTTTTTATTTTACCTCTCATGTTTATAAAAAAATAAACATAGTTCATTCATTGTTTTACTCTACAAATATGTAGTAAGCTTCTGTCATTCCATGTTATGTTTATGTCTTAATTTATAGACATTGTTTAGGTTCAGAATTATTCAACTTAAACTACCGGCTCGATTGTTACGAATTTATTTTCATTATATTTGTTACATTTTTATTTTAACTCTCATGTTTACAAAACATAAACATGGTTCATTCATTGTTTTACTCTACAAGTATGTGATAAGCTTTCCTCATTCTATGCCATGTTTATTTCTTATTTTATTATAATAAGTCAAATGGCATCGCCGGTTTAAATAATTAAAAATATATGACATTGATTAATCGGTCCATATGCAAGTTGTTGTCCACAATATATGACATGTAATGAATGAGTGTCATTTGTCAACTAACAACCCAGTTGTGTATACCACTATATAATCGTAAGATGTTATATATTGTATTCGGATTATATGGATATTTTGTAGTTTTTAATTACAATAACTTTTTTTATGACAACCCTTCCAAATTTTTGAACGACCAAATGCAACATAACGGTTATCCACAATATTCTCGTACACAAAATCCCTTATGAGTTATGAATCTGCAGAAACAAAAGAAAATGGTTCATTAATTGTTTTCATAGTAGAATGAAGCCATAAGATATCAGTAAGAATAAGGCATTATAAAGGTACAAATTGAATAAAGCAGCTGGTCATAACGCCTACTAACAAACCAAAGATTATAAAGAGAATAAAGAATGAGAGAGTTGTTTCATTGAGATGTATATAATACCAACACAATGGCCACTATTTATAAGGCTCTAATAGAAGGTATAGATATAAATGAGATAAAGGAGTTAGAAATATGGATAGTCACTAATAATTTATAAAAGAGTTAGAAACATGGATAGTCACTAATAACTTTATTATTTCATAATCAACTTAATTGTTAATGTAAAAAGACAACTTCACCCCTTTATTACATTCATTAAGTTATTGTACCATATGCATTATATGTTGTATTCACTTAAATTTGGTTGGAATCCTTCTCTCATGCTTTATAATATAGTATAGATAATATAGATAAGGGAGATTTTCTCCAAAATAGTTTTGAAAAAAAAAAAAAAGTTCGCTAGTTGAAAAACCGATTTCAAATCATTGGAACTGAAAAAAGTTTAAAACTATCTTCCGTATATTTTTTTTTTAATTAGAAATTTAATGGTCTTACATTCAAAATTAGGGTGGCAAAATGGGTAGGTTGGGTTGGGTTGGTTGATGGGTCAGGATGGGTTTGAGTCAACATGGGTAAATTAAAAAAATAGGTTAGGATGGGTTAGGTCAAGATGGGTTTGGGTCTAGATGGTTTGGATTAGGATAGGTTCACATCAAAATAGATTAAATTTTTTTAAAAAAATTAAAATAACAATAAAAAGTTAAAATTTTAAAAAGTAAAAAAAAAAAAAGGAAAAAAAACAAATTTAAAAAAAAATAAACTTAAATTTTTTTAAGGGATCCGAAATATTTCATTTTAAACCGGACCGATTCGACCCTATCGGGTTGGTTAACAACCGGGAACATTACGACTCGGACTGTTTCGACCTGACTGGTCCCGTTAGCGACCAGGACCGTTCCGACCCAGCTGGGCCCGTTAGCGACCGGAACCGTTTCGACTCCACCGAGCCCGATAACGACCCAGATTGTTTCAACCTGACCCGTCCCGTAGCGACCCGGACTGTTTCGACCCGGAAGGACCCGGTAGCGACCCGGACCGTTTTGACCCGACTGGGTGCGATAACGCCCCAGACCGTTTCAACCTGACCCGTCCCGTAGCGACCCGGACTGTTTCGACTGTCACACCATCAAATTCCACATGCGGGGTTTTACCGCGAGGCGCGTGATACACCAGGATCCCAGTCAACGATCACAATAAACAAACAACAAACATGCATTCATATATATATATATATATATATATATATATATATATTAAAACCAAAACATCATGCTTTGAGCCGTAAACCAGCAGCGGAAGAATTTCTTGTTTACAACCAAAAGGCATATTATAGTTTACAAAACATTGTTTAATATGCATCAAAATTCTAGACGCTGTGCAAGACTCCGTGCGCCTAGTCCATTAACTGCTACCTTAGCGACCTGAGAAAATATGCCAAAAATGTCAACATATAATGCTGGTGAGTTCACAGGTTTTCTTTAATAAAAGAGTTGTTATAAGTTTGAAAAGATCATTCCCGTTACTACTAGGTTATAAGAACGTTAGCTAGACGTTAAGCGTTTTTACTACTACGGTTGGGAACCCATTACTAAACATGAAACAATGTTGAATCCAGCCTAGATTGACTGGGTTACCGATGCCTCGATAACCCGAGAGTTAGAGACAATATGCACCCGCCCGGCATCCTCGCCGTCGGGTGGGGTTTGTGAGGCCCAATAGATCTATCCACATTTCCCTCGTTGTGCATCCCCGCACATTCATGGTTTCCCCCTGGGACTTTCCGTAAAAGCCGTATAGTAACATGAAGTAACCATAGTATAACATGACCTTTAATAAGTAAGCAAGTAGCATGTTTCTCCCCCGAAAGCAAAACGGTAAAAGTAGGGCTGTGACACTCACCTTAGATTGCGTTACTTGAAAACAGTTAAGTAATTATGCTATGATAACCCCAAATAGCGGCGACCTATCATAAGATGTGTATAAGTATCCGGACTAATAACCCGCGGGTTAACTAGTCCCCGAATGTCCAGACCATAACCATAAACGTTTGAAAACACCTTTGACTGTTAAACCGACCGTACCAGACAAGACTCGACATCCCATTGGTGACCCGACATCTCACGTGTTAGACGAATACAAGACATCATGCAACATATGCAATTAAACACTTAATACGCGCAAGAGTTCACCTAGTCTAGCATAACGCTCAATTAACACATAAATAAGTCCGAACACGTGTTACCAAGTCATTGGACGTATCCCCGGGTTCCTATCATGTTCCTAGGTGTCAAATCATGTTCCGTGATGTCAAAATACGCTTACGACAGCAGTACACGCGATTAGAAAACTAACATGCAATTAGGAAAAGTCAACTGGTGAGTAGGGGAAAGTCAACAGGCGAGTGGGGGCTAATCGCCTGATACATCAGGCGATTAGAGCCCTATTCGCCCCCTTTACTGCTGTCGCGCATTTTCGCGCGTTAAACCCTCCAAATCAGATCCGAAACATGTAAAAACACCCAACATCAAACCTAAACTATTAACCAACCCATTCCAAGCAAAAACCCCCAATTTACCTCTGCTCTAACGGCCTCGGTGCGATTATTTCTAAAAATGGCAAAGTACTAGGTTTCATTAACTATGAAATATTTCCTTAAATGGTAAAGAACAGATTACACCTCCTACAACTTGCAAATCATCATCTCTATGTAATAATATCATTCTAGTGTGATTCCTAACAACAAACAAGTAATGAATCATATCATAACATCCTAATTCTTCAAGAATCATCCAAATGGGTCAAAATGTATACTTTCATCAAAACACTATAACAATAGCTCAAACCCTTAGATAATCATCCTAATAACCCCTACACATCAGAAGTACATCAATTTCATAGAAACATTCATGCTATAACCACCAAAAATCATCATATGCATAAATACTTCACATATAGCAAGTATTATGGTGTAGACTTGTTTTAGAACTCATTTCAAAGGTTTTTAAAGACACATTCTTAGCAAAACAAGGTCTGGACTTTTAGGGAACCAAAACAATAACATTACAAAGGTTTGGGATGAAGAACACGCCTTGGATTTTATCAAAGAAAGGTGTGTTAGCTTGGAAATGGTGAGTTTTGAAGCAAAACAAGTTCCAGAAGTGTTTTGAGGTGTATGGGAGGCTTAGGATCTGTTAGGGTTGCACTAAGGGTGTTTGGAGAGTCAAGGGTTGTATTTATAGGTGTTTTAACTCGTGCATAGCAGGTCAGGCGAGTAGGGGAGCTGATCAGGCGATTAGGAGTCCTAATCGCCTATATACTGGCGATTAGGAGCTCCAATCGCCCCTAATCCCTCCCGCTCGCCTATAATACTGGCGATTAGGCAACCCCCTGGTTCCTCATCGCCTATAGCACTCCGGGTTGGGATTTTGGCGCGATAAACACTATTTTAACGTATATAAACAGGAATTCACATACCGATAAGTCACATAATGATTACAAACATATAATGCATGATAACTAACACGTTCACGTCCGTTCACCAATTCCCAGGACTCAAGACTTGCGTGTGTGCGTTAAACCCGATGATTCCACGAATCACCAATCCTTGTACACATGGTTATGGACCGACTCCTGATGATCCCGCGAATCATCGTAACGACTCCCGATGATTCCCCAGAATCATCGTAATGACTCGACTGACCCAGTTAAGTACGTAATATGCATGACTCGCTAAGGTAGACTTACTAGTTTAGTCAATGTTACTAACCTGAGTTTGTCGGGTGTCACATCGACTCCGACCGGGACCGGTAGTGACCCGACCAGGCCGGTAACGACCAAGACCGTTTCAACCTGACCCGTCCCGTAGCGACCCGGACTGTTTCGACCCGGTCGGGCCCGGTAGCGACCCGGACCATTTCGACCCGACCGGGCCCGGTAACGACCCAGACCGTTTCAACATGACCCGTCCCGTAGCGACCCACACCGTTTTGACTCGGTTGGGCCCGGTAGCGACACGGACCGTTTCGACCCGACCGGGCCCGGTAACGACTCCGACCGTTTCAACCTGACCCGTCCCGTAGTGACCCGGACCGTTTCGACCCGACCGGCCCCGGTATCGACCCGGAACGTTTCAACTTGACCCGTCTCTTAGCGACTTAGACCGTTTTGACCCGGCTGAGCCCGCTAGCGACCCGGACCGTTTCAACCCGATCGGGCGTGGTAACGACCCATACCGTTTCAACCTGACCCGTCCCGTAGCGACCCGGGCCGTTTTGACCCGGCCGGGCCCGGTAGCGACCCGGATCGTTTCGAACCGACGGGGCCCAGTAACGACCCAGACCGTTTCAACCTGACTCGTCCCGTAGCGACCCGAACGGTTTCGACCCGGCCGGGCCCAGTAGCGACCCGGACCGTTTCGAACCAACCGGGCCCGGTAACGACCCACACCCTTTCAACTTGACCCGTTCCGTAGCGACCCGTACTGTTTCGACCCGACCAGACCCGTTAGCGACCCGGACTGTTTCGACCTGACCGATCCCGTTAGTAACACGAACTGTTTCGACCCGACCGGGCCCGTCAACGACCGGACCATTTCGACCCGAATGGCCGCTCAACAACCCAGACCGTTTGCACTCGATCAAACCCGCTAACGACTCGAACAGTTTCGATGAGATCGGTCTCGTTAACGACCCGTGTTGTTTCGACATTGCCGTCCGTTATCGACTCGAACGGTTTTGACCCGACTGGGGTGATCAACAAATGCAAAAGATATATTTTTTTGTTTTTATTGACATTGATTTCTATGAGGCATCAACTTGGGTGAGTTTTAATTTAGATTTGTATATGGTTATCTAAAAATACCCACCCTGACCCATTTGTTTTTTTTGACATACCTATCCTGACCTATTTACTTATTTCCTACAATTAAACTTACCCATCCTAACCCCGTTGAAAATTATACTGAACCCATTTTAACCCACAAGGTCAAATTTTAAACCCAAAACAACCCAAACTCAACTAAGTGGGTTGAAATTGCCATGTCTAATGAAAACCAATAATATTAATAGTAATAATTTATGCTTGCTTAAAGACCAACTCTCCATTTTAGTTCGAAATAAACAAAGATTGGATTTGTAGTAGTGTGCCCTTTGTATACACTCATAAATATTTGGTGATTTTCTAGTGAGGGCTTTGGCTTATAAATAGAAGAAATATTTTTAACAGAATATTCTAACTAGCTAGCCAATACTTTTCCTCGAATACTGGTATCGTATGGATACCGTACTGAATCGGTACCAGGCCAATAGATTCGGTACCCACTTTTTCAAAACTTTGGTATCAGTACCGGCTGGGTACCAATACCATATAGAAAACATTTTGTAATGAATACCACTACCATGACATTACCATACAAGTACCGTACTGAACTGGTATTATGTACCGAAAGATTCGGTATCGGTACGGTACCGACACATCCCTATCTTAAAGTAAGAATATAACATAATATTTTTATTTAGAAATAAAACGTTTACGTATATATCTGACTAGCTGATTACCCTGGGAGGGTCCCGGGGTTGAAAAATCTAATTTTACGTGATAACCTATTACAAATGGCTTAAGTTAACTAACCACAAAATCTTTCAATCATTGCATTTTCATAGTATTCTAATAAGTACTCATATTCTCTAATCTAAAACCTAATCAGTAATCATCTAAATAATCACTTATGCAAGCTACAACTATTCAAAAACTCATTACATTTACATCTCTCTAATTTCTCACATTCTAATGGCTCTTATAATTCTTAACCTAATCAACTAAACAAACACTTAAGTTTGAAGTTGTAACCATTGCATCTCATTATGCCACGTGGCATAATCAAGAGATGGTCACTTTGTGTGTTTTTTTCCTGTATAAACGAAACCTCACAAAAAATAGTCGATTTTTTCTCCGTTTTTTATATAGCACTATGGTACTCGTTGTAAAAATAATAAAACGCTCGTTAATTTGGTGTAATTTTTTTTAAAAAAAAAAGCCCATATATAAAAGATATATACATTTAAAAATTATGGGAAGAAACATGAGAGAAAATTTTAAATTTATTTTTAAATTCTTTTTTCCTAAAATAACTCAATTTAATTTTAGTAATTGAGAATTTAGGGTTTTATGTTTATCTTTTTTTTAATTAAAAAAGAAAATAATTCAAAAACACTAAAATATTTCAATTATGATGCCACATGGCACTCTCAATGGGAGGTTGGGGCCTTCATTGCACGTCACGTCAGCATATACGTTTTCATATACGTTTTCTTTTATATATATAGATAGATTAAATAAATATTGAAATAGGTTAACCTTCACGCATGATTATCTCATGGAGGTAATGACTGCAGAATTGCATTGGCGTATGAAACACTTCCATTTTTTAAAATAAACAACAAATAGCCTTACTTCAACAGGTAAAAAAATTTTATGATCCAGATCGTTGATCGTGGACGAAGGATGCAAGTGGGTCTTTTCCCGTTTCTTCTACAAAATCACTTGGAGCCTTTCAAACCAGTTTGTTAGGGAATGGAATATCTGGTTCAAGCAAAAAAAAATCAACATCTTGGGGTGAAGGGCGGAATTAGATCATTTACCCACGTTATACTCTCTTAAATTACACCAAATTAATCCTAATCTACTCCTAGCTTGGAATTGAACTCAAAATACAAGGCAGAAGCCTTTATCAAATAAGTTACCGTCACATTAGCGTGCCTACCAGTGTTGCAAAACAAGGCCGAGTTGATCGATTACTCCCCGAGTACTCGTTACAGGGTAGGTCGCCGAGTATAGCCGAGTTGGCCAAGTCTTCCGAGTACTCCTCGTATAGGCCGATTTGAGCCCCGAGTACTCCCCCGATTTGGCTGAGTACTCACTCCAGGGTAGGTCGTCGAGTACAAATTAACCCAAACCGAGTTTTGAAACACTATGGCCTACGCTCATAAAATAAGTGTCAATTTAGAAAAGTCTCCCCCGTCAACCACTCAAAGGCTAAGGATAAATGTGTGGACTAGATATTTTTGATATTTGATTGTAACATGGGCTCATGAGCCACTACTAGAAGCAAGCGTAAATTACATATATACTTTTAAGGTCGGTGTGGGGTAATGCTCCAGTTAACTCAGCTGGGTAGCATCTTAACACCACCTCTTCATTGTTAAGGTTGGACAGGGTGATCCGTGATAACCACCCCGTGATGACTGTGATGTCTACAAACACCGCCCCTCGTATTGTATTACGCCCGCGACCAAATTAACCTGTGATGCTCATCACAACCACTACTTGAATGTTGGCCAACGGTCTTATGACCATTAACGCTAGCCGTTTAAAAAAAGTTTTTTTAATAAATCAAACCTCTATATACCCTCATTTTTTCAACCAAAATTACCACAAACAATCAAACAATATCTCCAACAATCAAACAACCCAAAAAAAAAAATGCAAGGTCTTTCGTATCCACTCGACTCATCTAGTCCCCTGACTCGTTAGGTGAAACAATGGAATTTTACGCGATACAAAAATGCACATATGCGTTTCGTCAACTTGCTACCGGTAACATTCCTGACGAATTTGATGAATTTTTAAATATGTCGAGTAGAACTTCAAGCGAGTCTCTTTACTATTTTTGCAATGCTTATTTCTTTATTCGGTAAAGAGTATCTACGAAGACAGACTAGACATGACATAACACGTTTGTACGCCGTACATGAAGCTAGATGGCATTTTCCCGGGATGGTGGGGAGCATCGAGTGTACCCACATCGAATGGAGAAGTTGTTTGACGGCTTTGCGAGGGCAGTTTATGAGAGGTGACCATAAAAAAACCAAGGATCATGCTCGAAATAGTTACGTCGAATGATTTATGGATTTGGCATGCGTACTTTAGTCCCCCGGTCAAACAATGACATGAACGTTCTACATCAGTCACCGCTATTCGACACAGAGAGACAAGGAACCACCCCGACGTGCCCGTTTACGTTGAACGGGAAACAATATAGACGTGGGTTCTATCTTGTTGATGGTATCTACCCTACTTGGTCAGTTTTTGTGAAAGCTTATTCGTTTCCGACAATCGACAAAGAAATTTTATTTAAGAAGCTACAAGAATCAGCGAAAAAAGACGTTGAACGAGCGTTTGGTGTATTGAAATCTAAATGGCACATAATAGATCGCCCGATTCGTTTGGTTGATGAAGCGAAAATAAGGAGTGTTGTGTACGCGTGTATCATATTGCACAATATGATACTAAAGGAAGAGGGCGCGCAATATCTCCGGATTACGTTGTGGATCCTCCGACACCAGCAATCGTTAATGATAATATTCTTTTGGAGTTATGGAATGAATAAACCCACTTTCAACTTCGACACGATGTAGCAGCACACGTCAGTAGTTTAGATATCGTGATATCGTGTTCGATGACCCGTACCCACCACTCACTTAATTTTATTATATCATTTTTATTTTGTTTTATTTTATATTTTCTAGTAATTTTTTCTACTTAATGTATGTTTTTTTATTTAATGTAATGTTGTATTTTTATTTAAAAAAAATAGATTGTGGTACTATCATTCCACTCCCACATTTTAGTGATGGATATGATTAAGTGTGATAAAAATAAGGTTGCTACCATATTATTCGGTGTGATTGTGTGATAGTGTGATTCTATCACCTACCACCCCTTCCACCCTAAAAGGGGTGCCATCAATAGCCTCGCCAAAATCATTAGGGGAAGGGGCACAAGCCCGTGTAGCCCCATGCCCACCAATCACATAGTGTCACGTCATTTTAACCACAAACTAGCCTAAACACCGGAACCCCTCAAGCTCAAAGTACCCTGAAACCAAGGACCCTACCATTTTAACATACCCACCAATCAAATACACCCCATAAAATGGTACCCACCTAAAAAACCCACTTTTTCCTTCTCTCTCCTAGGCTTGATTCTCTTCTCTCTTCGGTTTCCCCAAGCCCCATTTGCTAGCCTAAAGTTGAAGCCCCATAGCAAGGAGCAGTGTAGTCAGGAGGCTTTGCAAGCCCAATGCCTAAAGTCCAAGGTGCCCCGTACCCCCTTAATAGGTGTTAAAAGGGTTCGAGTTGATAGGCTCTATGTGCTACAATCAATTATAGTTTTTTTTTTAATTAACCTAAGAGCTCATATTAAGTCCCCCCTTCTCTCCTCTCCCTGTTTTTTTGTGTCCGGCCCGCCGTAATTTAAATAAAGCCCAATAACTAAAAACCTTTTACCTAATACACCTAATTAACTTAAAGCCAGGTACAAATAAAAATAAATAAGAAGCTTACAAATCATAAAAATAAATAAGAAAAATAACAAAACAAGACTCATCCTTTCTCTTGTATTGTGTCTTTGTTTGTTAAAAAAATGTTTTTTATATGTAAAATCATTATTACCCTTTCTTTCATTAAGAGTTCGCCATTAGGGTATTATAAACACTTCAATTTTTTTTTGAACGGCAACTTGCTTTTTATATAGATAAAAAGAGCCAGCAAGAGGCTGACAGAACATAACAAAAACAAGGAAAGAGGAAAAAGACAGACTACCAAGGGTTAGACACAACCCAATACATCAAAAACTAGGCAACTGACCCAGGGCGGACAAGGGATGTTACTCCTATTGTCAATCCAAAGAAAAGTATCCTCTTTAATCTGATCGACAACTCTCCTTATACAAAGCAAATGATTACCTCGTACACCACAAAGTTTGCTTTGTTGTCTCGCATCATTTTCCTGATTAGCCGATATAGTGTACCAATTTATTTGATTGTATACCAGATATACTTTAATTTATTTTTTTACATACGTATATATATGTGATATATCAATTATTAGCATACACAGTTTTTGTCATCTTGCATTTGAGTACTTTTTACACATTTAGGTATTTTATTTATATACATTGTCTTATTTGATATATTTTATAGTGATAGTGATCAATGTAATCAATTAATAGTTATCAAATAGATAGCCGGCTAGTTTTTGGTCGGGTATACCCAACGAATATTTTTTTTTTTAAATTAACGGGTCTACCCAAAACTCCTCAGGTATACCCAATGGGTAATTACCCGATAAAAAACCGACAGGTTTAACACGAGTTTAGAACAAAATTACCTAATCGGGTTTGAGGTTTGAATTACCTATACCCATCCCAAATCCGACCCACGTCAAACACCCACACCCACTTTTTTCTTTCACTAAACTTGTTGGTTAATTATCTCACTTGTCTATCCATTATACTACTCATGAAACTCAAACAATAACATTTATGTATCATTGATTAACATTTTATTTATTTATTTATATTTTTTTGAATAGGCAACTAAATACCATCTGACCTGCCACTAGGTTAGCACTAATAAATGGCGGTTCACTGAAAGCCCAAGTCCACCAGGCTACTAATTCGAGGAAAACTCGCCCAAAGGCCCACTGCATTAATAACCCCTTTGGATCGGATTCGAATTTGAGATCAAATGGCCTCAAGCTCTTATCTTCATTTTCCCATGCCACTCTGCCAAATGGTGAGGACGCTTTATTTTGTAACAAATATTTAAACAAAGAGTCCTGCCACGTAGCTAGGCATAGCGGCGCGAAACACCATCCCTTCACCGTGAAAGGGTCGTTGCCTTTCATCTCGTGACCTTTTACATAGGGCTGTGTGACTTTTTCGTCCCGATTTCGCTATTTTAACTACATGTATGATGATGGTTTTAAAACCATGGTTCATAATTAAATACTAGTGGGGAGCTCGTGAGATGTAGCGGGGTGCACAATCTACAAGTATAAGTATAATTGTGTAGTTGATAAATCGACGGAATGCGCTAAGATATAATTAATCTAAATCAAATATTTTGAACATACTTATAGAAAAACATTTTGAAATATTAACCAAAAAATTCGATTAAATGCATAAACTATGACAATAGTAAATATAACAATATTACATTATAAAGAGATAACTCTGTAATTCATACATTAATGACGAGTCGTATATCTAACGATAAGTTGTCTCCGCTTAAACGTCACAAAACACCACAGTTTATCGTATTTTTAAGTATGTTAATCTAGAGATATTTGTTTAGTTGATCTATCTTATTGTGCTAATTTGTAGAAACTATGGGCCATTTAATTTGTTTAATAATAATCATGTGTGTAATGTATTGTGTGTGTGTGTAAGATGTGTGTGAGTATATGGATGTGTATGTGTATGTATGAAGATTTGAATTTTAGGTTTACTTAAAAATAACTATAGGTATAATTAAAATATCTCTGAACATCAAGATGAACCAAAAAATAAAACAACGTAAAGGACAAAAAATGTATACATTACGAGAAGAGTAAATTCTAAATGATGAAATACCAGTTTGTAAAAATCAAACCAATAATCAGGTTTTTATTCATTATATATAATTGTTATTATTATTTCTTGTTGACTTAACGAATCCCTTAAAAGCCTTCGAATTTTAGATTGTATTAAATCCCAACTCAATAGTGTTAAATCTTTAATTTTGGTCAATATTTTATTTTATACAATAAGTGGTAAATAAACAACAACAAGATGACATTTCTTAAAAATCATTACAAATATGTTTGGTAAAATATGTGAATGCCAATCACTTGAAATTAAAAAGAACAAAATCAATTCAAGCCCTGAAGAATATAGTAAATATATAGATCCCCAAAAATATAAATTGACACAAAATTTAAATATAAAACGTCCTTAATATGCAATACAACTAATTAAGGGGATACATTATTTTGATTAAGAGTTACTTGAGGCGAGGCTATCTTCTGAAATCCTATAAATAGTTAACAATCACAATCAGCCTACAACACCCTTTTTAGCATATCATGGTCATAAAAATATTGAAAGCCTAAAATAAAACCAGAACACCTTTTATTCACAGACGGATGTTGTTGTTGTGGCGAATAAACTGTAACATGGTCGGCGACGTTGATCGGGAGATGAAGTTGTATGGATATTTTTGAGATATGATTCGTCAAGCAGGAATCGGTGGGCGACTATTTATAAGTTCTTGATGTCTAAAACTTCTAAGTAGAAATGCAATCAAGAGAACATGTTTCCATATTAACAAATTGATACGTGTGCAGACTGAGAGATGTAAGAGATATATACGACTACTTGAGGGTTAGGTTAAGATGGTATATATTTTGAAGTTATTAAGACTAATAACTTGCATTAGTAATGACATTAAAAAGCTAGTTATTCAGCCGGTTATATTTGTTTTGTCTTAACCTTTAACATGGATTTGTAACAACTTTTTACTAACCAAAAGTCATGAATTAACCTTTCATTACTGTTACACGTATGAAAATATAAATAAAATTAAAGACGATTTAATCATGATGTATAAAGAAAAAAAGAGCTTTTATTTTTGTTATTAGCTAATATTCATTTTCATATGTGTTTGTCACACCCTCAAGTTTCCACTTGCGGGGTTTTACCGCGAGGCGCGTGACAAACCAGGATCCAAGTCAACGATCACAATAAACAACTCTATATGAAAAACGTAAATAGACATAACCATTAATTTAATAAGCGGAAGCGTTTAAGTAGCATTTAATCAACTATGCTATGAACTCAAAAGTTGTTCAAAATACTTTTATTACAAAACGTGCAACTATGCCTAGACGCCAATGCAGACCCGTGCGCCTAGTTCCGTTCATTGCTACCTTAGCGACCTGAGAAAAACATGCCAAAAAGATGTCAACATATAATGCTGGTGAGTTCACAGGTTTGTTCAAAATGTTACCAAAATGTTACCATGTCCATACTATATCAATGTTACCAAGTACGCTAGCTAGGCGTATGTTTTATTACTACTACGATTGGAAACCATTACTAGACACGTTTAGCAATGTTTAGCATGTTTAAGCAGCCCGTATGTTCAGCATGATGATGTTCCTGTTCGAGACAATATGCACCCGCCCGGCCCTCCAAGCCGACGAGTGGGGCAGGTCACGCCCAATAGATCTATCCACATTTCCCCCGTTGTGCATCCCCGCACATTCATGGTTTCCCCCGGGACTTCCAAAGATCGTATAGCAATATAATGTTAAAAACCATAGTATGACATATGTTACCAAAACAGTTTAGCGCATGTTTTCTCCCCCAAAAGTTAAAGGAGTAAAAGTGGGGCCGTGAACTCACCTTAAGTAGCGTTCTTCAATTACAAGTAAAGACGTTTAGCCCTCGATAATCCCTCTACCGGAGATCTATCAAAATATTCACATAAGTGTTTCGACTAATAACCATAAGGTTATCTAGTCCCCGATTGTCCAGATCGTAACCAAGTATGTTTTAAAACGTGTTTAAGTGTTTAACCGACACACTAGACCGACCCGACATCCCGTTGGTGACCCATTACCCTAACTAATCAAGTACACATAGATTACACACAAGGTTCAAGCATAAAACACTTAGTTTGTATCAAAAATCTCATTTCTGCATCAGAACGGTCGAACCAGTCAGTTTTAAGTCTCCTTCGCACCTTTTTAGTCTCCTTCGCCCGTTTTACATCTCGTTCGACCGTTCGATGTCTCCTTCGCCCGTTTTACCACATTCGCCCAACAAAAACCCAGGTTCGACCCTGGTTTTCCTCCTTCGCACCTTCGATCGGTCGAAGGAGGCCAGGTTCGCCCCTGTTGTGTAATTTTTCCTAAGAACGCTTCAAACACATTCAAAACGACTCGAAACATCATCAATCACAGCAGTCAAGCATGGATAACTTATCCCTACAAAACCCCACCGATTTCCCCCGATAATTCGTCCGTTTCAGCCCTTTCCCAAAATGGTAAAGATTATGGAAACATCACTTTCATGCATGAATAATTTACCCAATTTGGAAACTTTTGAAATCGATTCATGCTTAGCTTAAAATACTCAGTTTGTCGATTATCCGATCTTTTCTTATCAATTCTATTGATCATAAATATCATGCATCAAGTTTAGATCCAATAAAACCCCCAAATATCATCATATCCAATCCTAACCCTAGACAACAATATTTCAACATTAATAACAATCCTATATCATGTTTCTATCATAGATATAGCAGCAAATCATTGAACAACACATAACACCACATAATACACAATTTACGTATGTTATTCATCATGAAAACCTATGTTAAATGATCATGTTTTGATTTAGAAAGATGTTTAAAAGGTTTTTAATCATAAAAACACCCTTAGAACAGATCCGGACAATTAGGGTTAGATGAAAACGAATTAAAATACTTTTAAAAAGGTTTAGGATTATGAACACACCTTGGATTCTTGTTTAGATGTTGTAGATAGGTTAGATTATGAAAACGAAGAGCAAAAACTCCTTCCTTAGTGTTTTAGATCGTTTGAGAGCGTTTTGGGACGGTTAGGGTTTGTGAAATGATGAAAAATGACAAAGGTTGGTATTTATACTAATCCTCCTTCGCACCATTTCAATGGTCGAAGGTGGTCTCCTTCGACCCTTTCACAGGGTCGAATGAGCCCTGTTCTGGTCGAAGGGAATTCCTTCAATTCCACTTCCCTGGTTCGCCCATTTACAAAGGGTCGAACCAGACAATTTCTTTCCTTCGACCACTCGAAGTGGTCGAACCAAGATCCCTTTTTAACTAGTTTTCTAGTTTGTCGTGTTTAACGCATTTTAACACATCTTAACACATAAGCATGCATCCTTAGTCTATATTTAACACATTTAAGCACAGATAATCATTTATACATCATTCATACACATCTATGTATATAATCCACCACACGACCCATAATCTACACCAGTGTTGTAAAACTCGGTTTGGCCTTGTACTCGGCGACCCACCCTGGAACGAGTACTCGGACTAATCAGGGGAATACTCGGGGGTCAAGTCGGCCTATGCGGGGAGTACTCGGAGTAATCGGCCAACTCGGCTATACTCGGCGACCTACCCTGGAGTGAGTACTCGGGGAGTAATCGGTCAACTCGGCCTTGTTTTGCAACAGAGATCTACACATATACTTAATTAGTTCATGTCATGTCACCAACAACGGAACCCGGTACTAGTGTATTACCAAAACGACTCCCAATGATCCTCCAGATCACTGTACCCTGGACAATCCTCACTTGACCCGACTCAACTAACCCAGTTAAGTTTGTTTATAAACGTTTCTCGCTAAGGTAGACTTAGATGTTACTAATATGTTTAAGCCAAACATGCCGGGTGTCACAGTGTTGATATTTTTATGGCTCAGTTTTAAATAATAATTACAATTTTTGCAAAGAACAACTAATCAAATGTTTTATAACGTATATATTTAATTTTATTTTTTAATTTGATTATTAAACTTGGTGAACAAAAGTTATGGTTTTTATGTCATTAAATAACAATATACTTGGTAAACAAATGTGTTGTGTCAATATTATTAAGTTTAGTATTTTGTAACTACTTTTACTAACCAAAAGTCATGAGTTAACTTTCATTATTTTTACACCTATTGAAATTTAAATAAAAGCTATTTTGTTTTAGTGAAATTTATCAAATCTAATTATTAGAGTTGAAAGACAATTGACATCATGAAGAAAGACAATGTTACCCTTTTACTAAGCTGCTTGAGTATTGTACCATAAGCATAAAATATTGTAATTACTTAAATTTTGTAGTCATCCTTCCCTCATGCTTTATAATATAGTATAGATACTAAAAACAATACAATTTTATTAACACATAGTTACATTTTCCACATTAATATATACCGGTCCATCTTTATATACACACAAACAACAGTGGCTGGAGTTTGGGGGCTAAGGTTCCGGCACTATGCACAAATATTCTCTAGAAAATGACATGAACTGACATTAACCGGTAGAAAACCAGAAAATGACAAGAACTGACATTAACCGGTAGAAAACCAGATATGGGGTTTTGCTTAACCATGGATCGTTGTGAGCAGCGAATTTGACCATAGTGACTGTGACAGGTGATCTAAGCGGGAGTGGGTATCTAGACGTATGTTGTGCTGGTGGTGAGTTTGTTGTAGAGAAAAAGAGAGATATAGAGAGAAAGAAAAATAGTTTGGTGTTGATGAAGTCTAAAAAGGATGTGGCAACGTTGGAGACGGTGGCGGAGAGGTCAAAGAGATGGTAAGTAGTGTTTGGACGGTGTCAAGATCATGTAGATGTTGGTCTATAGAGAGAGTTAGTGAGACGGTGAGAGAATGTCACTTTGCACTATTTAATTTTGTTATATTAGTAGGGTGTTGATCAGTTTTGATTGTAAATAATGAAAAACATAATAATACCTGAGAGATTCGTGAGACCCGTCATTGATCCTGAGAGAGTAGAGGTTGACATGATTGTCAGGATGTGTTGGTTCCCTTTAGGGTATGCAGTTATGATGGATTTAGGATTCTTAGGTGATGAATCGGTTTAGAGATAGGGAGGGCCAAAAAGTTTAGGAAGTGTTATGATAATAAGTTGTGTAACCCTTATTCCCTAGTAAGCTCTCACTTTTATACATACCCAGTTGTTAGGATTAAGTGGCCCAGCGGAATAACCGATTCACAACGAACACGCAATAATAAACGAGAAAATATAAAGCACGACCCACGAACACGAGAATTTTACGTGGTTCGGTTCCAGTGGGGAACCTACGTCCACGGGCTGCAACTAAGGATTTATTATTAAGCTCTGACAACTATTACAATTACATAGACAGGATATATATAGAGACTAATCTAGGGTTTATGTTTGGTGAACAGGAAAACCTAAATGGGCTTCCTAAACATCCAATAAAACAAGCCCAATAGCAATAACTAGCCCAAGGACTTCACAACCAACAATCTCCCACTTGAAGGCCTTGCGATAAACACAAAGTCCGCCAACATGCACAAAGCAATCCATGTCTTCAGTAATCCGTAAAGTTCAAACACACACAGGAACAGAAGTATTCCAGGTCCAGCTCCCAAGAACAAACCAAACTTCAAACCATGTATCCCCAATCAACCTAGTTACAGCCGGCCAATCATCATTAGTAAACAGAAAGGCCCGTTGAAGCCCTAGATGGCTTCAACTCGGTCTCACAAGACCCCGTCTTCACATCCTCAATCCCAACTGATTCCCATAGACACAAACCATCAGATACAGGGATTCTCAAAGGAACACTCCCCACTAGCAGAAACTTCTCAAGAGAGATTTCATTCGGAATCTTGGTCTTCTGAACCCAACGTCGATTTCCAGACGGTGTCGGAACACTCCCCGTGCTCCCACTGCTACAAAAATCCTGTACATGTTCAGTCATCCGAATACACTCAAGCTTAGTAAGTGTGAGTCAATGGTCAATTTGGATGCATCGATGTGTGCTCTATTGCCGATCAATCCTCCTTGTCCCTCTTGTAGAACTTAAGTTGCATTATTTTGAAGTATAGATCACTCTCAATATTTCTTACTTGTAATAAGTTTCTATTTTTAAACTCCAAAAATATCTTTTTTTTTAAAGGCGAATTTCTTACTCCTTGTGAGATTTGAACTCAAAACCTCACACTTGTAAGCTAATTATATGTAAAATTTTGATACATATTAAAAAAGAATTATAATATTTTAAATAACTAGTAAATGTTGGTTCAAAAATTAGATCAATCACAAATACAAGATATTTTATATTTGGGAAGATGAGCCACCAACTATTTCTTTTATAGCAAACAAACTTACAATTGAAAGTGACAAATAAAAACATGAACCTAGACCCCTATTTATACTAAATTAACCATATTAAATCTACTACCAATTATAATCTAATACTAACCTTATATCATTATCTCTACTAATTAAACAAACTAGATAATTCTAAACATTGACATATTTATAAAATACTAATTAATTAAACTCTCCAATTTAGCCCCTTCAACTTTACTATTTATTCTTTTTTTTTTTGAGAAAGGCGAATTTTATTAAAACACAACAGAACACCGAAGGGGAACCTTCAAGACGGAGACCCCCAAACCAAGTTACATCACATCAAAAGAGAGACTGCCACTCTCTCCAACCCACCATGCCCTGTTTACATCGATTTGAAAACCAAAGAAAACTCGTAGCTTTTACATCCGCGATAATCTCAGTGACGTTTCGCCTTTCATTTTTGAATATCTTTTCATTCCTAGCCTTCCAAAGCCTCCAACAAGTAATAATCATAATACCATGAACCACCGTCCTCTTTCTCGCCGACCAAGACGTATCCGCATATACCTGAATAATATCGTCCACAGAGAAAAAGAAAAACGGGTGATGCTTCAACCAACCAGCGATCCCATTCCAAACCCCATTAGCTACCATACACGCTGTAAAAAGATGATCCACACTCTCCACCTGGTCCTCACAAAGATTACATATATTATCCCCGCAATTTACATTCCGCCTAATTAACGCCTGTTTAGTGGGGATCCGATCCATTAACATTCTCCACATAAACACATTACATTTAATTGGCACCCATTTGCACCAAGTGAAGGTCACATTACTTGGACTTGGAACCCCACTATCAATCCATTTCTTTACCTTATGCACCGAAAATGTCCCATCATTTCCTATATCCCAATACCAACTATCCTTATCCTCCCCCACATGCTGACCCATAAGTAATTGATTGCAATTCTGCAGCTGTTGAACCGCTAACATGTCAACAGGAGGCACTCTCCAATTCCATTGCACATCACCCGATAATGCTCCCCCTACTATACGATCCCCCACCATACACCCCTTTTCATTTTCTAGTCTGAATAAATCGGGATACATATTTTTTAACGGGTTCCTAGACACCCAAGGATCAACCCAAAATCTTATATCCATACCATTCCCAAGGCGGCCTCGCACCATACTAATACTATTCACGTCACCTACCTTCAACCGGATTCCGCTATTAATCAACTTTGACCACGTACCGATAAAACTCGAACTTTTTGGATACGGCTCCCATTTTCTAGTGGACCCGTGAATAGAGTCTACAACCCGTCTCCAAAGGGCATTACCTTCTTGCCTATATCGCCATAACCACTTTACCAAAAAAGCATTATTACAGTCTTCTAGTTTACGAATACCCAAACCTCCTTGATCGATAGGCCTAACCACCTTATCCCATGCTACCCAATGAATTTTCTTCACATTCTCATTACCTCCCCATAAGAATTTTCTAATTAAACCTTCCAATATATTGATAATACCAACCGGAGCTTTGAACAAAGAAAAATAATATGACGGGAGACTTTGTAAAACCGATTTTATAAGAGTCAATCTACCTCCAATCGAAAGGGTTTTCGATTTCCACCTCGACAGCCTAGTCTTGAACACTTTAACCACTGGCTCCCAGTTATTAATCCTTGTCATATTAGCTCCCACCTGTATCCCAAGATAAGTAAATGGCATCTCCCCCGAACGACAACCCAACCCCTTAGCCATAAAATCCACCACCTCCCTATCCACTCCCACCCCATATAGAGTCGATTTCTGAATATTAATCCTGAGACCTGAACACATATGAAAAATACGAAGCATACGTCTCAAGCACAAGAAGTTACTCTCCGACCACTCCCCCATCACCATAGCGTCATCTGCATACAACAAATGAGAGATGATCGGACCCTCCTTCGGCAACCCAACCCCACGAAAAGCTCCAATACTGCACGCTTTCTTAATAATACCAGAAAGAGCTTCCATGACCATAGTGAACAAAAAGGGCGAAACCGGGTCTCCTTGCCGTATACCTTTTCCACAGTTAAACTCAAACGTCGGAGAACCATTCACTAGCACCGAAGACCGAGCCGACCGCAAAACACCTTCAACCCACTTACACCATACCTCCGGGAAATCCATTTGCCTCATAACTGATATCAAAAAGGCCCAATTTACATTATCATAAGCCTTTTCAAAATCAATTTTAAACATGAAAAGACTCTTCCCACTCCTTTTGGACCAAGTCAACACCTCACTGATAACCAAAGGACTGTCAAGAATATATCTACCCGCCACGAAAGCAGATTGAGTCTCATTAATAATACTATCCATAACCGGCTTCAGTCTGTTGGCCAGGACTTTAGAAATAACTTTACTAATCACCCCAATCAAATTAATAGGCCGGTATTCACCTAAATTAACTGGATCATTGACTTTTGGGACTAAAGTAATAAACGAGGAAGCCACACCACGACTTTTAGTACCAGTCTCCGCAAAATTTTTCATTATCTCCACAAAATTAGACGAAAAAATATCCCAATACCTTTTTATGAACCTGAAATTAAATCCGTCCGGGCCCGGGGCTTTGTCACTACCACAAGTAAAAAAGCTTCTAAATTATATTACAAACAATGAGAATTCAATTTAAAGTAAGGAGCTAATGTACAACTTACCACCCACCGTATGGTCGAGTGGTAAGGCAATGAAAGATAGTTTCATGGAGACTGAAAAGGTCATGAGTTAGATCCTGAGCCAATTCGGGTTACAGTCTCGTCGTGCGTTGCGCTAGAGATGTTTCTCTTGTGGCGGCACAACATTTGGCGTGTGTCAACTGCCTACATAGATTTTCTGGATAAAGCCATAAGCCAAACTTTGAAGCCGGCGTGAATCCGGTTAAAATAACATAGTCTGGCTAGAGTAGGGTGAGCGACCCGGTTAGGGGGTGTGAGGATCTTGTACTCTTTCAAGAAACCCACCTTGAAAAAAAAAAAAAAAAAAAAAAAAAAAAAAAAAAGAAGAAGAAGCTAATGTACAACATAATAACCTATAATATTAGTATATCATAAAACTTTATGGTACATCAGTTGGTGATGTTTGGGCTTATAAAGGTGTCCATATCTTTACTAGTGGGGTGCTGGCGCGTTGCGGCGGAGACCACAATACTTCAATTGGTAATTTTAAGGGTGTGTACAAGTTGTTGTTCGGTTCACTTCGGTTTTGAGCCATAACTAAAACCAAAACTTTCGATTAAAATATTTCAAAAACCGATTGGTTTCAATCATTCATTTGTTCCCATTTGGTTAATCGGCTATGAACATCGGTCCAATTGGTTTTCAATAAATAACCAAAAAATTTACTTGAGCGGGAAATGTGGACTTGAGTTGATGTACTCAATAAGAAGAACCCATTATTATTAATTAATTATTATTTTTTGTTATTGTCTACTCCTTTATATGAATATTTCTTAATATCTTTGTTCAAAATTCATTATAAACATAATATTTCTTCTCCGATCATAGAATCTGGTGACAGTATAGTTTAGATCAGATTAGCCATATGTAGTAATTTTAGAATTCAAATCATTACCTCATGATTAAAAACACAACTTTCGTTATTGATCGATTTCTTATATCTATATAGTATTATCAGGTTTATAAAAACTTTAACTTTTATAAAGTACCTAATTGTATGTAAAAAAGATTATAACAAAACATGTAGTATTATGAATTATTTTTTATATGTGTTCTAATTAATGTGTTTAAAATAATTGTAGAATTGAATGTTATGAGGTTTCATAAACATCTCATGACTCTTGATTACCTTTTGATTAAATATGGTGTTTAAAAGATAATTTTACCCTCAAAAGGTAGTTATTATATGCATTGTTTGTTGTATCATAAGTAATTAAACTTGTACCTCTTAAAATTTAAGAAGTTCTTGTCAAATGCTTTATAATATAACTAGTGGGGTGCTCGTGCGTTGCGGCGGGAGCACAGCATTACTAAAACCGAAACAACAACAAAAGTAAATATTTGATGATAAATGCAAACAAGGGTAGGGCACGTGTCATATTGTTTTGTTGCCTCTTACATGAGACAGAAGGACATCATAGACTCATCATGAAGGTTTGGCACGACGACCAAGCTTCGATATGCGTGTAAGTGTTGATTAACATATAGTAGTGTAAGGTTGGAAAAAGAGAAATTTGTCATCTCCTATAATTGTTTTTAAATTTTGTGGGCAACCTTCCTAAATACTTTATAATATATATATATATATATATATATATATATATATACACACACACAGATAGATAGATAAAAACATTTTAAGATTTTTCTATGTCTAACTCTTATAGTCATGTATGTACAAGTATTATCTACGTCGGGTGAGGGAAAACTTTTAACCATTGTATCTTCCACAAGTAATGAGAAACTTTAAACTATTGTATTTTCCACATCTTTAGTTACTGCTAAAGATTTATTGTCTTTATTGTTTTGAATGATATAGTTTTATTGTTTAAATTGAAATTATTCAACTTAAACTACTGGCTCGATTATTACGAATTTATTTTTTATCTATTTTTTTGCATTTTTTATTTTACCTCTCATGTTTATAAAAAAATAAACATAGTTCATTCATTGTTTTACTCTACAAATATGTAGTAAGCTTCTGTCATTCCATGTTATGTTTATGTCTTAATTTATAGACATTGTTTAGGTTCAGAATTATTCAACTTAAACTACCGGCTCGATTGTTACGAATTTATTTTCATTATATTTGTTACATTTTTATTTTAACTCTCATGTTTACAAAACATAAACATGGTTCATTCATTGTTTTACTCTACAAGTATGTGATAAGCTTTCCTCATTCTATGCCATGTTTATTTCTTATTTTATTATAATAAGTCAAATGGCATCGCCGGTTTAAATAATTAAAAATATATGACATTGATTAATCGGTCCATATGCAAGTTGTTGTCCACAATATATGACATGTAATGAATGAGTGTCATTTGTCAACTAACAACCCAGTTGTGTATACCACTATATAATCGTAAGATGTTATATATTGTATTCGGATTATATGGATATTTTGTAGTTTTTAATTACAATAACTTTTTTTATGACAACCCTTCCAAATTTTTGAACGACCAAATGCAACATAACGGTTATCCACAATATTCTCGTACACAAAATCCCTTATGAGTTATGAATCTGCAGAAACAAAAGAAAATGGTTCATTAATTGTTTTCATAGTAGAATGAAGCCATAAGATATCAGTAAGAATAAGGCATTATAAAGGTACAAATTGAATAAAGCAGCTGGTCATAACGCCTACTAACAAACCAAAGATTATAAAGAGAATAAAGAATGAGAGAGTTGTTTCATTGAGATGTATATAATACCAACACAATGGCCACTATTTATAAGGCTCTAATAGAAGGTATAGATATAAATGAGATAAAGGAGTTAGAAATATGGATAGTCACTAATAATTTATAAAAGAGTTAGAAACATGGATAGTCACTAATAACTTTATTATTTCATAATCAACTTAATTGTTAATGTAAAAAGACAACTTCACCCCTTTATTACATTCATTAAGTTATTGTATCATATGCATTATATGTTGTATTCACTTAAATTTGGTTGGAATCCTTCTCTCATGCTTTATAATATAGTATAGATAATATAGATAAGGGAGATTTTCTCCAAAATAGTTTTGAAAAAAAAAAAAAAAGTTCGCTAGTTGAAAAACCGATTTCAAATCATTGGAACTGAAAAAAGTTTAAAACTATCTTCCGTATATTTTTTTTTTAATTAGAAATTTAATGGTCTTACATTCAAAATTAGGGTGGCAAAATGGGTAGGTTGGGTTGGGTTGGTTGATGGGTCAGGATGGGTTTGAGTCAACATGGGTAAATTAAAAAAATAGGTTAGGATGGGTTAGGTCAAGATGGGTTTGGGTCTAGATGGTTTGGATTAGGATAGGTTCACATCAAAATAGATTAAATTTTTTTAAAAAAATTAAAATAACAATAAAAAGTTAAAATTTTAAAAAGTAAAAAAAAAAAAAGGAAAAAAAACAAATTTAAAAAAAAATAAACTTAAATTTTTTTAAGGGATCCGAAATATTTCATTTTAAACCGGACCGATTCGACCCTATCGGGTTGGTTAACAACCGGGAACATTACGACTCGGACTGTTTCGACCTGACTGGTCCCGTTAGCGACCAGGACCGTTCCGACCCAGCTGGGCCCGTTAGCGACCGGAACCGTTTCGACTCCACCGAGCCCGATAACGACCCAGATTGTTTCAACCTGACCCGTCCCGTAGCGACCCGGACTGTTTCGACCCGGAAGGACCCGGTAGCGACCCGGACCGTTTTGACCCGACTGGGTGCGATAACGCCCCAGACCGTTTCAACCTGACCCGTCCCGTAGCGACCCGGACTGTTTCGACTGTCACACCATCAAATTCCACATGCGGGGTTTTACCGCGAGGCGCGTGATACACCAGGATCCCAGTCAACGATCACAATAAACAAACAACAAACATGCATTCATATATATATATATATATATATATATATATATATATATATATTAAAACCAAAACATCATGCTTTGAGCCGTAAACCAGCAGCGGAAGAATTTCTTGTTTACAACCAAAAGGCATATTATAGTTTACAAAACATTGTTTAATATGCATCAAAATTCTAGACGCTGTGCAAGACTCCGTGCGCCTAGTCCATTAACTGCTACCTTAGCGACCTGAGAAAATATGCCAAAAATGTCAACATATAATGCTGGTGAGTTCACAGGTTTTCTTTAATAAAAGAGTTGTTATAAGTTTGAAAAGATCATTCCCGTTACTACTAGGTTATAAGAACGTTAGCTAGACGTTAAGCGTTTTTACTACTACGGTTGGGAACCCATTACTAAACATGAAACAATGTTGAATCCAGCCTAGATTGACTGGGTTACCGATGCCTCGATAACCCAAGAGTTAGAGACAATATGCACCCGCCCGGCATCCTCGCCGTCGGGTGGGGTTTGTGAGGCCCAATAGATCTATCCACATTTCCCTCGTTGTGCATCCCCGCACATTCATGGTTTCCCCCTGGGACTTTCCGTAAAAGCCGTATAGTAACATGAAGTAACCATAGTATAACATGACCTTTAATAAGTAAGCAAGTAGCATGTTTCTCCCCCGAAAGCAAAACGGTAAAAGTAGGGCTGTGACACTCACCTTAGATTGCGTTACTTGAAAACAGTTAAGTAATTATGCTATGATAACCCCAAATAGCGGCGACCTATCATAAGATGTGTATAAGTATCCGGACTAATAACCCGCGGGTTAACTAGTCCCCGAATGTCCAGACCATAACCATAAACGTTTGAAAACACCTTTGACTGTTAAACCGACCGTACCAGACAAGACTCGACATCCCATTGGTGACCCGACATCTCACGTGTTAGACGAATACAAGACATCATGCAACATATGCAATTAAACACTTAATACGCGCAAGAGTTCACCTAGTCTAGCATAACGCTCAATTAACACATAAATAAGTCCGAACACGTGTTACCAAGTCATTGGACGTATCCCCGGGTTCCTATCATGTTCCTAGGTGTCAAATCATGTTCCGTGATGTCAAAATACGCTTACGACAGCAGTACACGCGATTAGAAAACTAACATGCAATTAGGAAAAGTCAACTGGTGAGTAGGGGAAAGTCAACAGGCGAGTGGGGGCTAATCGCCTGATACATCAGGCGATTAGAGCCCTATTAGCCCCCTTTACTGCTGTCGCGCATTTTCGCGCGTTAAACCCTCCAAATCAGATCCGAAACATGTAAAAACACCCAACATCAAACCTAAACTATTAACCAACCCATTCCAAGCAAAAACCCCCAATTTACCTCTGCTCTAACGGCCTCGGTGCGATTATTTCTAAAAATGGCAAAGTACTAGGTTTCATTAACTATGAAATATTTCCTTAAATGGTAAAGACCAGATTACACCTCCTACAACTTGCAAATCATCATCTCTATGTAATAATATCATTCTAGTGTGATTCCTAACAACAAACAAGTAATGAATCATATCATAACATCCTAATTCTTCAAGAATCATCCAAATGGGTCAAAATGCATACTTTCATCAAAACACTATAACAATAGCTCAAACCCTTAGATAATCATCCTAATAACCCCTACACATCAGAAGTACATCAATTTCATAGAAACATTCATGCTATAACCACCAAAAATCATCATATGCATAAATACTTCACATATAGCAAGTATTATGGTGTAGACTTGTTTTAGAACTCATTTCAAAGGTTTTTAAAGACACATTCTTAGCAAAACAAGGTCTGGACTTTTAGGGAACCAAAACAATAACATTACAAAGGTTTGGGATGAAGAACACGCCTTGGATTTTATCAAAGAAAGGTGTGTTAGCTTGGAAATGGTGAGTTTTGAAGCAAAACAAGTTCCAGAAGTGTTTTGAGGTGTATGGGAGGCTTAGGATCTGTTAGGGTTGCACTAAGGGTGTTTGGAGAGTCAAGGGTTGTATTTATAGGTGTTTTAACTCGTGCATAGCAGGTCAGGCGAGTAGGGGAGCTGATCAGGCGATTAGGAGTCCTAATCGCCTATATACTGGCGATTAGGAGCTCCAATCGCCCATAATCCCTCCCGCTCGCCTATAATACTGGCGATTAGGCAACCCCCTGGTTCCTCATCGCCTATAGCACTCCGGGTTGGGATTTTGGCGCGATAAACACTATTTTAACGTATATAAACACGAATTCACATACCGATAAGTCACATAATGATTACAAACATATAATGCATGATAACTAACACGTTCACGTCCGTTCACCAATTCCCGGGACTCAAGACTTGCGTGTGTGCGTTAAACCCGATGATTCCACGAATCACCAATCCTTGTACACATGGTTATGGACCGACTCCTGATGATCCCGCGAATCATCGTAACGACTCCCGATGATTCCCCAGAATCATCGTAATGACTCGACTGACCCAGTTAAGTACGTAATATGCATGACTCGCTAAGGTAGACTTACTAGTTTAGTCAATGTTACTAACCTGAGTTTGTCGGGTGTCACATCGACTCCGACCGGGACCGGTAGTGACCCGACCAGGCCGGTAACGACCAAGACCGTTTCAACCTGACCCGTCCCGTAGCGACCCGGACTGTTTCGACCCGGTCGGGCCCGGTAGCGACCCGGACCATTTCGACCCGACCGGGCCCGGTAACGACCCAGACCGTTTCAACATGACCCGTCCCGTAGCGACCCACACCGTTTTGACTCGGTTGGGCCCGGTAGCGACACGGACCGTTTCGACCCGACCGGGCCCGGTAACGACTCCGACCGTTTCAACCTGACCCGTCCCGTAGTGACCCGGACCGTTTCGACCCGACCGGCCCCGGTATCGACCCGGAACGTTTCAACTTGACCCGTCTCTTAGCGACTTAGACCGTTTTGACCCGGCTGAGCCCGCTAGCGACCCGGACCGTTTCAACCCGATCGGGCGTGGTAACGACCCATACCGTTTCAACCTGACCCGTCCCGTAGCGACCCGGGCCGTTTTGACCCGGCCGGGCCCGGTAGCGACCCGGATCGTTTCGAACCGACGGGGCCCAGTAACGACCCAGACCGTTTCAACCTGACTCGTCCCGTAGCGACCCGGACGGTTTCGACCCGGCCGGGCCCAGTAGCGACCCGGACCGTTTCGAACCAACCGGGCCCGGTAACGACCCACACCCTTTCAACTTGACCCGTTCCGTAGCGACCCGTACTGTTTCGACCCGACCAGACCCGTTAGCGACCCGGACTGTTTCGACCTGACCGATCCCGTTAGTAACACGAACTGTTTCGACCCGACCGGGCCCGTCAACGACCGGACCATTTCGACCCGAACGGCCGCTCAACAACCCAGACCGTTTGCACTCGATCAAACCCGCTAACGACTCGAACAGTTTCGATGAGATCGGTCTCGTTAACGACCCGTGTTGTTTCGACATTGCCGTCCGTTATCGACTCGAACGGTTTTGACCCGACTGGGGTGATCAACAAATGCAAAAGATATATTTTTTTGTTTTTATTGACATTGATTTTTATGAGGCATCAACTTGGGTGAGTTTTAATTTAGATTTGTATATGGTTATCTAAAAATACCCACCCTGACCCATTTGTTTTTTTTGACATACCTATCCTGACCTATTTACTTATTTCCTACAATTAAACTTACCCATCCTAACCCCGTTGAAAATTATACTGAACCCATTTTAACCCACAAGGTCAAATTTTAAACCCAAAACAACCCAAACTCAACTAAGTGGGTTGAAATTGCCATGTCTAATGAAAACCAATAATATTAATAGTAATAATTTATGCTTGCTTAAAGACCAACTCTCCATTTTAGTTCGAAATAAACAAAGATTGGATTTGTAGTAGTGTGCCCTTTGTATACACTCATAAATATTTGGTGATTTTCTAGTGAGGGCTTTGGCTTATAAATAGAAGAAATATTTTTAACAGAATATTCTAACTAGCTAGCCAATACTTTTCCTCGAATACTGGTATCGTATGGATACCGTACTGAATCGGTACCAGGCCAATAGATTCGGTACCCACTTTTTCAAAACTTTGGTATCAGTACCGGCTGGGTACCAATACCATATAGAAAACATTTTGTAATGAATACCACTACCATGACATTACCATACAAGTACCGTACTGAACTGGTATTATGTACCGAAAGATTCGGTATCGGTACGGTACCGACACATCCCTATCTTAAAGTAAGAATATAACATAATATTTTTATTTAGAAATAAAACGTTTACGTATATATCTGACTAGCTGATTACCCTGGGAGGGTCCCGGGGTTGAAAAATCTAATTTTACGTGATAACCTATTACAAATGGCTTAAGTTAACTAACCACAAAATCTTTCAATCATTGCATTTTCATAGTATTCTAATAAGTACTCATATTCTCTAATCTAAAACCTAATCAGTAATCATCTAAATAATCACTTATGCAAGCTACAACTATTCAAAAACTCATTACATTTACATCTCTCTAATTTCTCACATTCTAATGGCTCTTATAATTCTTAACCTAATCAACTAAACAAACACTTAAGTTTGAAGTTGTAACCATTGCATCTCATTATGCCACGTGGCATAATCAAGAGATGGTCACTTTGTGTGTTTTTTTCCTGTATAAACGAAACCTCACAAAAAATAGTCGATTTTTTCTCCGTTTTTTATATAGCACTATGGTACTCGTTGTAAAAATAATAAAACGCTCGTTAATTTGGTGTAATTTTTTTTAAAAAAAAAGCCCATATATAAAAGATATATACATTTAAAAATTATGGGAAGAAACATGAGAGAAAATTTTAAATTTATTTTTAAATTCTTTTTTCCTAAAATAACTCAATTTAATTTTAGTAATTGAGAATTTAGGGTTTTATGTTTATCTTTTTTTTAATTAAAAAAGAAAATAATTCAAAAACACTAAAATATTTCAATTATGATGCCACATGGCACTCTCAATGGGAGGTTGGGGCCTTCATTGCACGCCACGTCAGCATATACGTTTTCATATACGTTTTCTTTTATATATATAGATAGATTAAATAAATATTGAAATAGGTTAACCTTCACGCATGATTATCTCATGGAGGTAATGACTGCAGAATTGCATTGGCGTATGAAACACTTCCATTTTTTAAAATAAACAACAAATAGCCTTACTTCAACAGGTAAAAAAATTTTATGATCCAGATCGTTGATCGTGGACGAAGGATGCAAGTGGGTCTTTTCCCGTTTCTTCTACAAAATCACTTGGAGCCTTTCAAACCAGTTTGTTAGGGAATGGAATATCTGGTTCAAGCAAAAAAAAATCAACATCTTGGGGTGAAGGGCGGAATTAGATCATTTACCCACGTTATACTCTCTTAAATTACACCAAATTAATCCTAATCTACTCCTAGCTTGGAATTGAACTCAAAATACAAGGCAGAAGCCTTTATCAAATAAGTTACCGTCACATTAGCGTGCCTACCAGTGTTGCAAAACAAGGCCGAGTTGATCGATTACTCCCCGAGTACTCGTTACAGGGTAGGTCGCCGAGTATAGCCGAGTTGGCCAAGTCTTCCGAGTACTCCTCGTATAGGCCGATTTGAGCCCCGAGTACTCCCCCGATTTGGCTGAGTACTCACTCCAGGGTAGGTCGTCGAGTACAAATTAACCCAAACCGAGTTTTGAAACACTATGGCCTACGCTCATAAAATAAGTGTCAATTTAGAAAAGTCTCCCCCGTCAACCACTCAAAGGCTAAGGATAAATGTGTGGACTAGATATTTTTGATATTTGATTGTAACATGGGCTCATGAGCCACTACTAGAAGCAAGCGTAAATTACATATATACTTTTAAGGTCGGTGTGGGGTAATGCTCCAGTTAACTCAGCTGGGTAGCATCTTAACACCACCTCTTCATTGTTAAGGTTGGACAGGGTGATCCGTGATAACCACCCCGTGATGACTGTGATGTCTACAAACACCGCCCCTCGTATTGTATTACGCCCGCGACCAAATTAACCTGTGATGCTCATCACAACCACTACTTGAATGTTGGCCAACGGTCTTATGACCATTAACGCTAGCCGTTTAAAAAAAGTTTTTTTAATAAATCAAACCTCTATATACCCTCATTTTTTCAACCAAAATTACCACAAACAATCAAACAACCCAAAAAAAAAATGCAAGGTCTTTCGTATCCACTCGACTCATCTAGTCCCCTGACTCGTTAGGTGAAACAATGGAATTTTACGCGATACAAAAATGCACATATGCGTTTCGTCAACTTGCTACCGGTAACATTCCTGACGAATTTGATGAATTTTTAAATATGTCGAGTAGAACTTCAAGCGAGTCTCTTTACTATTTTTGCAATGCTTATTTCTTTATTCGGTAAAGAGTATCTACGAAGACAGACTAGACATGACATAACACGTTTGTACGCCGTACATGAAGCTAGATGGCATTTTCCCGGGATGGTGGGGAGCATCGAGTGTACCCACATCGAATGGAGAAGTTGTTTGACGGCTTTGCGAGGGCAGTTTATGAGAGGTGACCATAAAAAAACCAAGGATCATGCTCGAAATAGTTACGTCGAATGATTTATGGATTTGGCATGCGTACTTTAGTCCCCCGGTCAAACAATGACATGAACATTCTACATCAGTCACCGCTATTCGACACAGAGAGACAAGGAACCACCCCGACGTGCCCGTTTACGTTGAACGGGAAACAATATAGACGTGGGTTCTATCTTGTTGATGGTATCTACCCTACTTGGTCAGTTTTTGTGAAAGCTTATTCGTTTCCGACAATCGACAAAGAAATTTTATTTAAGAAGCTACAAGAATCAGCGAAAAAAGACGTTGAACGAGCGTTTGGTGTATTGAAATCTAAATGGCACATAATAGATCGCCCGATTCGTTTGGTTGATGAAGCGAAAATAAGGAGTGTTGTGTACGCGTGTATCATATTGCACAATATGATACTAAAGGAAGAGGGCGCGCAATATCTCCGGATTACGTTGTGGATCCTCCGACACCAGCAATCGTTAATGATAATATTCTTTTGGAGTTATGGAATGAATAAACCCACTTTCAACTTCGACACGATGTAGCAGCACACGTCAGTAGTTTAGATATCGTGATATCGTGTTCGATGACCCGTACCCACCACTCACTTAATTTTATTATATCATTTTTATTTTGTTTTATTTTATATTTTCTAGTAATTTTTTCTACTTAATGTATGTTTTTTTATTTAATGTAATGTTGTATTTTTATTTAAAAAAAATAGATTGTGGTACTATCATTCCACTCCCACATTTTAGTGATGGATATGATTAAGTGTGATAAAAATAAGGTTGCTACCATATTATTCGGTGTGATTGTGTGATAGTGTGATTCTATCACCTACCACCCCTTCCACCCTAAAAGGGGTGCCATCAATAGCCTCGCCAAAATCATTAGGGGAAGGGGCACAAGCCCGTGTAGCCCCATGCCCACCAATCACATAGTGTCACGTCATTTTAACCACAAACTAGCCTAAACACCGGAACCCCTCAAGCTCAAAGTACCCTGAAACCAAGGACCCTACCATTTTAACATACCCACCAATCAAATACACCCCATAAAATGGTACCCACCTAAAAAACCCACTTTTTCCTTCTCTCTCCTAGGCTTGATTCTCTTCTCTCTTCGGTTTCCCCAAGCCCCATTTGCTAGCCTAAAGTTGAAGCCCCATAGCAAGGAGCAGTGTAGTCAGGAGGCTTTGCAAGCCCAATGCCTAAAGTCCAAGGTGCCCCGTACCCCCTTAATAGGTGTTAAAAGGGTTCGAGTTGATAGGCTCTATGTGCTACAATCAATTATAGTTTTTTTTTAATTAACCTAAGAGCTCATATTAAGTCCCCCCTTCTCTCCTCTCCCTGTTTTTTTGTGTCCGGCCCGCCGTAATTTAAATAAAGCCCAATAACTAAAAACCTTTTACCTAATACACCTAATTAACTTAAAGCCAGGTACAAATAAAAATAAATAAGAAGCTTACAAATCATAAAAATAAATAAGAAAAATAACAAAACAAGACTCATCCTTTCTCTTGTATTGTGTCTTTGTTTGTTAAAAAAATGTTTTTTATATGTAAAATCATTATTACCCTTTCTTTCATTAAGAGTTCGCCATTAGGGTATTATAAACACTTCAATTTTTTTTTGAACGGCAACTTGCTTTTTATATAGATAAAAAGAGCCAGCAAGAGGCTGACAGAACATAACAAAAACAAGGAAAGAGGAAAAAGACAGACTACCAAGGGTTAGACACAACCCAATACATCAAAAACTAGGCAACTGACCCAGGGCGGACAAGGGATGTTACTCCTATTGTCAATCCAAAGAAAAGTATCCTCTTTAATCTGATCGACAACTCTCCTTATACAAAGCAAATGATTACCTCGTACACCACAAAGTTTGCTTTGTTGTCTCGCATCATTTTCCTGATTAGCCGATATAGTGTACCAATTTATTTGATTGTATACCAGATATACTTTAATTTATTTTTTTACATACGTATATATATGTGATATATCAATTATTAGCATACACAGTTTTTGTCATCTTGCATTTGAGTACTTTTTACACATTTAGGTATTTTATTTATATACATTGTCTTATTTGATATATTTTATAGTGATAGTGATCAATGTAATCAATTAATAGTTATCAAATAGATAGCCGGCTAGTTTTTGGTCGGGTATACCCAACGAATATTTTTTTTTAAATTAACGGGTCTACCCAAAACTCCTCAGGTATACCCAATGGGTAATTACCCGATAAAAAACCGACAGGTTTAACACGAGTTTAGAACAAAATTACCTAATCGGGTTTGAGGTTTGAATTACCTATACCCATCCCAAATCCGACCCACGTCAAACACCCACACCCACTTTTTTCTTTCACTAAACTTGTTGGTTAATTATCTCACTTGTCTATCCATTATACTACTCATGAAACTCAAACAATAACATTTATGTATCATTGATTAACATTTTATTTATTTATTTATATTTTTTTGAATAGGCAACTAAATACCATCTGACCTGCCACTAGGTTAGCACTAATAAATGGCGGTTCACTGAAAGCCCAAGTCCACCAGGCTACTAATTCGAGGAAAACTCGCCCAAAGGCCCACTGCATTAATAACCCCTTTGGATCGGATTCGAATTTGAGATCAAATGGCCTCAAGCTCTTATCTTCATTTTCCCATGCCACTCTGCCAAATGGTGAGGACGCTTTATTTTGTAACAAATATTTAAACAAAGAGTCCTGCCACGTAGCTAGGCATAGCGGCGCGAAACACCATCCCTTCACCGTGAAAGGGTCGTTGCCTTTCATCTCGTGACCTTTTACATAGGGCTGTGTGACTTTTTCGTCCCGATTTCGCTATTTTAACTACATGTATGATGATGGTTTTAAAACCATGGTTCATAATTAAATACTAGTGGGGAGCTCGTGAGATGTAGCGGGGTGGACAATCTACAAGTATAAGTATAATTGTGTAGTTGATAAATCGACGGAATGCGCTAAGATATAATTAATCTAAATCAAATATTTTGAACATACTTATAGAAAAACATTTTGAAATATTAACCAAAAAATTCGATTAAATGCATAAACTATGACAATAGTAAATATAACAATATTACATTATAAAGAGATAACTCTGTAATTCATACATTAATGACGAGTCGTATATCTAACGATAAGTTGTCTCCGCTTAAACGTCACAAAACACCACAGTTTATCGTATTTTTAAGTATGTTAATCTAGAGATATTTGTTTAGTTGATCTATCTTATTGTGCTAATTTGTAGAAACTATGGGCCATTTAATTTGTTTAATAATAATCATGTGTGTAATGTATTGTGTGTGTGTGTAAGATGTGTGTGAGTATATGGATGTGTATGTGTATGTATGAAGATTTGAATTTTAGGTTTACTTAAAAATAACTATAGGTATAATTAAAATATCTCTGAACATCAAGATGAACCAAAAAATAAAACAACGTAAAGGACAAAAAATGTATACATTACGAGAAGAGTAAATTCTAAATGATGAAATACCAGTTTGTAAAAATCAAACCAATAATCAGGTTTTTATTCATTATATATAATTGTTATTATTATTTCTTGTTGACTTAACGAATCCCTTAAAAGCCTTCGAATTTTAGATTGTATTAAATCCCAACTCAATAGTGTTAAATCTTTAATTTTGGTCAATATTTTATTTTATACAATAAGTGGTAAATAAACAACAACAAGATGACATTTCTTAAAAATCATTACAAATATGTTTGGTAAAATATGTGAATGCCAATCACTTGAAATTAAAAAGAACAAAATCAATTCAAGCCCTGAAGAATATAGTAAATATATAGATCCCCAAAAATATAAATTGACACAAAATTTAAATATAAAACGTCCTTAATATGCAATACAACTAATTAAGGGGATACATTATTTTGATTAAGAGTTACTTGAGGCGAGGCTATCTTCTGAAATCCTATAAATAGTTAACAATCACAATCAGCCTACAACACCCTTTTTAGCATATCATGGTCATAAAAATATTGAAAGCCTAAAATAAAACCAGAACACCTTTTATTCACAGACGGATGTTGTTGTTGTGGCGAATAAACTGTAACATGGTCGGCGACGTTGATCGGGAGATGAAGTTGTATGGATATTTTTGAGATATGATTCGTCAAGCAGGAATCGGTGGGCGACTATTTATAAGTTCTTGATGTCTAAAACTTCTAAGTAGAAATGCAATCAAGAGAACATGTTTCCATATTAACAAATTGATACGTGTGCAGACTGAGAGATGTAAGAGATATATACGACTACTTGAGGGTTAGGTTAAGATGGTATATATTTTGAAGTTATTAAGACTAATAACTTGCATTAGTAATGACATTAAAAAGCTAGTTATTCAGCCGGTTATATTTGTTTTGTCTTAACCTTTAACATGGATTTGTAACAACTTTTTACTAACCAAAAGTCATGAATTAACCTTTCATTACTGTTACACGTATGAAAATATAAATAAAATTAAAGACGATTTAATCATGATGTATAAAGAAAAAAAGAGCTTTTATTTTTGTTATTAGCTAATATTCATTTTCATATGTGTTTGTCACACCCTCAAGTTTCCACTTGCGAGGTTTTACCGCGAGGCGCGTGACAAACCAGGATCCAAGTCAACGATCACAATAAACAACTCTATATGAAAAACGTAAATAGACATAACCATTAATTTAATAAGCGGAAGCGTTTAAGTAGCATTTAATCAACTATGCTATGAACTCAAAAGTTGTTCAAAATACTTTTATTACAAAACGTGCAACTATGCCTAGACGCCAATGCAGACCCGTGCGCCTAGTTCCGTTCATTGCTACCTTAGCGACCTGAGAAAAACATGCCAAAAAGATGTCAACATATAATGCTGGTGAGTTCACAGGTTTGTTCAAAATGTTACCAAAATGTTACCATGTCCATACTATATCAATGTTACCAAGTACGCTAGCTAGGCGTATGTTTTATTACTACTACGATTGGAAACCATTACTAGACACGTTTAGCAATGTTTAGCATGTTTAAGCAGCCCGTATGTTCAGCATGATGATGTTCCTGTTCGAGACAATATGCACCCGCCCGGCCCTCCAAGCCGACGAGTGGGGCAGGTCACGCCCAATAGATCTATCCACATTTCCCCCGTTGTGCATCCCCGCACATTCATGGTTTCCCCCGGGACTTCCAAAGATCGTATAGCAATATAATGTTAAAAACCATAGTATGACATATGTTACCAAAACAGTTTAGCGCATGTTTTCTCCCCCAAAAGTTAAAGGAGTAAAAGTGGGGCCGTGAACTCACCTTAAGTAGCGTTCTTCAATTACAAGTAAAGACGTTTAGCCCTCGATAATCCCTCTACCGGAGATCTATCAAAATATTCACATAAGTGTTTCGACTAATAACCATAAGGTTATCTAGTCCCCGATTGTCCAGATCGTAACCAAGTATGTTTTAAAACGTGTTTAAGTGTTTAACCGACACACTAGACCGACCCGACATCCCGTTGGTGACCCATTACCCTAACTAATCAAGTACACATAGATTACACACAAGGTTCAAGCATAAAACACTTAGTTTGTATCAAAAATCTCATTTCTGCATCAGAACGGTCGAACCAGTCAGTTTTAAGTCTCCTTCGCACCTTTTTAGTCTCCTTCGCCCGTTTTACATCTCGTTCGACCGTTCGATGTCTCCTTCGCCCGTTTTACCACATTCGCCCAACAAAAACCCAGGTTCGACCCTGGTTTTCCTCCTTCGCACCTTCGATCGGTCGAAGGAGGCCAGGTTCGCCCCTGTTGTGTAATTTTTCCTAAGAACGCTTCAAACACATTCAAAACGACTCGAAACATCATCAATCACAGCAGTCAAGCATGGATAACTTATCCCTACAAAACCCCACCGATTTCCCCCGATAATTCGTCCGTTTCAGCCCTTTCCCAAAATGGTAAAGATTATGGAAACATCACTTTCATGCATGAATAATTTACCCAATTTGGAAACTTTTGAAATCGATTCATGCTTAGCTTAAAATACTCAGTTTGTCGATTATCCGATCTTTTCTTATCAATTCTATTGATCATAAATATCATGCATCAAGTTTAGATCCAATAAAACCCCCAAATATCATCATATCCAATCCTAACCCTAGACAACAATATTTCAACATTAATAACAATCCTATATCATGTTTCTATCATAGATATAGCAGCAAATCATTGAACAACACATAACACCACATAATACACAATTTACGTATGTTATTCATCATGAAAACCTATGTTAAATGATCATGTTTTGATTTAGAAAGATGTTTAAAAGGTTTTTAATCATAAAAACACCCTTAGAACAGATCCGGATAATTAGGGTTAGATGAAAACGAATTAAAATACTTTTAAAAAGGTTTAGGATTATGAACACACCTTGGATTCTTGTTTAGATGTTGTAGATAGGTTAGATTATGAAAACGAAGAGCAAAAACTCCTTCCTTAGTGTTTTAGATCGTTTGAGAGCGTTTTGGGACGGTTAGGGTTTGTGAAATGATGAAAAATGACAAAGGTTGGTATTTATACTAATCCTCCTTCGCACCATTTCAATGGTCGAAGGTGGTCTCCTTCGACCCTTTCACAGGGTCGAATGAGCCCTGTTCTGGTCGAAGGGAATTCCTTCAATTCCACTTCCCTGGTTCGCCCATTTACAAAGGGTCGAACCAGACAATTTCTTTCCTTCGACCACTCGAAGTGGTCGAACCAAGATCCCTTTTTAACTAGTTTTCTAGTTTGTCGTGTTTAACGCATTTTAACACATCTTAACACATAAGCATGCATCCTTAGTCTATATTTAACACATTTAAGCACAGATAATCATTTATACATCATTCATACACATCTATGTATATAATCCACCACACGACCCATAATCTACACCAGTGTTGTAAAACTCGGTTTGGCCTTGTACTCGGCGACCCACCCTGGAACGAGTACTCGGACTAATCAGGGGAATACTCGGGGGTCAAGTCGGCCTATGCGGGGAGTACTCGGAGTAATCGGCCAACTCGGCTATACTCGGCGACCTACCCTGGAGTGAGTACTCGGGGAGTAATCGGTCAACTCGGCCTTGTTTTGCAACAGAGATCTACACATATACTTAATTAGTTCATGTCATGTCACCAACAACGGAACCCGGTACTAGTGTATTACCAAAACGACTCCCAATGATCCTCCAGATCACTGTACCCTGGACAATCCTCACTTGACCCGACTCAACTAACCCAGTTAAGTTTGTTTATAAACGTTTCTCGCTAAGGTAGACTTAGATGTTACTAATATGTTTAAGCCAAACATGCCGGGTGTCACAGTGTTGATATTTTTATGGCTCAGTTTTAAATAATAATTACAATTTTTGCAAAGAACAACTAATCAAATGTTTTATAACGTATATATTTAATTTTATTTTTTAATTTGATTATTAAACTTGGTGAACAAAAGTTATGGTTTTTATGTCATTAAATAACAATATACTTGGTAAACAAATGTGTTGTGTCAATATTATTAAGTTTAGTATTTTGTAACTACTTTTACTAACCAAAAGTCATGAGTTAACTTTCATTATTTTTACACCTATTGAAATTTAAATAAAAGCTATTTTGTTTTAGTGAAATTTATCAAATCTAATTATTAGAGTTGAAAGACAATTGACATCATGAAGAAAGACAATGTTACCCTTTTACTAAGCTGCTTGAGTATTGTACCATAAGCATAAAATATTGTAATTACTTAAATTTTGTAGTCATCCTTCCCTCATGCTTTATAATATAGTATAGATACTAAAAACAATACAATTTTATTAACACATAGTTACATTTTCCACATTAATATATACCGGTCCATCTTTATATACACACAAACAACAGTGGCTGGAGTTTGGGGGCTAAGGTTCCGGCACTATGCACAAATATTCTCTAGAAAATGACATGAACTGACATTAACCGGTAGAAAACCAGAAAATGACAAGAACTGACATTAACCGGTAGAAAACCAGATATGGGGTTTTGCTTAACCATGGATCGTTGTGAGCAGCGAATTTGACCATAGTGACTGTGACAGGTGATCTAAGCGGGAGTGGGTATCTAGACGTATGTTGTGCTGGTGGTGAGTTTGTTGTAGAGAAAAAGAGAGATATAGAGAGAAAGAAAAATAGTTTGGTGTTGATGAAGTCTAAAAAGGATGTGGCAACGTTGGAGACGGTGGCGGAGAGGTCAAAGAGATGGTAAGTAGTGTTTGGACGGTGTCAAGATCATGTAGATGTTGGTCTATAGAGAGAGTTAGTGAGACGGTGAGAGAATGTCACTTTGCACTATTTAATTTTGTTATATTAGTAGGGTGTTGATCAGTTTTGATTGTAAATAATGAAAAACATAATAATACCTGAGAGATTCGTGAGACCCGTCATTGATCCTGAGAGAGTAGAGGTTGACATGATTGTCAGGATGTGTTGGTTCCCTTTAGGGTATGCAGTTATGATGGATTTAGGATTCTTAGGTGATGAATCGGTTTAGAGATAGGGAGGGCCAAAAAGTTTAGGAAGTGTTATGATAATAAGTTGTGTAACCCTTATTCCCTAGTAAGCTCTCACTTTTATACATACCCAGTTGTTAGGATTAAGTGGCCCAGCGGAATAACCGATTCACAACGAACACGCAATAATAAACGAGAAAATATAAAGCACGACCCACGAACACGAGAATTTTACGTGGTTCGGTTCCAGTGGGGAACCTACGTCCACGGGCTGCAACTAAGGATTTATTATTAAGCTCTGACAACTATTACAATTACATAGACAGGATATATATAGAGACTAATCTAGGGTTTATGTTTGGTGAACAGGAAAACCTAAATGGGCTTCCTAAACATCCAATAAAACAAGCCCAATAGCAATAACTAGCCCAAGGACTTCACAACCAACAATCTCCCACTTGAAGGCCTTGCGATAAACACAAAGTCCGCCAACATGCACAAAGCAATCCATGTCTTCAGTAATCCGTAAAGTTCAAACACACACAGGAACAGAAGTATTCCAGGTCCAGCTCCCAAGAACAAACCAAACTTCAAACCATGTATCCCCAATCAACCTAGTTACAGCCGGCCAATCATCATTAGTAAACAGAAAGGCCCGTTGAAGCCCTAGATGGCTTCAACTCGGTCTCACAAGACCCCGTCTTCACATCCTCAATCCCAACTGATTCCCATAGACACAAACCATCAGATACAGGGATTCTCAAAGGAACACTCCCCACTAGCAGAAACTTCTCAAGAGAGATTTCATTCGGAATCTTGGTCTTCTGAACCCAACGTCGATTTCCAGACGGTGTCGGAACACTCCCCGTGCTCCCACTGCTACAAAAATCCTGTACATGTTCAGTCATCCGAATACACTCAAGCTGATTACCTAAAGTCCCAGAATCCTTTTCTGCTGTAACACCCCAACCGATGGCGGAAACATCGAGGTGTCACGTATGAATGATTGTTCAGTAGCTCATGGTAATACATATGTTTAAATAATCATTTATTCCATTACAATATTGAGTTACATTAAAGTCTTGAATGGAATCTAATACGTCAAACAAACAACGAAACTTCAAATAACTCCTCATGCTAGCTCTAGACTTCAAGCATCAATATTTCCTGTTGAGTTTGGAAAAATGGGGGGTCAACTAGAAGTTGGTGAGAATACATAAGCCATGTCAAGCAAATTGTTTAGGTATAAAAGTTTAGCAATTCATATGTCTATCATAAGTTTAAGTCTACATGAATAAACATGATATGTTGAATCGACATAATCAAACCTCCGACTAGTTTAGGTCCATCCCGTCATCCACGGTTCACCTTAATAATATGTTGGAACGATAACAATCACCCACGCTACCTATGTAGGAGGTACACGTATCCGGGTGGTATTGTCAATCCAATAGATCTATTATTGAGTATCGCCGGCTTGGCCATAACTAATGATTATGTAATGTTGAAACTCGTTGAAACTGTTGTTGTAGTCTAAATCATGAGGCATTAAAGTTTACAACTAGGCATGTATGTAGAATTGCTTAAGTATAATGTTGCAAGTATAAAGAATTGCATAAACATGGTTAAGTAAACTCACCTTAGCAAAGTATTAAGTCTCGAGAAATAGAATATGTGTAGCCCCAAAGTTGCCAATTACAAAAGCTTATAATAAAAGCTTCAATTGTAGAAGTAATAGACTATAGAAGAAAGGTATGAGGGAAAGTTTAATCGGATTGAAACAATCGATTTAGAGGTGCAAAGTATAATGGGTCATAGGTGGGTTTTTATACTAGTTTTGGATTCAATTAGCCATTAAAATTGGTCAACACCATAAAGTAAGGTTTTATGATGATTTGACTATTTGACTAAGACTTTGACTGTTTGACTAAGACTTTGACTAATCAATTTAAGGAATGTGTTAAGTTTATTTTCTTCTGAAATACTACACAAGATGATAGTTGGCTCAGTTGGTTGTCACTGTGTGTTGGTTGGCTGTGGACGCGAGTTCGAGTCCCGGTCCACACAAATCTTTTTTTGGCAATTATTTCCCTAAAACTATATTATTCTAAATTCATAATATGATTATATAAGCCCGAAAGTGACTCGAAATATTTTTAAAACGTACAAAAGTGTCGAGATACAAATAATTATTAGTTTAAGGTATTTAAAACATATATTGTTTAAAACAATACATTCTTTTTATCAAAAAAAAATTAGGGGAAATTCGCGATGTTACATCTGCAAACTAGACTCGTTTAACTGTCGAGTCGGCGAGCCCGACTTTGGCGTTCGTCTTAACAGGGGCGGTCACTTCCCCAAACGGAACATGCACCATATATAACGACCCCTTCTTGAAACCGCTACCAACCACGAGATTACCTTTAACGACCTTCCACTTTCCACCGCCAAACTTAACGTCCAAACCTTGTTCATCCAACTGCCCAACGGAGATTAACTTCATTTCAAGCCTTGGAATAATCCTGGCGTCACACAAAGTCCAAGTAGTGCCCCAAGTAGTAACCAGATCCAAATCTCCCATGCCAGTCACATCAAGAAATTCACCGTTTCCCAGCCTAACCTTGCCAAAATCACCCTTTTTAATATTCCGCATGCCATCATTGCTATGGGTAGCATGGAATGATGCACCGGAATCCATGACCAAGGATTCCACACTGTTTTCAACACACAGTATCAAAGCGTCATCCTCAGAATCGCTTACCGCAGCAGTGTTCAATCCACCAGAATTCTTCGATCATCCATCAGAATTCTTGTTCAGACATTCATTCCTATAATGCCCCTTTTCGTTGCAGTCCCAACAATGCACACTTGGACGAGCCCTAGATGAGCTCCTGCCCCGACCCTTGCTGCTCCCACTGTTTCTACTATTTCCCCTTCCCCTGCCAACATGCAACATCTCAGAAGGCGACCCTTTAGTATTCCTGCGGCGAACATCCTCTCCCAATACCAAATCCCGGATCCTTTCAAATGTTAACCCTTCAGGCCCAACTGAGTTAGTGACAGCAGTCACTGTCCCGGACCAACTATCAGGCAGTGAAGATAGCAAAATCACAGCTTTGGTCTCATCATCGAATCTCATTCCCACAGACGATAACCTGGACAGAAGAGAATTCAAATTATTTATGTGCTCGGTCACTGAGCTTCCCTCTTTCATTCTCATCGTGAACAACTCTCTCATCAAGAACACTTTATTAGCTGCCAACGGTTTTTCATACATGTTTGACAGAGCCAACATCATACCACGAGCCGTGGTTTCAGACATGATGTTAAATGCAACGCTCCTCGTCAATACACCTCTAGCTTTCTTGTCCTTGGCATTCCACAGAGCTTCATCAGCTTCATCCATTTTCTCCGGTTTTTCTTCCAGTACCATATCCAAGTCTTTTTTACCCAACAATGCATCTACCTGCATTTTCCACCAACTAAAATCCGAACCGTCAAACTTTTCAATCATCAATTTTCCGTCTTCAGCCATAATGACAAACGAAAAAAAATAAGATCAAAGTAACCCGGTTTCAAGTTGATAATAACTGGTCAAAAACTGACAAACAAACCAAACCCGAACGACCCGAATAATAACCCAAAACTTGAACACCCAAAACCCGAACAACAACCGAACAAACCCTAACCAGAAAACAAGAACGAGTGAACCTGTCTCCCCCGATTGTGGCTAAAAACGGTTGTAAACGGCGCGTTCCCGAAAACTTCACAATCAGCAGCGGTGGTTCAATTGGTTTTAGTGGTACACAATGTTGACGGCGACTTAAGGTTTAAGAAAACCAAATCGTGAGCCAATAAAACAAATAGTACGTCGACACTTTCTTTAGAATTAATTCAACTTCTATTTTAATAAACAAAAGGAGTTTGCTTTTTTCTTTGTTGCAGATCACTCACGACAAAAGACTAAAAAACAGACCTCCACCTCACTTGAATTATTCAACAAAAGATGTAAATCTTTTTGAAAGAAACCGTGCCACAAAAAAAAATTGCTTCCAAAGGGCTATAACAAACAACCTACGAACCAAACAAAATCTTGTGAAACGTTTCGTGAATCAAACGAGCCGTAGCTCTGATACCACTTGTTAGGATTAAGTGGCGCAGCGGAATAACCGATTCACAACGAACACGCAATAATAAACGAGAAAATATAAAGCACGACCCACGAACACGAGAATTTTACGTGGTTCGGTTCCAGTGGGGAACCTACGTCCACAGGCTGCAACTAGGGATTTATTATTAAGCTCTAACAACTATTACAATTACATAGGCAGGATATATATAGAGACTAATCTAGGGTTTATGCTTGGTGAACAAGAAAACCTAAATGGGCTTCCTAAACATCCAATAAAACAAGCCCAATAGCAATAACTAGTCCAAGGACTTCACACCCAACAGGGGACACCCTACAAGGCCCATCTAATGACAAGTCCGCCCATCAAAGACTCATCTATCGATAATATACAAACGTCACGTATATTTATTCCAACATAGGGAACTCATGCGTTGTGGCGAGTTGACAATACACAGATGGAACATATATGATACGCATAATGGTTCTAACTCTCGGTTCTAAACAGTTGGTTTCGTGGTTCTTGCAGGTCAAATACGTTTATTGCTTACCCCTAGAGCTGGCCCAAGGGGGAGTTAACCCAAACAATGGCTTTGGAAAAAAGTGATTTGTAGATTTATGAAATTATATATTATGTGTGCTGAACGTTTTGATTATAATGCCGCTGTTGCATATTGTTTACAAGCTCCTCTTGTAGCCCAATAGGCTTTGAAAAAGGCCTTGGATTTTTATTTCGCTTTGGGCACTTAAATTGGTCCCCCCCCCCCCCCCCCCTCAAGGCACTTAGTAAATAGAGGAGGCGCTACAGGTGGGATTTTTGTCGATGTGGAGAGGTGGCACTATTTGATACCATGCAGTCTAACTGAAGCTTTAACTTAGAGTGCTTACCTATGAAACTGGCTGTACTCTTATTTTCTTTTCAACTGGCTGTATTCTTATTTTCATTTCGAATAGGCCTACATAATTGATCTAACAACCACAACTTTTTGCATTATGGATAACACATAAGGCTTAGTAACTGTGAGTCAATGGTCAATTTGGATGCATCTATATGTGCTCTATTGCCAGTCAATCCTCCTTGTCCCACTTGTAGAACTTAAGTTGCATTATTTTGGAGTATAGATCACTCTCAATATATCTTGACTTTGTAATAACTTTCTAAGTTTTTAAAACTCCAAAAATATCATAGACTTGTAACCTAAACGAATACAAACGAATAAAAATATATTTCTCGACTTTGTAATAACGGCTAACATGTTTAACGTTGCATAACAAAAGAGAATAAATAATAAAAATAAAGTAAAGTTTAACTAAACGAATACAAACGAACAAAAATAAACGAATGAAATAAACAAACATAAATGAACAAACATAAATGAATGAACATAAACGAATGTTCATGAACACAAATGAACGAACAAAACGTGTGTTCATGCTCGTTCGTTTAATTAAACGAACAAAAATTGTGTTCGCGTTCGTTCTTTTATTTAAATAAACGAACATAAACGAACTTCCCGCCGAACAGTTCATGAATGTTCGGTTCGTTTACAGGCCTAGGGGCGGCCAAGGGCCGGCCACCTCATCCACATGCGTCTAACACTGCCCCAACCGTGTTGGGGCCGGCCAAATCGTCCACTTTCGGACGTTTGAGACAGGGCAAGCCATTGGTTGATCGATGGTGGTGGGGCCTTGCTAACGGTCATATGACCGTTTAAGAATAAAAAAAAAACATTTTCTATTTAAATAATACATTCCTCCAACATTTTAACAAATAAAACACACACAACTACAAATCTCTCTCAAATGTTTACATCTTTTCTCTCAACCTCTACAAAAAATTTTAAAGTTTTTATAAAAATTACCACACAATGCCGAATGCTAATTCTTTTGCTTCGTCATCTTCATCGTCCACTGAGGAAAACCAAATTTTTATAAATATTGTGGCGATGGCGGCGCAAATCATTCAAGATGAGGAACAAGAAGTCTCAAGTGCACCACGAACTAGGAAAACGGCAATAAACAGAGACCGGGAAGGTAACATTTTTTTTAAATTATTGAAAGTTTCATTTTTATGTTTAATTATTATATACATTTACATTATACATTTATGTTTTAGTTCTTTAATTTTACATACATTTAGTTTTTTTTTTCTTTTTTTTTTTAAATTATACGTGTAGATGCCCACGAAAGATTAATGCATGATTATTTTGGCGAGCAACCGTTGTACTCGGATGTTACTTTTTAGTGCCGGTTTAGAATTAGTCGACGACTATTTTTACATATAGCCGACGACTTATCGAGTTGTGACCCAGGTTTAGAACATTGACTTCTGAAATGCCCAAACTCCTTACAGTTCCAACACTGTATATCTTTCCTTGGCTTTTGTAACACCCCAACCGATGGCGGAAACATCGAGGTGTCACGTAGTGACGATTGTTCAATAGCACATGGACTAAATTGTAAATATTTAATAGTAACTAACTTCCATTGTTCAAAACAAAATACAAAGAGTCTCAATATAAATCTCAAACATAAATAATAAATGTTCAACTTTTATTTAAGCACTAGGTCCAGCCTAAGCGTGAAAAGCATGCATGATCAAACTTCACCTGAAACATGTACAAAATAATTTGTCAACACATATAATGCATTGGTGAGTATATCCATTTTCGTTCAAACAGTAATTTGCAATTTATGTGCCATGATACTGTAATATGTAAAAGGGTCAAATTCAAGCCTCCCATCGTTCAATAATCGTTCACCCATCGTTCAAGAAAAACCATAACAATGACCAAGGACTTAACTCGTTCACGTAAGTAACCAAGGGATATAATTCGTAGTACTACTCATTGTTAGGTGCGGCCCAAAGGTTAATGACTTTGACAAATCGTTCATACAATTCACACAAAACATATCAAGAGCACATTGCTTTGTAAATAACATACGTAAGTTTAGTAATAATTGTACATGAGTCACCCCAAAAGAGTAAATAGTAAAAGGGGGAAAGATATACTCACAGTATGCGAAAACGATCAAAATCCACTTAAGCGGTTGTGAGCTAAGTAGTGAGAATTCCGAGGAATTCAACCTATAACGTATATGAATACTAGTAAGGTAAAGTCTACAAAGTCTAAGAGGTATCTAGGGTCTAAGGCATTAGGGTTTGCTAAGTCGATTTGGGGAATTAGAGATTTTATGATTAGTCGAATTAATGTACAAGTTGTATATTAAAAATAATATACCAAAGTTTGTAATATGATTTAGGTAATATAATTATTTAGTTAGTTACTTTAACTAATTATAAATAAATGCAATAACTATAAATAAATAATTATGTGTTTCACAATGATCTACAAATGGTAAATAAGATTTTCAAACATAAAACATTTCTATTTTATAAGAAAAGTATTCATAAAATAGATATTTAATAGTACAAATAAATAACTTATTAATTATGTCTGAATAATCATAAATAAGACTAATAATTCAAGACATGATCCAAAAATATTATTTTTATAGAAAATGGATGATTTCTGATATAAACTAATTAAAATAATTTCCTCATAATTTTTATAAACTTATTTATATTTAAAATTGATTTAATGAGATTAAATCACGTTTAAATGATTAAAAATAAGAAAATTAATAAAAAATAAGTGTTTTCTGACCCCAAATATTTTTATTTCAGGTTAGAATGGTTAGAAATAATTACCCAAAAAGTTTGAGGTTAAAATCATTAAAAATGAATTTTTTATCAATTAATTATGATTAAATCAATTTAATTCAATAAAAATATGAAAATAATACATTTTTCAGAAAATAAAATGGTGGACATGTTCTATGAGGTGTCAAAAATATGAAAATAAATAACTTATTAATTATGTCTGAATAATCATAAATAAGACTAATAATTCAAGACATGATCCAAAAATATTATTTTTATAGAAAATGGATGATTTCTGATATAAACTAATTAAAATAATTTCCTCATAATTTATATAAACTTATTTATATTTAAAATTGATTTAATGAGATTAAATCACGTTTAAATGATTAAAAATAAGAAAATTAATAAAAAATAAGTGTTTTCTGACCCCAAATATTTTTATTTCAGGTTAGAATGGTTAGAAATAATTACCCAAAAAGTTTGAGGTTAAAATCATTAAAAATGAATTTTTTATCAATTAATTATGATTAAATCAATTTAATTCAATAAAAATATGAAAATAATACATTTTTCAGAAAATAAAATGGTGGACATGTTCTATGAGGTGTCAAGAAGCTACTCCTAAATTTTTATAATTTTTGAAGCAAAAATGAATTTATTATGAATATTTAAAGATATAAATGTATTTGTAAGTAAATAATTAAGAAATGAAAATAAAACAAAAAAAAAGAAATACAAAATCTGAAAAAAAAAAAAAAGACTCTTTGCTGCCATGGGGACTCGAACTCGGGTCCTTTCCCAACACCACCACCCACTAAACCACTAGACTACAAGCTTCTTTGTTGATTTATTTGAAAGTTAAATTTATTTAACCATTAATACATAACCATCTTCTTCTCCAAAATCAATCTAAGAACCCTAACCCTAACCCCTAAATCTAATCAGACGATTCAGCCACAAACAGCAACTAAAGCCATAGGGCTTTCAAAGAGAGGTATAAAATAAGTAAAATGGCATGATAATATTGCACTTACAACGCGTATGATGATCGTGAATAGAGGTTTAAATCTCGAACATAAATGGCCGATTGGGATCGATTTGAGGGGTTTGTTTGTGGCTTTCAAATGATTATGTGTGCAGAAATGAAGTAGAAAGTTCAGTTTAAATAATGGATGTTTCAAAGACGCGTTACAATTCGTTTAAAGCTCCGTCCGTTTTTTGCTCCATAAAGCCGATTCAAGACCCTTTAAAACTCGATTTTTACTCATTAAATGATTGATTTTATGAGTGAAAACGCATGTTAGGGAAATATGAACGATTATTACTGATTAAAGGGGTCTTAACATGCTTTAAAATCATTAATCATGAATCGCCGGATTAAATTTCCGGTCGCCGGAACTCCTGGCCGGAAAAGCGATAGCAGCAGCAGGAGATGTTTTTTTTTTTATTTCTTTTAAACTTTTTTAAGACCTGGCAAGATTGGCCCCTCACCTTTAACCTTAGTTAGTTTTAAATGTTTCCTAGTTAGTTTTCCCTTTTAAAACAACTAACCAAGTTAACTATTCACACTTAAAACTTTTATAAACTTGAATTTTTTTACGATATATATTTTTTTCGAAAAATGTTGCCACATACGCGTTAAATTAAATCGAGATCGAGATCCAAAATACATGCAAATATTATAACTTGAGTTTCGCACATTTATTAAATTTGAAAACGACAACAATTACAAGAAATGTTTGAGGACTAAAATTGAAAATATTTGGGGGACTATTTTTGTAAATTAATTGAAAGTCGAAGGTGACGGATGTCACAGCTTTCCAGGTCTTGACTTGCTCCTGCGTTTTGACTTTGATCTACCTCTGTTTCCTCCTCTGTTGTTACTTCTCCCTCTTCCTTCAGTACTGAGCAACGAGCTTGATTCTCCATTGTTCCTTCTTCTGGAATCCTCATTCAGTAACAAATCACGAACTCTTCCAAAACTCAGAGTCTCAACTGACCCTGTGACTGCTGTGATTGTGCCTGACCAACTGTCAGGTAATGAGGATAACAATAGACAAGCGTGCAATTCATCATCTATCTTAAAGTTCACATAAGACAACCGTGTCAAATGTGATTTAAATAAATTAATATGCTCAGTAACAGAACTTCCCTCTTTCATACGAATATTGACTAACTCCCTAATTAGAAACACTTTGTTCGCAAGAGACGGCTTCTCATACATGTCTGACAAAGCTTCCATAATCCCACGCGCTGTGGTTTGTTCCAGAATGTTGTAAGCTACATTCATGGAGAGAGCAATCTAGTGCAGCATCTAACTCCTTCTGTATAAGCAAATCCTTGATTTGCATCTTCCACCAACCAAAGTTCTTGCCATCAAATTTTTCTATCTTGACTTTTCCTTCTTCAAACATTATCTCTTGTCTAAATATCTAGGAAACTAGCCAAAGAAAATACCACTTCTTTTCCAACACAACACCAAAAAGAAAACAAATAATAAGGTCAAACAATGTGCCTTTGGTCAACCTTCTTCTTGATTTTATTTGAAGTGGTGCAAAACCCAAAACAACAAAAGTTGCTTTTTTGAATACGTAATTAATTAGAACCACAAAAAAATCACATTTGCTACTTTGTCTTTTGTGTTGAGTATGGGTGGGTTACAAAACCTGCTATTCTCGTTCTGTTTCCTTAATTATTCGATGTGAGCCACCAAAAGAAAAAACAACCTTTTCTAAACTTCTGCTCGATCGAACAATAAATACAAGAAAAAAAAGAATCGGGCTAACGTCGATTGGCTGGGATGAACGGCTACAGAAGGGTTTCTGGCTGTAAGGGTGACGCGACTGAAACCCTAACAGGAGGTAGGCAGCGGCGGCGCAGGGTGACGGCGCTAAGGTAGTGGTGGCGGCTGTGAGGTTTAAGGTATGTGTTCCTTCTCTGATCAAGAGCCTGAGCTCTGATACCAGTTGTTAGGATCGTAGAACACACACGCACACGAACACAAATATTTACGTGGTTCGGTCTAAACTGACCTACGTCCACGGAGGCAACTGGAGTATTGTTTTTATTGAGTATTACAAAAAAGTTACAAGCACAAGAGATTATTTATAGGCCTAAATTAGGGTTAAACCCTTTGCTAATCTTGCTCAACAAGTTAAACAAACTGGGTCGGGCCTATATGTGGGCTGAAGGCAACATCTCCAACAAATACAACGAGTTCCAACTTTTTCTTTATTTATGTTAATTATTGCAGATATCTAAGATTGTTGATTATATCAAGACATAAAAGCATCAAAATTTACACAAGAACTCAAAGCTTTCAAGTTTGCGGCTTCTAGGCTACACATTAAATCTCCATTAGCTCTCGTGATAGAAAAACGATCCATAAGAAATCCTTTGAGCAAAATCTTGGATATGGACCATGCAAAAAAGAAAATCTTGAACTATTTATTATATGTTGTGCTAGCATATGGAAAATCAATCAAACAAGAAACCGAAAGCATTGAAGGCGATGCATATGATGCTTTTTATTTGCTTGAAACGCCTTTGAAATTCAAAAACCGTCACCGAGTGTACTTTCTTTATCTAACTCTATACCAAGTTTCAACAGTTCTTTAGGTGATTTAAATCTCCAAGTAGACAATGTTTCGATTGTATCTTCGGATGCTGGCACTAAATATGGATTTAGTGAGGTCCACGTAAAATAGGGATTTAATTGTAATCTCTTAATCGCTTAGGGCCAAACTTGTTCATACATGGAAATCTTTCTATGCTTCCTTGGATATCAAGGTGGAAAGCAATTGAAGATGTTAAAACTCAGTTAAAAGAAGATCCAGAATCTCATCTTTTTGTATCTACAAGCTATGTTAGCCCGGTTTTCATGTTTTTAAAAGAGGCTCAAAGGTTAGGCGAATTAGGAGCAAAACGACACGGAGAAAATTGTAGGTAATGGTTACCATTTTCTTACTCTTTAACTGTTACATAAAATTAGATATAGAATTTGGCATTTAGGCTGCAGATCCTAGGATGTTATGCTATTAAATAAAATTACTTATTTACCCCTCCTTCAAAAACCAACCGGTCTCTTTTTATGGGTTGGTTTATTTATCATGTCTTTTTAAACACTCGAGTAAACAACAGAAGGGCATCCAAAGTTCAAACAACAGCTCGTTTCACATAGTCACTTTCAAATGCACATTCAACCATCCCCTTAGTATTGTTCTTTGTTTCATATTTATATTAAATTTCACTAATTTGATTCACATGGCATCATATAGAACCGACGTGACACCTTTACCGAAAGGTGTAATGAGTAATCAGGATTTTTTTGAGTGATTGGGGCGGACATGTCTACCTTGTTTAAGTTTCTTTTCACCCAGAGTGTTTGGATTTGCGTTTAGGAATTACTTAGTTATCTCATGTAGGAAAGTTCGATTTATAATGTGGGCTATGCATATTGATTGTGCATCTATATATCCGGTCAATTAAAATAACCTTCTACCTATTACTCAACATAATTTGAGGCACTTACAAACCATCTTTTTTTTTTTTCAATTTATGGCCTGTATTTACCAAAAATTTATTAGACATCCAAACACAATTGATTATTCAACTTAAAACACCATTGATCTAGATTACTTAGCATCGCATAATGACTTTCATCCAAACACTCTCGATATCACTACGGAAATATATTTTCTTCTTTTATCGATTTTAAATGGTCAAAAGGTCATTAACATCTGTGCATGATGCATATAATTTGAGATTATCATATGTGCTTTTGCTGCAGGAAGCCAACTGGGCATGGATTCTGGTTGCAAGAAATATTTTTTTTTGTCATGTGGTGATATCAAATGGTACCTTTAAGAGTCTTAGTTGATCCTTTAAAAGTGAAGTGATGTAGCAACCTAGACATGCTTCCAAATCTCCCTTCATTTATAAAATTATATTTTCTTTTTACATCGATTTAAAGCAAAAGCACCATTTTGATATTTCTTGCTAATACATCATGATTTTGTTAGGATAATTTGTTTGAACCTCCATTGGATTATTATTGATGTTTTTTTAAATCTCACTTGCTGAAAAATAACCACCATATTATTCTTCGACAACTAAAGATGACACGAAGCCTAACTGAAGACTCCTAAATTAAGGCATACAAATGAAATTTGTTTGAAAATATCATACACGGATGAAGCGATACACATAAGTAGCATAACAAGAAAGACACATAAGTAGCATGGTTGATACACATAAGTAGCATGGTTGAGTCGTGAAGTCTAACGTATGACATATATTGTAATCAATTGAAAACATAAAAAGGCATAGTTGATGTCATGTGCGAGTTGTGCATCCATCGATCATATATCATGAGATAATCGATAAACTAACAAAGACAATGGTCATGTTATACATTGTAGTCGCCGCAACATTGCACGGGTTTCCTACGAAATGGAAACTTCTATAGATATTTTTCGTTGAATTGAATAAAATGTTTAAAACCCGAAATGAGTTGTGGTTCGTAATAGGCATTATAATTGAATCTGATATCAGTCGGGACACCCGCTGCAACGCGCGGGCATTCCTACTAGTAGATGGTAAATGACCGAATGGTTTTGACACTATAAGCTCAAATGTTTACATCCATCTTGCTTCTTTTCCGGCCCACTGTTAACCCAACACAAAATGGCCCAGTTGTAGTTTTAATACCCAAACATTGGACCCATTTGTGGTTTCCATTAAACTTTACTTTGATTACCCTACCCATAAAGCAAACACCATAGGACCACTACTTTCATTACCACAACTTGTGACATTTATTTATTTTTTTGAACCGCTGATTTCTCTTCTTCTTATTTTTCACCTTACCTAGGATTTGAACATGAGTCACTTCCTAACGAGGCTTTGCCTCTTACCACTGGGCTACAATCCAAATGGCTTGTGACATTTAACTATCAGCCAAAAAAGACAAATCTGGCCCTAGAAATCCATTTGAAATCCATTCTCGAATCCTAAACACCACACCGAGTCAAATTGTTTTGTTGCATTTGATTTGGTCATATATTAAACCATAGATCTCGAGAATAGTCCCACCTTCATTTAACATTATTTTCTTGTTTCCTTTCATTTTACACACCCAATTTAAACCCATGTTTGCTTAGACTATAAGAGGGGAAGGTATATTATTATTATTATTATTATTATTATTATTATTATTATTATTATTATTATTATTATTATTATTATTATTATTATTATTATTATTATTATTATTATTTGTGTGTTAAATTTAAAAAAAACAAGCAAATCAGAAAATGCCACGTAGCCAAAACCATCCCCCACGCCCATGAAATCTTCCCCGCCCAAAGCCTTACCTCCCTTCCATGCCCAACTGGGGCGGTGTGGAGGGCTTGAAAAAGCCTTTCCCGCCCCTCTTCCCCCACTCCGGATAGTCTTAAAAGTTTTACCTTTTGACTCAAATCTTTACACATTTCTAAGACCTTATTCAGACAACCAAGGACTTTTTTTTTCCCTTTCATCTTCCCCAAACTGCAACACAAATAGGATCATAAACCATCAACAATTGAATCAGACGATAGAAGCAACAAAAATATGAGGTAGCGATTGGAGGTGTAATCACCAAAAGATTTTAAATGTATCGTTGGATGACTTGAAACTAATGGATATGATTTTAAACTAAAGAACTAAGAAAAATGCTAGATGGATGGACTCAAACATATGACACTAACGCTGTGTTCCCGAGTTAACTAAACGGGAGAAAAGAAAGAAAAGGAAAGGAAGGAAAAATTTGATTGTGTTCCCGAGTTTCATTAAAGGAAGGAAAAGAAAGTAAAACAAAATATGGTGTATTACCGAGTTTCATTAATGGAAGGAAAAGAATGGAAATGGAAGGAAAACTAGGCAAAATCCTTTAGTTTAGTTTTCCTTCCGATTTGAAAGGAAATGGAAGGAAATAATACTTATCCTTTCTTTTCCTTTCCTTTTCTTCTATTATTTTCCTTTCTTTTCTCTCTTTAAGTTAACTCGGAACACAACGTAAATCAATACCTAGGCAAAATAATAATAATAATAATAATAATAATAATAATAATAATAATAATAATAAAATTATTCAATCGCTTCCTTGAAATGAACATATGGGATCCAATTGGTAACTATAGCCAAACGATGGAGAATAGAACACTAACCCTAACCGACCAGACATTGGTTTAACAATTAGAACACATGTTGATCTTGGTTTTCAAAATCGCAAACACAAGTACACAACTAAGGTGTAGTAGATCGGGAACATGCTTTGATACCACTGTAGAATCCTGGATCGGATCGAATCTGGTGAGAAACAAGAATACGATATAAACACAATCGATAGAAATAAATGTGAATTGAACGAATCAAACACAGATTGCATCACGTAGATCAAATACCCAATACTTGTTGGTCGATCTTATATGATATGCAGTAAGTTATGATGAACAAAAGTGATGAATCAAACTGAATTCTATTGATATATGATTGAAGATACAAATGAATCGTAATAGTACAATGTTTGCGTCTGAATATTTTGGTTTCTTGATTGAAACTTGATAAAATGAAAATGTACAATACAACAAATATATATAGTCGGATAATATGGAGTAACCGCCATAACTATAACCGTCAGAGTTGACTATCGGAGTTGACCGACGTGTTTGTTGATAATCCGACGTGACTATATATAAATACAACATAATATATCTAGCTTATATATATATATATATATATATATATATATATATATACGTCCAATACCCTCCCTTAAGCTAGATTGGGAGGACATTCAGCATGTCACGAAGTCTTGTAAAATCCTTCGGTTGCAATGCTTTTGTAAAGATATCTGCTATTTGATTCTTCGTGTCACAATACTTTATCTCCACATCTCCGGTCTTCACTAGGTCTCGAATAAAATGATACTTTACTCGTATATGCTTACTCTTTCCGTGATACATAGGATCCTTGGTTAAGTTTATAGTAGACTTGTTATCACAGTATAATGGTACGGTAGTTGTTCTGTTGAAGTCTAATTCTATCAATATTCCCTTGATCCATAATGTTTGACATCCAGTTAATGAAAGTGCAATGTATTCAGCTTCGGTTGATGATAATGCTACCACCTTTTGTTTCTTTGATTGCCAAGATATTGCTCCTGATCCTATATTAAACACATATCCTGATGTACTTTTGCTATCATCTATGGTTCCCGCATAATCACTGTCACTAAATCCTTTTAGTCCAGAGATGTCCTTTGTGTACACAATTCCTTATTCTATCATACCCTTTATGTATCTTAAGATATGTTTTCCAGCTTCCCAATGTGACTTTCGTGGTTGATCCATGAACCTGCTGACTTTACTTACTGCAAACATAATTTCTGGTCGTGTGTTTGTTAAGTACATAAGACTTCCTATTAGGCTTCGATATAAGCTTGGATCAACAAATTCATCTTTACTATCCTTTTGTAATTTTAATCCGTATTCCATTGGTGTTGAAGCTTTGATGCAATCTTTCATGTTAAACCTTTCTAATATATTTCTTGCATATTTTGTTTGAGAGATCTTTATTTTGTCTTCATCATACGTTACCTCCATTCCCAAAAAATAATGCAATGTTCCCATATCCGTCATTTCAAACTCCTCTTTCATTGATTCCTTAAACTTAGTAATTTCTTCCAAATTGTTGCTTGCTATGATCAGGTCATCCACATACAGGCATATTATCAGTTTAGTTGTTTCGGCCTTCTTTAGGAACAAAGTATGCTCAAATGTACATCTCTTGAAACCGTGCAGTTCAAAATATTGATTTATTCTACTATACCAAGCTCTTGGTGCTTGTTTCAATCCATATAGTGCTTTCTTTAGAAGACGTACTTTATTCTCATTGCCTTTTTGAATGAAACCTAATGGTTGTTCAATGAAAACCTGTTCCTTTAGTTCTCCGTTTAGAAATGCAGTCTTTACATCCATTTGATGTAAATGCCATTTGTTCTGTGCAGCTAAAGCAAGCACGAGTCTAACTGTCTCAAAACGTATGACTGGTGCAAATACTTCTTGGTAATCTATACCATATTTTTGTTTATACCCTTTTACTACCAGTCGTGCTTTATGCTTGTCTACATTTCCATGTTCGTCATATTTGGTTTTGTATATCCATTTTACTCCTATTGGTTTCTGATTCTTTGGTAGATCAACCAACTCCCAGGTGTTATTTTTTTGAATTGATTCTATTTCTCTTTTCATTTCTTCTTTCCACTTTTCTTCCTTATTAGCCTCCTCAAAATCAATTGGATCTGTGTCTGTGTAAAATACGTAATTTGCAGCTTCTCTGTGCTTTCTATACAATTCTCTTACTTCCGGGCTGCTGAGAGGTTGAGTTTTATTGTGGATTTCTGTTAAGGTTCTGATTTTCAAGGGTGGGCTTTGTCTGGATGTAGTTGCATCTAGGTTTTCATCATAAATTTGTACGTTTTGTTCATTTTGTTCATTTTCTTCGGCTTCACTTTGGACAGGCATTTCTATTTCACTTTCTCTTTCAATCGGTTCTTCACTTCTTTCTTGGTTTTCTTCTTCATTTATTTGAGTGATATTTTCTTCTTCGTTTGCTTCCCACTTCCTCTTTTCATCAAATATGACGTCTCTGCTAATTATGATTTTCTTTGTAATTGGGTTATATAGTTTATATGCCTTACTGTTCTCACTATAACCAACAAAGATTGTCTTTTCCGTTTTATCATCAAGCTTTCCTCTCTTTTGTTCTGGCACATGTGCATAAGCAACGCATCCGAAAATCTTTAGGTTTGACACATCTGGCTTAATTCCTGTCCAGGCTTCCTCGGGGGTTTTGTCATTTACGCTTTTAGTTGTTGTTCTGTTTAATATGTAGGTTGTACAACTTACTACTTCTCCCCTGTATATGTTTGGAAGTTTCTTTGATTTCAACATACTCCTGCTTAGTTCCATTAATGTTCTATTTTTGCGTTCAGCCACTCCATTTTGTTGAGGAGTATAGCTAGTGGTCAGTTGATGATGTATTCCGTGTTCTTCTTGCAAGAATCCTTGGAAAGCATTACCACAGTATTCTCCTCCTCTATCTGTTCTTAAGCATTTAATCCTTTTATCTGATTGATTTTCTGCTGAAGCTTTAAATATTTTGAAGAAATGTAATGCTTGTCCCTTTTCCTTGAGAAAATACACCCATGTTTTCCTTGTATGATCATCAATAAACGTTATGAAGTATCTACAACCTCCTATTGTGTTTGTTCTCATAGGTCCACAAATATCTGAGTGGACAAGTTGTAATGGTTGTACAGCTCTCCATTTTGCGTGTTTGACAAAAGGTTTTCTTGCATGTTTTCCTAGGGCACATCCCTCGCATATATATTCTTTTTTCTGTATTTTTGGTAATCCTCGTACAGTGTTCTTATGTCCCATTTCAATTAATGTTTCATAGTTAATATGTCCGAACCTTTGATGCCATAACTCTGAGACACTCTTTAAGGAGGTATATAGTGCCTTTGGTAGATTTTGACTTGGATATAAAGGGAACATCTTGTTTTCAGTCATGGTGATTTCTGTGATCGGTTTTCCTTCGTAACTTTTGATATAACACTTTTTATCTTCAAATGTCACATTGTATCCTCTTTGAAGTAATTGTCCAACACTCAAGAGATTATGTTTCAGTCCTTCAACATAAAATACATTTGATATCTTATTTACTGTGTTGTTTAATTTTATATTTACTTCACCACTACCGAGTACTTGTAATTTCTTGTCATCTCCGGTTCTTACTTCCCGTCTATCTTGTTCATTTAAACTTACAAAAATTTTCTTATTTCCTGTCATATGATTACTGCAACCGCTATCCAAATACCAGCAATCTGAAACTCTATTTTCTTCCATGTTGAAGATCATAAACATTTTATCTTTTTCTACTTTATCCTTTTCTTCATCTTGACTTACCATTAAGGATTCGTCCTTTTCTTCTTGCTCTTTGATTGGACAATTTCTAGCTATATGTCCTAACCCTTGACAATTGTAGCAAACTATAGGTCCGTATCTTCCTGACCTACCTCTTCCTCTTCCTCTACCTCGGTAGCTGTTATTAGATCTATTTCCTTTGTATTTCCCCTGATTGTTACTTTGCATTTGAAATGCTTGATCAACAACATTTGTGTCATATTGTTTTAACCTTAGTTCATGTGATTGTAAGATTCCCATGAGTTCCTCAATAGACACAGATTCTAGATCTTTTGATTCTTCTACTGCTACTACCACTGATTCGTATTTTCTTGTCATGCTACGTAGAATCTTTTCTACAACTCTTTGATCACTCAATTCCTCCTCATTGATTCTTAATTGACTTACTACGGCAGTCACTCTATCAAAATAGCTCTCTATGGTTTCGGTTTCTAACATTCTCAATGCATCAAATTCGCATCTCAGTGTTTGTAATTTTACTGTTTTAACACGTTTTTCTCCATGATACGTTTTATGTAGTATTTCCCATGCTTCTTTGGATGACTTTGCATTGATGATTCTTTCAAATATGGCTTCGGTTGTTGCTTGGAACAGATAATGTAACGCCTTTTTGTCACGTTTGTTTTGTTCCTTATGTTCCTTTCTAATTGCGTCCGTGGGTTCTGGAGGCAATTCTCTGATTCCATCTTCAACAACGTTCCATAAATCTTGTGATTCCAGTAGAACTCTCATTTGTATGTGCCAATGATAATAGTTTTGTCCTGATAATTTTGGCACTTGCGTTTGAATCCTAGATTGTGTTGCCATATTTTGGTCTAAAGTTTTGTCAATCTTTTGTTTGTAACTTTAATTCTTCGAGTGTTAATTATTATTTTTCTTTACAACGGTTCAAGTGTATGATATAATATGTTCTGTGATCTTCTGTATAAAGAAAAAAACTGGTCCTAGTAATAAATTGCAAAATATTCTGATAAGAGATATAGGATCTTAGTTCTTTCCTGTTTGATGCCAATGTTTTCGTATAACCGTCGAAGAAGAATAAGAACGATCAGTATTCCCATGTTTGTTGTTCCAAAGATTGATGCAATAATTCTTCATATTCTCTTCAGAGTTTGCCGAGTGATATCCTTGTGATCTTTCTTCGATATATATCTATGTTTCCGTCTTCCTTCCTTCAATAATTTTTCCTTCGATTTGCGTCTTCAACGATTTTTTATCGTACTCTGTTTTTCTTCTTTTCTTTTCCAACAAATTTCAGAGATGATTCGAAAGTTTTGTTCCCTGATTCAGAATGGCTCTGATACCAGATATGTTGGTCGATCTTATATGATATGCAGTAAGTTATGATGAACAAAAGTGATGAATCAAACTGAATTCTATTGATATATGATTGAAGATACAAATGAATCGTAATAGTACAATGTTTGCGTCTGAATATTTTGGTTTCTTGATTGAAACTTGAGAAAATGAAAATGTACAATACAACACATATATATAGTCGGATAATATGGAGTAAGCGCCATAACTATAACCGTCAGAGTTGACTATCGGAGTTGACCGACGTGTTTGTTGATAATCCGACGTGACTATATATATAAATACAACATAATATATCTAGCTTATATATATATACGTCCAATAATACTCAATCACTAAGCCATGTTTTACAATATAAACATATTCAACACCCGACAATTTCTTGTCTTTTCAGCAAAGCAACGCTCAAACCAAAAATGCACTAAAACTAAATTATTTTAGGTAGAATTGGAATCTATGGTTTAAATATTTTTTTTCTAGAATAAATTTAATGGTAAAATATATAATTGTGGAATGGTTACATCAACAAACTGATACGACTAGTTATATCTGAACCCCGCAACCCGCACCCACTACTTGCATGCCTTGCGGCGATGTTTCTGCCATACCCGAATTACCCGATGCCCCTACCCGCTTGACACCCCTTGCACCCTAGAGATGGCAATGGGTCGGGTTTGGGACGAGTTTAGTTAATCCCAACCCTAAACCGGTTTAGATAATCTTGTCCCAAATGTGTTGGGTTTCTATCTGGTATTGGGTGTACCTGCGGGTTTCAAGTAAACCCGTTAAGTTAAAAAAAATTACTTGTCGAATATACGAGTCCCAAAAATCGTCCGCTATCTATCGGGTGATTACTAATTAATTATATTTAGCATTATTACTGTAAAAATATATCAAATAACTACAATGTAAATAAATAAAATACCTAAATGTGTAAAAAATATTTATGCACACACGTACCTAAAAAACATAAATGAAAGTATATCTGGTATACAATCATTGGGTATACTCCATCGGGTGATCGGGATCGAAGGGTAAATGGATAAACCACCAAATCCCAAACATCTCCCAAACATGCGAAAAAAAAAAACTATTCTCAAACTCGATCCAATACCCGATTACCTAAACCTAAGCTGTCCCAAATGTGTTGGGTTTCAGGTTTGATTAACATCCCTAATGTTAATAGGCCATGTTGGACCAAAACCATCTCACCTTTATTGATTTACATCGGCAAATATTTAACCACTTGTATTTTTAAACTAGGGAAGTAAACTTGGTTTATATTAAATTTTGGCGGAAGCAAGTATCTTTTTTTTTAACGGCAAATTACTTTATTTATTACTAAAAAATACACACCAATGCTAGCAAGATGCTAGACTATACAAACCATCGCCTACATCTTTATACATTATATCATTAAACATTTGTCCCATAGAATAATTGACTATACAAAGTATCTTTGTATACTAATATACATATTACCGAAATTCAATTCAAGAACTAAACCAACACACAAACTCCAATCAAACAAAATCGACAAAATAACACTAGTACAAAAATGTTCAAAAAAGACGGTTCTCGAAATGCTTTTAGGACGGTTTGTATAAAAACCGTAGTATTATCATATTTTAATTTTATATATTAATTAAAACCGTCTTTTTTTTTAAGTGAACCGTCTTTTTTGCTAAACCGTCTTAATTGACAAAAGTTATTTTTTTAAAATTTTTACAACCGTTTATTATCATATTTTAATTTTATATATTATATAACTATCTTTTGTAAATTTAAAAGAATACTACAACCGTCTTTTATGTATATATATAATATGACAAAAGATTAAATAACATAATATCACTTATTTTCTTTTTAAAATTTTAAAATATACCTATCATGTTTATCAAAAAAAGTATACGGATCATATATGTATTTCAAATTGATCAATATTAATCACAATCCTATTAACTTCTTTCACATCATCATCATTAATTTCAACTACAACAAGAATTCTTTATTATCATTCAACTCAGATAATACATTCATCGATCAATCTAGAGAAGTTCTTTATTCTATATTACCTGGAACTTCAACAAGGTAACCGTATAATAACTATAATAACTATATGTTTCTTTTATTTAATTAAATTATTATTACATATTTGCATACACTCATTTAGATATATAAACCTTAGTTTATACCGTCTAAAATTAATCTACTAGATGTTAATTTTGGATTGTATCTTTTATGACTGCTTTCTAATTGTTCTAGCTCATTAGGATATATATACATTTAACGGGTTGAAAAACAATCGCCAATCTTCTCTTATACTCCATCAAGTTTGTTGTTTAAGTAAACATGAGGAGTTAAAGGGAATATTGTTGGCCTTTTTAAACTATGAACCCGTTAGAATGTGTATATATCGAGCTTTCAAGCCGAGCTAAAGTTCTTAAATATACAATCGAGCCGAGCTCATGCGCAAAATACAAGGCTCGAATCAAACTCGAGCTTCTGAAAATTTTCACGAGCCAAGCTTTATAATGCAAGGCTCGGGCTTGACTCGGCTCGGCTCGTTTGTACCCCTAGCTACCATAATGTACAGAAAGTGTTGCATGCTAAGATCTTAATTAGCACTTGATATGCATCTATATGATTATTTCAAACATTATTTCGAACAACAATCATTAAATATAATGGATTTCAATTCTAAGTCATTCTCGTTTGAAAAAAATAAAATTAAGAAGCCATACCATAAAAGCTAATCCAAGACCGGTTTAAACGATTTCACGGTTTGAAACCGAACCATGAACACCCCTACCTCTATATATACAGACATACTATTTTAATTCATATTTGTTTTTGTCTGTTTATTCATTTCAGATGGATCGTAACAATTGGATGTACCAAACTAGACGTACTAACCCAGAATTTATGATTGGCCTGAAAAGTTTTCTTAAGACTGCTCAAGAGGATCGTGTGAAAAAAGGAAATGAAACCATTTCGTGTCCTTGTATGGAATGTAAGAATTTTACCAAATTTAAGGAAATAAATGATGTCGAGTATCATTTTCTTATAAATGGATTTATGTTTAATTATACTTGTTGGTCCAAACATGGTGAGTCGCTTGCTAATCGTAGCACAAAGTCCACTAATCTGGAAGCTAATTATATTGAGGAGAATGATGGTCCACACATTAGTGATGACAATGATAATTTTTTTGAGGGCGTGGATAATTTAAATGACATGTATAATGATTTGGAGGCTACTACTTGCGATGATGATCAAGAAAAACTACAACAGTTATTTGTCGATGATAACAAACCGTTATATGATGGTTGTGAAAAATATTCTAAGCTTAGCGCTGTGCTAAAACTTTTTAACTTAAAGACAAACTACAGTTGGAGTGATAAGAGTTTTACTTGTCTATTAGAGTTATTGCATGACATGCTTCCCAAAGACAACGAGTTACCTGTATCCATATACCAAGCTAAAAAATTGATGTGTCCAATGAAATTAGAGGTTGAAAGAATACATGCATGTCCAAATGATTGTATCTTATATAGAAACCAGTTTGAAAAAAGTCATAAGTGTAGATGTGGTGAATCGAGGTACAAGCGTAAAAATGAAACTGATGAATATCATGACGATGTGACGAAAAACGGACCACCAGCTAAATTATTGTGGTATTTCCCCATTATACCGAGATTAAAACGTTTATTTGCAAATCCAAAAGAATCAAAGTTGTTGCGTTGGCATTCTGATGATCGTAAGGACGATGGAAAGCTAAGACATGTGGCAGATTCACCTCAGTGGAGGAATTTTGATTACGATTATCCCGATTTTGGCAATGAGGTTAGAAATTTACGGTTTGGTCTTAGTACAGACGGTATGAATCCTTTTAGAAACATGAGTAGTCAACATAGTACTTGGCCGGTTCTTCTATGCATCTACAACCTTCCCCATGGCTATGCATGAAAAAAAAATACATAATGATGTCGCTATTAATTCAGGGTCCAAAACAACCCGGTAATGACATTGATGTTTATTTGTCTCCTTTGATTGATGAACTTAGAACCATATGGAGCCCAGGTGTAGACATGTACGATGCTTACTTAAATGAGAACTTTATGTTACGAGCTATGATTTTTTGTACTATAAGTGATTTCCCAGCATATGCCAATTTGTCAGGATATAGTACAAAAGGTTATCAAGCTTGTCCTGTATGTGAAGATGAAACAAACTCTATAAGATTAAAACATTGCAAAAATAATGTGTATATGGGCCATCGACGATTTCTTCCGCGAGATCACCGTTATCGAAGATTTACAGACGAGTTTGATGGAAAGGAGGAGCTCGGAAGGGTTAGGAAAGGTTTTGATGCATTTTCACGAGTAGAAACTATGAATACCGTTTTGGGAAAAAGATCTCGTACCGAGACTAGAGGTAATTGGAAAAAGAGGTCAATATTTTGGGATCTACCTTATTGGAAAAGTTTGGAAGTTCGACATTGCCTAGATGTTATGCATATTGAGAAAAACGTGTGTGATAGTTTGTTGGGTCTATTGCTAAACATTCCTGGAAAAACTAAAGATGGTATTAATGTTCGTAAAGACATGGAAGAAATGGGAATACGTAAAGAGCTTGCCCCCGTTGAGAGAGCCAATAGTATTTATCTTCCACCCGCATGTTATACCATGTCAAGTGAAGAAAAAAAGAAGTTTTGCCAATGTTTGCACGGTATTAAAGTTCCATCTAGTTATTCTGCAAACATTAAAAGCTTAGTATCGATGAAAGATTGTAAATTGATCGGTATGAAGTCTCATGATTGTCATGTTTTGATGACACATATGATTCCTATTGCAATTCGCGGATTGTTACCTAAGGAAGTCCGACATACAATCACCAAACTTTGTTTGTTTTTTTAACATGATTCACTCAAAGGTTATTGATCCCGAAGTCTTGGATAGTTGGGAAAAGGATATATATATTACCCTTTGTGAGCTAGAGATGTATTTTCCACCATCCTTTTTTGATATAATGGTTCATCTAGTATCTCATATCGTAAAAGAGATAAAGTCTTGTGGTCCTGTATTCCTACGATACATGTACCCCTTTGAAAGATATATGGGTGTGTTGAAAGGTTATGTGAGAAACCGTAATCAACCAGAAGGTAGTATTGTTGAAGGGTATACTTCTGAAGAGGTGGCTGAGTTCTGCGCAGGTATTGATATCACAACATTTATATTATAATTGAGTTTTGTTAATTATAAACGAGATTGTAATACTACTTTTATTTGCAGGGTATTTGGAAGGTGCTAGAAGTATTGGTGTTCCTAAATCTCGTCATGCAGGTCGACTTCAAGGTGTGGGAGGAGTTGGTAAGAAATTAATCACCCCAGAGTCTCATGAGGTACAAATTGCTCACTTTACTGTTCTACAACACATGACGTGTATTGCTCCGTATGTTAATGAACACAAGAATATATTACGGTCAACACACTTGGGCAAGTCTGATAATTGGTATACTAAAAAACACAATGAGGAGTTTTCTGGTTGGTTGAAGAAGAGGGTGGAGGAAACCTATGGTGAACCAGACGTTGATAAAACTGTGGAGAAATTAGGGAAGGGGCCAGATTTTAGAGTAATATCTTACCAAGGGTATGATATTAATGGTTATACATTTTACACTAAAAAACAAGATGATAAAAGTGCAACGCAAAATAGCGGAGTTACACAAATAGCCTCAAGTATAACGGCCGACAAAATGATAATCGCCAAAGAATCATATTATGGTGTCATACAAGAAATTTGGGAGTTATCGTATTCTTCATACGTAATTCCTATGTTTAGATGTAAGTGGGTCAAAAACTCCACGGGTGTTAAAGTTGACGAACATGGTTTTACACTTGTCGACCTTACAACGGACGGGTATAAATCAGAATCATTCATTCTCGCAACTCAAGCCACACAAGTATTTTTTGTCAAAGACCCGTGCAATCCAAGATACCATATAGTATTGCAAGGTAAGCGACGTATTCTTGGTGTTGATAACGTTGATGATGAGGAAGAATACAACCAATTTGATGAATTACCACCGTTTTCGGTTGGTATTCAATCGGTTGGCGACTATATCGCCGTTGGCACCTCATACTCACGACGATCTGACCACGATGAAGGGATATCTGTCGAAAAACCAGCTCGAACAAAGGTTTGATATAGTCACACACACACACACACACACATATATATATATATATAATCAAACTAAGTTAAATTTATTAATAAAAGTTTTCTTATGCAGGGCTCGAAAAAAGCTCGAAAAAAACGAGCTAGAGCTAGGCGGGCAATTTTTATCAAGCGAACAAGTTATGTTCAGAAGTGAAAATTTAGGCGGCCAATTTTTATCAAGCGGGAATAAGTGAGATTTATTAGGGTTTTCATCTTATTAACTCCCCCAAAATTAACTATACATACGCCTTCTACTCCACAATCGGTTAGCGACTATCTCCAAGCTCTCATTTGCAATCTTTGTAAGTTATCTCCAATCTCTCATCATTTTCAATATTAATATAATGATAATGATTGATGATTGTCCTTCGTATTATCGGACGTTTTTAATCGTTAGTTTGGACCATGTTTTTGCTTTTGATTTCTTTATTAATCGCTATCAAATTTCAAGTGCTTATCATTTTTCATATCCTCCATCACTTTCATGGTTATTGTTAAAAACCTTTTATTTGCAAGTTTTATGGTCAAAGAAACACTTTTTGTGAGTGTTTTTTTTCCTTTTTGAAGATGAATCACAATTCCTCCGTCACTTTTTGTGAGTCTTTTAATTTGAATTTTTAGTCACTCAATTACTTTTGCCACTTTTTTTGTTTTTATATCCCCTGTCTTGGAATAGCCTATGATACAACTTGTTGAAGCGTTTTCGCCTGCTGAACGCTATGGATGAATTGGTACTTTTAGAGTTTTAGCTTCAAAATCTATTAAAAGAATGTAACTTTCGTATGGTCTGAAACGAATCAAATAGCCGTTTTAAAAAAGAAAAAAGAAATCACTTTGATTCTATCTGAACTTGTGTTTGAACCTTTGTCCTTATGTAGTATAGAGGTACTAGTTACTATGTTCTGTCCTTTCTAGCATTTGGGCATGCTTGAACCTGCTGTTTTATCAAACAATATCATGTAAAACATTAGGAGGCACCTCTAATATAAGGCTGATAAAATCAGCTGGTTGCATCAAACAATGTCATGGACCATTGTTTTCGTGTGGCGTTCACCGTATCGAGCTTTAGGATTTGAAAATGAATGTCGCTGATGTTTTTTTGTCATATTTTTATCTACTCGCCTTGCTTGATGATTGTTTTCAGTGGTTCTCAATGAAGTATTTCGATTGATTTTTGTCAAACTTCAACTGTTTCGTTAGGTATCAAGTTTGAAAATGTCCGAGAAGAAAAGGAGGGGAATATCAAAATGTAAAAAGAAGCTTTTGCATCCTGGAGAATCTACCGTTGACTTTGACGAGAAGGGTAGAGCAATTGGCAAGAATGCTGTGAGGTTTATGTCTTGGATTGGTGTAGAATTTAAGTCAAGGATTCCATACAATAAAGTTGCCAAACAGGTAAACCGTAAAGACTTTGAAGATATTTGGGAATATGCCAAGGTATTGTTTACTTCTTCTTCCTTTAAATTTGAGAAATTAAATTTGTTTACTTTTTGTTTAATAAACTGACAAAAGCTTTGGTATACTATGCTGTCATGTTTAACTGTTCTTGCTATTTTTTAATTGTTAATATTAATATGTAGGAAACATGGAAGATTGAGGACGACGCCGTTATAAAACGAGTTACTTTATCAAAGGGGGAGAGTATAATGAGGAAATTCCGTCACACGCTTAGAAAAGAATACGTTTATAAAGATGAATATCCTAATAAAGATAAGGATAAAACCCCCGTTAAAGATAAATGTGACACTCCCTTTGAAACGTACGATTATCTAGACTCGGAACTTTGGAATTCTTTTGTTGCAGTTGTTGATACTGAAGAATGGAAGGTAATTTGTGAATTATTTTTCATTATTATTGTTGTTGTTGTTGTTGTTATTATTATTATTATTCTATTTTGGAATTATTAATTACACTTCTCACAATATTTTTTAAAGGAAATAAGGCGAAAAGCAAAGAATAGTGCAGCACACAACATTGACCCTTCGCGTGTCGGACGTTGTGGATTTGTTGGATTGGAGCCCCACGTCGAAACCAGATGGAATCAACTTGTTTCAAGCTATCCATGTTTAGATGTTATTCAAGACGATCATTCTAAAATGTATACTGTTAGCAGAGCACGTCTCAATCCGGTTACAAAATTATATGAACTTGGAGAAGACCTTGTATTAAATGGTGAATTGACAGGGATAATTAAAAAATTGGTATGTTATATATATTTATTTTATCTACTTATATTAATCAAGTTTATAACTGTGACTTATTTTTTAATAGTATTTAAAAGAAAGACAAATGAGGGAAGATGGTTCTTATTCTACAAAGGATGTTGTTACGGAGGTAATTGGGAAAGGACACCAGCATGGGGGGCGTACACGTTTATTCTCGGATGTGATTGGTCCTACAAAATGCTTGTTTTCCGAAATTAAAACAAAGAAAAAGAAGAGCGTGGCTGGAGAAACAACAGTTGGGGATAGGCCTGGTATGGGTGACTCGAGCCCTACCTCCGGTAGTTCCTACACAGAAATTTTGGTAATGTATTGTCCAATTTTTTGATATGTTATTTTAATTATATTTACTAAAAGCTACTGTTTGCATGCAGTCTATTAAAAAATGTCAACTTCTACATCCTGACGACAAAGGCACTCCTGAGGTTATAGGTATGGGTCGTGTTCATCCTACTCCTGAGAGGATTATGCATAATTGCCCAATGATAGATGGGTTTGTCAAAGTTCAAGTAGATAGAATTGTAGAAGGTTGCGAATCAGTTTCTCTCTTGCCTGAGTCATGTATTCCCGGTGCTATTGAATGTTTGGAAGAGGCAAAAGGAAGTTTTATTCAGTGGCCTATTAAATTAATAAAGGTATATTTTATGTAAATAATTATTGTATATTGATTTCATTTGTTGATATACTAATATACATGTTTTTTTTACAAAGTACAGATTTTAAACAACGATTCATCTCAAATTGGAGAACCGTCTCACCATTCTATGAATACACTTTATAGGCCACAGGTAGTTTATATTATATGTTATTATTTGAGGTTTTTTTCCTTATAAATAGGTGGTTTAGTTAGATAAAAATATGAGTGATATTAGGTGAGTAAGGAGGAAAAGAGTGGAAATGGGTAGTTTGCGGATCCGATCATCAAGATTGGTCAGAATGTTGCAGAGAGTACAAAGTGATCTGCAGTTAGCTGATCAATCTGCAAACTACCCATTTTCGCTTTTTTCCTCCTTACCCACCTAGTATTATTTTTTCTAAACCACCTATTTATGAAAAAAAAAATCCTTATTATTTTTATGATTGCTTGATAAAAAATAATATGTTTTGCCAATGTAGTTTGCTGCAACATCTGCTCACCAAGAACGAACGGATCCTGATGAAAGAAACGAGTATCAAATTTACTCGTATGCATTGCAAGATGAGGATGCTTTTAATGAATTGGTAATCACATTATTTATATATATGTGTGTGTGTGTGTATTTATATGTATAGATTTATTTACTAATAATATCATTATTGGTTAATGTAGCTCGCTGATAAACAGTTTTCTCAAAACACAATTCAGCATGTTCCTTGTCATAAGCCTACTGAGTTCGTTCACGCATGTAAACCTACCGAGCCCGTTGTTGTGTCACCTTCAAAAGAAAAAACAGCTGCTCATAAACATTTTTCTCAGAATACAACCGAGCATGTTCCTTTTCATAAGCCTACCGAGTTCGTTCATGCATATAAACCTACCGAGCCCGTTGTGTCCAGACCTTCAAAAGAAAAAACAGCCGCTCATAAACATTTTTCTCAGAATACAACTGAGCATGTTCCTTTTTATAAGCCTACCGAGTCCATTCACGCTTATAAACCTACCGAGCCCGTTGTTGCGTCCAAACCTTCAAAAGAAAAAACAAAAATATTAAAACTTTTAGAAAAGGCGAGGGCAAGGCCTCAAAGCATATATGGATTGGCGCAACAAGTGGCGATTCAATCTGAGAAAGCCTTGTCTATGGTTTTTATATCGCCGACGGGGATGTATGAGGAACGTATTGAAGAGACTGTTGAATTTGAGGCGGTTATACAATTATGTGTTAATGGTTGGGCGGATGCTTGCTTTGTGCATTGGTTTACAATGTATGTTCGACTATTTTCTGTTTTAATTTATTATGGTATTATTTTTTACAACATAACCGAGTATTACTAACCTTCTAATGTGTCTTTTCTACTTGTTTTTAGGTATTTATATTCAACTGGGGAACGAGAGGGTTTAAATAATACAGCATATTTTCATCCCCGTTATCTTGAAGGTGATCTTGTCTCAGACGATCGTGAATTTGTTATTGATCACATCAGAAATGTCATCTCTTTTCACAAGGACAAACAATGGTTTATGGCACCACATATAGTCGGGTATTATATTATTTTCATATTAGGACCAATAACTTCACACTTCAACCTTCTTTAAGTTATGTTAGAATTTGGTTTTAATTTTTATTTGTCAAGTGTTGTTTAAATCTGATGCTTTTCATACTCACCCAGGAAACATTGGCTATTAGTTTTACTTCAACATCATCCGGTGTATGAAACTTGGAAGGGTTATATATTTGACTCAAGAAAAAATACAAAGGATGCTTCAGAATATGAGATTACGAATTTATTTGAACATGCCACAAAACAGCAAATAACGTGGGTTAAGGTTAATGTAAGTTATCTTTTGTTTTTTACACGTTTATAAGTTTATTTATATATTTTAGTTAACTAATTGTTAATTCAATTAATTTTTTGTAGTGTCGTCTACAACCTAACGGTTGGGAGTGTGGTTATTGTGTTATGATGGCTATGTATGATTTTGTGATTTGTAATAGAGAACATATGGTAAGTATATATTATATACTCATATTTATATTTGTTTGACTAAAATGTATGCAAAATGTAATCTAACTTTTATCTATCTTTATGTTGTAGTTGATAAATAAAACCACAATGGTTCGCCAAGGTGAAATTAACGAATTTGTAGAGCGTACTTTAAAGATATTTATATCATCTTTAGGTCACGGCAAGAAGGTCGAGGAGGATGAATGAAGGTAGGTATATTAGCATGCTACTCTTTTATAAGTAATTTTTTTTCTTCATTTTTTTATAAATATTTGTTTTGGACCCCTTGAGTGAGGCCTGGAAACACAATCTTTTTATTCATTATATTGGGAATTAATTACGCAGATTGTTAATCACTTTGACCCGTTTGTCCATTTTTATCCCAAGGCCTAGGCGTGCCAAAGGGCTTTTGACAATATAGATCACATATATTGTTAGGGATTCCTAGGAGCGCTAAAGGGCTTTGTGTTAACGCTGAATCTAGTTGGCACAACTTGTGTTCTATTTTTGGGTTTGCATTTATACTTCCTCATGATTCAAACAGTGAGATCCCTGGTTTGTTTTATTTTTAATGGTGGCTAATAGCTATTTTTCTTTATGTTTTGATCAGTGGCAAAGGAATTCTAGCTAGATAGTGGTTGAGGGGCTTGTAGTTATGGTGGATAAAAAAGGTTGCATGCACAGGAGGTTTTAAGATGCTGGTTTCTTGTTGGGATAAACTGAATTAGCCTGGATGTTTTTTTTACTATGTTTATTTATAGTTTTAGACAATTGGACAAAATGGATCATTTACCTATTTTAGCTATGTTATATTGCTTTTATTTGTGTTAATATGGTGAATCAGTTTGATTGTGATTGAAAATGTGTTAATATGGTGAACCAGCTTGATTGTGATTGAAAAGAAAATCTGATCAAATATTGTTCAATTAAATTGATGCTAAAATAAAATTTAGTCGGTGAATTAAATTAATAAATTAATGGGAACATAAAATAATACTTATTTGCTTACCGTCCTATTTGCTTGGCCGTCTTATTTGCTTTCCAATTTAGAAGCGTCCTATTTGCGTCAAGCCGTCTTATTTGCTTTTCCAATTTAGAAGCTTTTAGGACGGTTATTGTAACCGTCTTTTTTAGTTTTAATACATTTAAGACGGTCAATTATCAAAAACGACGGTATTTTTTAAGACGGTAACAAAAGCGTCTTATTTACTATAAAACCGTCTTATTAGATTCCCTTTTTTTGTACTAGTGTAACCAATGATAGAAAGGAAAGTTTGATCACAACTACGATATGGAGGCGGCAAACTAGCACTTGATCGACAAAGTCTATATACATATATAATCAAACATCATGCCTACAATTAACAAAGAAAATCCATGTCAAGTCCAAGTATAAAGATGAATCAGAAGCTAAGAGAAAAAGAATCGAAAATGTTGACATACACTACTAAAAAAACAGCTTCAACACTAGAGGCAGTAAACTAACACTTGATAAAGTCTACATACATAATCCAACATCAATGCTTGAATTAACCAAATAAGATCCCCGTGTCTACTTTAAGTGCAAGCATTAAGATGAATTAGAAAAGATTGGAAATCCTGGTTTGCATCGCTTGGAAACTGAGCATTCATGAAAAGAACGCCAAGGGAGTCATGACAATCATTACAGACGATATATCGTATAATCTAGCCACTGAACCAACGCCATCCATGATCCGTGTATGGTGTAAAATGAGTCTCCAGTTTTAAGCAATAAACACCAAGCCTCAACTCGTGGGAATGAAAGCCATGAGACTCGCAAATAGATCCAAAAGGTAATTCAAACCCATGTAGTGCGTGAGTGTCACGAACGTAGACACTATAATAACATGAGAACTGTACGGTACCATGCATATATAATTTCAAATTTGCACATGTAAATTTAAACTCTTTGAATAAAACTCCAGTCACATTTATTCTGTCACCTACATTTTTAAATGCGGACTTCTAATTTAGGCTAAGAAAATGGGGATCGGGAATGCAAAGGTAGCCTCGAGGCTGATGGGGAACACCACACCCGAAGATTAGGGTTTAGTGCCATCGTGATCCTCAACACGACCTTCCTGATTATGGGTGGCAAAATGGGTAAGTTGGGTGGGTTTGGTTGTTGGGTCAGGATGGGTTTGGGTTAGGATGGGTATGGGTCAAGATGGGTAGATTAAAAAAATGGGTTAGGATGGGTTGGGTCAGGATGAGTTTGGGTATGAATGGTTTAGATTAGGTTCACATTAAAATAAATTAAAATTATTTAAAAAAATTAAAATAACAATAAAAAATTTAAAAAGTAAATAAAAATAAAAAAATAAAATTAAAATTAAAAAAACAAAATAAACTTAAATATAAAATTTTAGAGGATCTGAAGTATTTCATTTTGAACCGAACCGGTTCGACCCTATCGGGCTGGATAACAACCCGGAACGTTACGACCCGGCCAGGCCGGGTAGCGACCAGAACTGTTTCGACCTGACCTGTCCGGTAACGACCCGGACCGTTTCGACCCGGCCGTTTCAACCTGACCCGTCCCGTTTCGACCCGGCCAGGTCCGGTAGCGACCTGGACCGTTTCAACCCGATCGGGCCCGGTAAAGACCCGGACCGTTTCGACCCGACAAGACCGGTAGCGACCCAGACCGTTTCGACCCGACCGGGCCCGGTAACGACCCAGACCGTTTCGACCTGACCCGTCCCGTAGCGATCCAGATTGTTTCGACCGGGTCGGGCCCAGTAACGACCCGGACCGTTTCGACCCGCCCGGGCCCGGTAGCGACCCGGACCGTTTCAACCCGGTCGGGCCCGGTAAAGACCCGGACCGTTTCGACCTGACAAGACAGGTAGCGACCCAGACCGTTTCGACCCGACCGGGCCCGGTAACGACCCAGACCGTTTCGACCTGACTCGTCCCGTAGCGACCCGGATTGTTTCGACCGGGCCGGGCCCGGTAACGACCCGGACCGTTTCGACCCGCCCGGGCCCGGTAGCGACCCAGACCATTTTGACCCGACCGGGCCCGGTAACGACCCAGACCGTTTCGACCTGACCCGTCCCGTAGCGACCCGGATTGTTTCGACCGGGCCGGGCCCGACAACGACCCGGACCCTTTCGACCCGCCCGAGCCCGGTAGCGACCCGGATCGTTTCGACCGGGCCGGGCCCGGTAGCGACCCGGACCGTTTCGACCCGACGGGACCGGTAGCGACCCAGACCGTTTTGACCCGACCGGGCCCGGTAGCGACCCGGACCGTTTCGACCCGACCGGGCCCGGTAGCGACCCGGACCGTTTCGACCCGACCGGGCCCGGTAACGACCCAGACCGTTTCGACCTGACCCGTCCCGTAGCGACCCGGATTGTTTCGACCGGGCCGGGCCCGGTAACGACCCGGACCGTTTCGACTGGCCCGGGCCCGGTAGCGACCCGGACCGTTTCGACTCGGCCGGGCCCGGTAGCGACCCAGACCGTTTCGACCTGACGGGACCGGTAGCGACCCGGACCGTTTCGACCCGGGTGGGCCCGGTAACGACCCGGACCGTTTCGACCTGGGTGGGCCCGGTAACGACCCGGACCCTTTCGACCCGACCGTGCCCGGTAACGACCCGGACCGTTTCGACCCGACCGGGCCCGGTAACCACCCAGACCGTTTCAACCTGACCCATCCCGTATCGACCCAGCCGGGCCCGGTTGCGACCCAAACCGTTTTGACCCGACCGGGCCCGGTAACGACCCAGATCGTTTCAACTTGACCCGTACTGTTTCGACCCGACCGGGCCCGTTAGCGACCCGAACCGTTTTGACCTGACCGATCCCGTTTGCAACATGGACCGTTTCGACCCGACCGGGCCTGTCAACGACCGGACCATTTCGAACCGAATGGGCCGTTCAACAACCCAGACCGTTTGGACTCGATTAAGCCTGCTAACGACTCAAACCGTTTCGATGAGGTTGGTCTCGTTAACGATTCGTGTTGTTTCGACATGGTCGTCCGTTAACGACCCGAACGGTTTCAAACCGACTTGGTTATCAACAAATGCAAAAGATATAATTTTTTGTTTTTAGTGACATTGATTTCTATGAGGCACCAACACTTTTGGTGTTGGGTGAGTTTTAATTCAGATTTGTATATGATTATCTAAAAATACCCATCCTGACCCATTTATTTTTTTTGACATACCCATCTTGACCCACTTACTTATTTCCTACAATTAAAATTACCCATCCTAACACCCTTGAAAATTATACTAAACCCATTTTAACCCACAAGGTCAAATTTTAAACCCAAAACAACCAAAACTCAACTAGATGGGTTAAAATTGTCAGGTCTATTCCTGATTCAAATTGGAATGTTGGATGAAGGTCAAGGTCAAGGTCAAGGGGAAGGGAAAGGGGATGGGGATGGGGATGGGGATGGGGAAGGGGAAGGGGAAGGGGAAGGGGAAGGAGAAAGAGTAGAAGAAGAAGAAAAAGGGGCCCATACCCCTTATAGGGATGGAGGGGAATGACGGAATGGGATATTGATGTGGCGCTGATGTGGCGTAAGAGCATAGGAAGGAAATTTAAAGGACTATAATGCATAGCCTTAGTGTTTGGATCCAAATGTGTACCTTTCATGAATCAAAATCCAACTATGAAGATTATAAGCATACTTGACGAAGACAATTTGATGAGAGTTTCAGAATTCATATTAAAGCACAGAAACACGTCGTAATTATCGTCATTAGCTCCCATAATGTTAGATCAAGGAAGAATGTGAATCAGTTGAAGATTAGTGATTGTAAAAAAATCAAAGGCCATAATTTTTTTTTTTTAGTAAACTAATTTCATTAAACCAAAGACAACCAATTACAAGTGATACGTAGGTAAACGGGCCACAAGTTGCGCCGCTACCCCTTTTTGTATTGCAAAACCTACTCTATTGAAAATAAAGCATTGACCCTTAGCAGCTGGGGAATTACTTTGCATAACTTTCTTCACGCGATCGAGGATTTTGATTGCTTGCGGGGCCAGCGCACCAAAAGTATCAAAAGCGAAGGGCAAAAACACATGCTGGTTCTCTAGACAAGCCGCTTCATGTTTATCCACTTTTTTGCCCTCAGCTTTCAAAACTGCTTGCCCAGCCACAAAACCCGAATCCCGAAGTCCCACCAATGGGGATACCCCAGTCAGGTCAACACACGCATGCTTGCCTTGCGCCCATCCGAACACAAGAACATCCGCTGGCCTCAATGTGGACCGCCCGTCACGTGGGTCCGTCAAGAAATTCACGGGGCCTCTTTTTTGGCTGAAATCCCTGCCCTTCGTGAAACATCCCATAGAACATCTCTAACCAGGTCATGTCTGTATTTAAAGCCTGGTAACTCCTTACAATGTAGGGCGTGTTCTCCAAACTTGTCCAAGCGTGTTTTTTTACAGATCGGACACGGTTCGTCGACGGGGAACATGGGAATTATCAGTCGGTATTTGAGGACCGCCCGATATTCGATAGCCGACATATGTTGCCCTAGTCCGTCAATTGGGAGTGTAGTGAGGAAATCTTGAGCATGGGCCTCTTTAAGACATTCAAACACCGCTTTCTGGCGCGGAGACATGTTAAACTCCTCCTCCATAGTCTGCATGGCTTTACAGTTAAACGCACTCGCTATGAATTATAAGTGTATGCATGCTTGAACCGACAAATGAACAATGATTCCAACCAAAATATAGATAAAAAATGATATACTTTGGCCCTTTGTTGGTAAATTGTATAAATTAATGCCAGTGCTACTTAATCACGAGTTTGAGTGGTTTTCACTACTTCAATGGAGTTTGAGTGGAAGAGAGGGAGACGAGTGTGGAGACATGGCTAATATTGTTAGAAGGAGAATATGAAGATTTGTTTATCGAGTAGGTGAGGACTATAAAACTACATTTACTACTACTTATTGAAGACGTTTGATTATTTTTTGGGGTATTTAGGATTCATACACCATTTATTTAGGATTTATATACCCTGGCTCACATCACACACCAATAATAGGCTGCCACATACCCTAGAATGTGATGTCACATCCCCAGAAAGTGACGTCACAGAGTGTATGAATCCTATAACCCTTTTTTTGGGTTCAAAGGAGAAACATAAAAGATGAGGTGTGATTAATGCTTGTGGTGGATGAGTGAAAGTGAGGCTGGTAGCATCAAATGAAGAGGTTGCACTAATGATCAAGGCAGTAATGTTTGGGTAGGTGAGAATTTTTTTTTAGAGAAAAATCACCAAAGGTTCATGTAGTAATTTTTTTTATAACTTTTGTTGGCCGTTCAAAAAAGGTGAGAATTTTTTTTAGAGAAAAATCACCAAAGGTTCATGTTGTTTATAAAAGAAGTTTGAGATTCTTATTTCAGGGGCGGAGCATTAAAGGGGCGGGGAGGGGCGACCGAGCCCCCCGAATTTTCGCTCAGAAGTTTCGAGTATATAGTTTTTGTATGGAATTTTTTTGGTATATACGGTTTCGACCCCCCGTTTAAAAAAAATAGTTATATAAACCAAAACTTTAACCCAAAACAAAATAAATGTAAAGCTCAAATCCTAAAGTACTAAGCACAACAACTACATGAGCGGGATAGTAGATTCAATGAGCAAGCGATTGAGTTGTTATCTCTTAGTTACTCGAGCTTGGCTGGGTAAAAATCTCGAAACGAGCCGAGCCTTATCGAGCCCGAGCTTGAGTTTAAAACAAAGCTCGTTTACTAATCGAGCCCGAGCCCAGCCTAGCATGTGAAGTTCGCCAGGCTTGTCAAATCTTAGTTAGGTTTATTAATATTTAATAATATTTACCCACTCATTTAAGCTTGTTTACTAAACGAGCCCGAACCGAACTTCATTTATCGAGCTCCGAACCAATTATTTATATTACTTTTATTTAAAATATTAACTAATAGATAGTAAACAAGCCGAGCTCGAGCTCTCATAAGTCTTTTGAGCTCGAGCTTGATCGAGCTCGGCCTTAGCTCGGCTCGTTTGCACCCCAATCCATAATTGAATAATTCAAAAATCTTAAAGGTCGACGGGATGAACTGTAATTCTTCATTCAGGTACCAACCTTTTGTCTCATTTTTAATGTTTTAGTGTCTTTGTTAAATTGTTTGTTAAAGAATGCTTAAAACTTTTATATTTATTGTATTTAATGTTTGACTCGAATCGACCTGACCCGAATCGAATCACCGACAAGAACATATCACCCGAACTATAGCTACAGAAAAAAAAATAGGTCCTGCCCCGTGACCGCTGACTTCTGACCCCCCGAGCCAAATTGTCAAGCTTCGCCACTGATTTTAAGAGAGGGTGTTCGTATGTAAGGTATCATTATAAAGTAAGGGTGTAACCGTATATACTAAATCATAGTAATAAGAAGGTAAGTTTTAATAAATATCGAATATTAAACTTATAATCAGATTGTTTTTCTTTTTAATTCATAGGTTTGTTTTTACATGCAAATGGTTAACTTTTTCATGATTATAAATAAATGTACACATAAATGGATATATTTGTCGTTTATATAATAATAAGAGGTAACAAATTAGTCTCTTTTTAGTGCCTAAAAATATATTGTCATTGTTTTTTTTTTATTTCTCTTGTAAACACGCAAAACAAATGAACACTTAAAGAAATCAAATTAAAGCATAAAATAGCAAACGAAAACACTAACCTTAATTAATATTATATTTTAAAGGGTTTAAAGACTTAAGTAGGTGAGAAAGGTACTACCTCGTTTATATGAAAGATCATAGTTATGACATGTATTCAAACACTGTTGGTTCAGGCCCCTCTCCACCCACAACAAACACCCTCACGTATATGATAGTATATAGAAAGAAAAATATTAACAATGAAGATGAAAGCTTCTGTCAAATGAAAAATGGGTGTGTTCTATTCAATAAACAAAGATGACTATAAATACTCTAATTAGCCTCTAAAGTAGCAACAAAAATGACCAACGGAAATAAACAACTTCACCACAAAATGTGGAGTCAAACTAAGAGTAATTCAACCCACTAACTCTAAATAATAATTCCTAGATAAAACTTTGACTTCTTCTTTATTTAGTCTTGTGCACAAAATAACAAATCCTGATGCTAACTTTGACCCGTACATATTTGCTACTGAACCGTTAGGCCGTTGATCCGAATGACTTGAACAAACTCGATTAACCCAACAATCACCCCCTTAATCAGTTTGTTCACACCATTCTATCACAACAGCACCGAATCACCTTCTCGAACCACTTAGACTTTTCCCGGACACCCAACCTTTACCTCGGTCACGTCCAAAGTCTTCTTGGTTCAAAACGAATCAAAACGCCACACTTGTAACATATCCCATGGCATCCCGTTGGAAACCGTTCACTAACATCACGACTTATCATGGATTGACGACCTCCTCCGGCCAAATCCAAAGCCACCCGATTTGAACTCCAACGCCATAATGTCATACCGTGTTTTTTTTTCTTTACCTTTTTCCGATTACACTTGTTCAAAGAGGCATCTCTACCGACAAAGAAAACAAGCTACCCACTTCTAACGTTTTCTTTCACCTTAGCAAACGAGACGATCCAAAGCCACCTGCTTTGACGGATACTTGCTGCCTGCTTATCACGCTATAATGCCGGTCTCCTCTTATCATGAACAAGCCGATCAAGGCACCTTCAAAACCTGCTGTTGTTACTGGTTGTATACCAGTTGCGCAAACCCGAAACAAACAACCAAACAACCCTGAATCTTCTATCAAAATAGCCACTCGCAAACAACCAACCGTTGCTTTTCACGCGAGAACCGTTGTCTCAAAACAACCCATTTCTCCTCTTGTCCGATCGCCACTAACAACCACAAGACACCCCGGTGTTCACCCCCGTCATCCTAACCAGTACATCACCTGCGACAACGATTGACACAAACACCCATCCGGTCCCCGCCTTGTGTTGTATAACAGTCTCGAACGCTTCTTTTATGCCTGCCCTCCACCAACCGACACACCCGCCGGTGGCGGCGGCAACAATTTACAACACATTACTCATTTTCTGTTAGTTTATCAAGTCTTGTGCTATATTGTATAGTACTTAAGTTAGTTTTTACTTATTCGTGTAATTGTTACAACTCTATTAAGTTAACTTATAAATCCTCACTTGCTATATCTGAGGTGCGTAGTTATTCTTATGTAAATCCAAAATACACAAATGAATAGAGTACATTTTTTATCAAGCAATATATCTAATAGACGTCTTTCACCAACGATTGACCATATGAAATTTACCCAAACAAAATAGCATAGTATACCAAACTCTATGCTACGGGAGACCTATAAAAATCCTCAACAATGTTATTGTTTTCTATTACCGGCTTCATAAAATGTACCTATAACAAATATGAAGATCAATAAATATATAAGAAGCAACAAATACAAGTTCCAAAAGTATTGAATCAAAGATCCAAAAAATATGAATCCGGTCCACAATGATAACATGGACTGTATTCCTTTAAGACACGATATTATTTGGGTATACCATAATTAACAAAAGTATGTAGGATCGACTAACGGGTCACCCGACAATCACGAGCTTGATATTCAGAGTGCGGAATCCTCTAAATATGTTCTAATAGCAGAAATAAATAAGAAACAATGATATATGAGTAATTAACACACACAAATGGGTCAAAAGATTAAAGATTTATCACTAAAACAGAGCTCGAGTGTTTACAATGATCAAATCAGACCTTACAGACCAGGGGAGGGTGTTTGGAGAATGTGTGTGGCAAGAACTAATCATTAGGGCAATGATTGGGACTATTTATACCTCCCGTACTCGTACAGACCTGTTCATGCGAGTACGAGGTCAGTTCATGTGAGTACGATGCTATCTAACATGATAAACTAGCGAGTAGGGCCGTACTCGCTAGTAGGTTCATGCGCGTAGGGCTATCAAGCATCAATACTGATGTGGTATAGGCTGTAAATGCCTAAAGCCACTCCCTACTCGCCTGAAGTGTCCCAAACATCCCGAAACGCGTATAAACATCTCCAAACACCCCGAAACACGTCCAAACAACATATATACTAGCCTAGGGACATCATGCACTTACAGACTCCCCCTTGGACCAGGCTAGTATACGTACAAAGATTACATAAGACATCGTTTATAGCAACTACCAACAACTTTAAAGACTCAAAATTGAAAACATACAAAGCAAACATAACATAAGCAAAACATGCAGCATCTTCAGTCTTCATCAAATCGACATTGTCCCGATCCTAGAAAGTCTTGACCAGTCGCATCCCGCATGAACTTTGTTGGCGTGACAGAAACGAATCACCCGTTGATACTTCAATGCTTGATCGGCTTCGGCCTTCAGATGTTGTATGGGATATAGGAACAATGTCTCCACGTCTTTCTCCGAGCAGTTAATCAGCCACAATGGATCCCATATCCTAATTTTCCTGCACGGTTTTGGTGAGTTACTCAAGACTATTACGGCTTCTGTTGTCTCTGCGTCATAATGCCAATAATAAAACTTAGAAGAGAAGTCTTGTTCAACCGGAACCAAGGGAATCTTCGACGCGGTTTCGGGTGGCTTGATGATGTGCTTCCAAATAGGACTCTTTGTGATGGGATGAATCTTGTTCGTCACAATGGATCTAGGGTACTGTGGTTGGAACTGGTGCCATCCTTCAACACTTTCTCTTCTCATAATATTGTAGAAACCTTGAAGTTCAAAGCGAGACTCATGATACAAAGGAGGCTGCAATCTAACCAGATTACGAATATGCCAGAAAGGCAGACTGAGGACGTTCGTGTACGGCTGAAAGTAAAGAAGACTATCCTGCCATTTTACTCCCAACATCCTAGCATGCTTTATGTAAGCCCAGCTAATCACACTTCCTGACATCTTTACCAACTGCTTCTTGAATATTGATGCTTGTACTGGATCTTTTTTCTTCTCAGACTCACCTCCAGATGGAAACCAATCAGGATACTTCTGTCTGATCTTGTCATGTCGTTCTTTCACTTTGTCAGGGACAGGTGTAGGATCAGACTTATGCTTTTCTTCAGACTGATTAAGCATCTCCTCAGAGATCTTAGGTATCCCGCTGCTCGACTCCCCAACCACATACTCGGGAGTAGTGACATTGGTTCCATCTTCCATTTCTACTTCATGGTTGTCTGGATGCAGTTCTAGAGCAGTGTGGCCTGCACTGGAAGATTCTCCAGGTGCCAAGCCAAAGATCTTTTCCAAGTCCTCAGGTGTAACCTCAGGAGGTATTTCACCTTCTTCCAAATCATAATCAGAGGACACAGGAGGTACGCACAAGTTACCATCATCATCATAGTCAAAATAACTGTTCAGAGGCTCGACATTTTCTACAGGAACTATAGCTCGCTTCAGTGAGTCTCTGAGTTGCTGAATCTTGCTCTTCCTTGGATCAGGCTCCCCCTGAGCAGAAGAACCTGCTGCGGGATCCTTGCCTTGTTTGTCGTGACTCTTCTTTGTTCGCTGAGATCCAGATCCAGTTGATGATCCGCCACCACCTGTGGCTCCAGGATCACCACCACCACCCTTTCCAACATCATCATCACCATCTGACTCATCATCATCGTCATCCTCATCATCATCTTCTTCATCATCATTATCTTCATCATCATCATCACCAGCACCAGCCTCTGCCTCTGAACTAGGACCACCAGTGAGTCTAGGTTGAGTTCCAGTCAACTCATTTATCCTAGCCCTCAGCTCGGTATTTTCTTTTTCAGTCTTCGTGATCCTTCGCTCATTGTTCACATTGATCAGGCGAAGCTCGCTATTTGAGGCCTCTACACCTGCAAGTCTCTCCAAAGTACTTTGGTTCGACTGCATCAGCTGCTGATGAGATTCCATCAGCAGCCTGTTCGACTCTATGACCTGCTGGTTAGATAATGTGAGCGCATCTACCGTCGTTCTCAGCTCTGTGTTTGACTGGATAGATTCTTCGATCAGCTCAAGCATTGCGTTCTCATTTTCTTCTATGCTTGCATTCTTCGTTCGCAACTCCGCTATATCACGTGATTGCGCAGCAACTATGGCAGTTAGCTCGCTGATCTTTCTTTGAAGTTGTTCATTTGTAGCAGAAGCTGACGAAGAGGTCTGATCGGTTGACCCGGAAGCTGTGGGTCGAACTTTCTGTCTAATACTCCGAATCCTGTCACTAATAGGATTAGAAACAATCTGTGAGCCCGTCGCTGCCTTGGTAACTGAGACTAGCTCAGTGAAGATTACCGAAGCAGTCATCGACATAGTGACGCTGGCAGGCATAGCTGCACTAACTGTAATAGGATCCGAAGATGTCGTTGCTGCTACTGTTGTTGTTGTAGCTGCTGTTGCCGCTTGAGAGGATTGAGTGACTGGATCCCCAAAAGCTTCAGGAAGGGTGAATCGTCTATTTCTTGGAGCTTTCACCGCTTGAGGTTTAACAGACATCGTCTTCTTACCTCGAACACTGTCCTTCTTGGCAGTCGTCTTGTGTCTCTTTGTAGGAGGAGACGAGGCAAGCTCTGCATCTATGTCTGCTATTTGATCCGCCTCCACAACATAGGTGGGATCTTTAGCAAGCTCTCTAATCGCAGCAGTCGTAGCTAAATCCTCCGCTGCCTTTCTCTTTGCTCTTAGCTGTTTTCCAGCATGAGTGTCGGGGGAATCACTTTCGGTATCATCAGAGTCATCATCTGCATCAGTTATGTCAACTGGTGCGTCTTCATCAACATGTGCTTTACCTCTGCCAGACTGAGAGGCATCAGGTTCTTGTGCAGTACCAGAAGGTTCAGAGAAATCTAATACATTCGGATCAAACTCCTCTTCATTACCTTCAGCTGTATCAGAGGTCCTGCCTGGGGCGTTCTCACCCAATTCATCTGTTTCACGCCCTATATTATTGTAAGTGCATGATGTCCCTAGGCTAGTATATAAGTTGTTTGGACGTGTTTCGGGGTGTTTGGAGATGTTTATACGCGTTTCGGGACGTTTGGGACACTTCAGGCGAATAGGGGGTGGCTTTAGGCATTTACAGCCTATACCACATTGGCTTTAGGCATTTACAACCTATACCACATCAGTATTGATGTGGTATAGCCTTAATCGCATGAAGCTACTAGCGAGTACGGCCCTACTCGCTAGTTTATCATGTTAGATAGCCTCCTACTCGCTTAAACATGTCTGTACGAGCACGGGAGGTATAAATAGTCCCAATCTTTGCCCTAATCATTAGTTCTTGCCACACACACTCTCCAAACACCCTCCCCAGGTCTGAGATTGCTAGGTTTGTTCATTGTAACACTCGAGCTCTGTTTTAATGATATAAACGTGAATCTTTTGACCCATTTGTGTGTTGTAATTACTCGTTTTTCATTGTTTCATATCCGTTTCTGTTATTGAGACATATTCAAGGGATTCCGCACCTTGAATATAGCCCTCGTAATTGTCGGGTGACACGTTAGTCGATCCTACAAGTGGTATCAGAGCCGAGGCTCTTATCACGAGTGTTTTGATAGCAAAAACGAGCAAATATAGGTAGGTTTTTATGGGAAAGTTGTGATTTTTGAGCAAAAACCTGTTTTGAAGTTTGAAACTTTGAGTTTTTGATAAAAAAAACCCTTATTTTCAAATTCTTGGTGTGTGTTTATGGATTAAAACATGTGTTTTTGATTAGGTTTTGTTCTAAAAGTGTTTTGGAAACTTTTCCAATAATTTGGGGTTTAAACACATTGTCTTGGATAAGATTTTGAGGCAAAAACGGCTGTTTTTGAGCAAAAGTGGGGTTACAGATCAGATCTAGCGATTACGCAGACATTCTAGCGATTAGGAAACCCTACTCGCCTATATACAGGCGATTACAAGAAGTTTGACACGATTATCTTCCTATTCGCCTATATCTTAGGCGAGTACAAGATTTTTCACAAGAATAGCCCTAATCGCCTATACCTTAGGCGAGTACAAGGAGCTTCACACATTTACACCTCTAATCGCCTCTAATTCTAGCGAATAGAGGCCTACTCGCCAAAATCTGGTGTGATATAGCCCCTACTCGCGTGAAAAGTCCCCATACACTAGCATTTACACCCTAATCGCCCATAAACACAAGAATAGAGTTCCTACTCGCCTAAAAGGACCTGAAACTGAAAAATTTGACTAAGTATCGGACTTTTGACAAATATTAACATATGGCAAACCCGTGGGGTCATCTGAACCAACCTAGGCAACCTAATAACAAACAAATGAACAATCAAACGAACATACCCACAAACCCTTGGCAATACTCAGCCGAGCGAAACGTGCAACGGATGCAACAAGCGCAGATGCAAGCGAATGTTGCCGGAATCAATCCGTGGGCGCTAGCGGCTCAACAACAGGCAATGAATGCAAATCCTTGGGCACTCGCGGCTGCTGCAAACTCACAGACGAATCATCTGTATTCCGTTCTCATGAGTGACTTAGAGACGGGTAGTTCGAATAGGGCGCCGAAATTGCAATACATGTCCGACTACCATGGTTGGAAAGGCATATTTCAGACGTATGTTGAGGGTATTGATGGTCTCGTGTGGTCAGCGATAGAGACCGGGTATAGTAGGCCTATGGTTGAGAATTCCACTACTCCGATCTCAATTGAAGACATGAATGAAGATTAGAGGAAGAAGTATAATTATGAGAAGAAGGCGATGGCGGCATTGAAGCAAGCTCTTCCCAAGGATATACTTCATCAATTTGCTCAGTGCACTACATCACAGATGATTTGGCTAGCACTTGCTGAGCGGAATGAAGGAAATCTGAAGACGCGGGAGGTTAAAATGGATCAACTCAAGAAGGAGTTCGAGAACTTCAATGCTATCGGGAACGAATAACTGAGGGACTTGACTGCTAGATACTACCATCTGATGTCTGAAATGTATCAGTACGGGGTCTTATATTCATCTGCAGACCTTCTAGAAAGATTTGCTGAGGTGTTACTTCCTCATTGGCATCAATGGTTGGATATTCTAAAGTCAAGCAATGCATATCAGACTCTCTCCACCAACGAGTTCATTACCGAGCTGGAGAACAAGGAGATAGAGGAGATCAAGAGAGCAAACAAGGCGCTCATTCCACAGAATCCCAGCATCTATTATGGGAATCCTCTTCAGGACACCAGTGTGGGTGGTACCAAACCATAGACTGCTTTTGTGGTTAACCCGGACCCGGTTTATGCTTTTGACAATTATGGTCCCCCAGCTGATGTTCCTCCTCCTACATATCCTTTTGGACCAAACCAGTATCCTTTGAATTTTAATACTAACCAGTTTGGTGTTAACCCATTTTCTCATCTTGCAGCACCAGCGCAGGCAACTGCAAACTTTGGTGGACCATCTACCACGGGTTTCGGTGGAGCTCCAACTACAAGTTATGGTGGATATGGAGGTGCTTCGACTTCTAATCAAGGTGGCTATCGGACCAACACAGTCCCAGAGCAGCTGAACACCGCGGGTTTAGAAAAGGTGACTATAGAGCTAGCTCAAGAACACATGGCTCTACTGTCGACCTTGGTAAACTCCTATAGTGGACTGGTTGCTGGACAGATCGGGAATCCTCATCTTACACAGGAGGATTACTCGCAGATTGATAAAGACGACATGGATCTGATAGACATACAGTGGCACTTCGCAAGCGTGGTGAGAAGGGCAAAGGAATATATGGACAGGACGGGAAGGAGAGATGTTTTGATCAATAACAACACCAAGTTTGGGTTCGACAAAACAAAGGTCACATGCTACAATTGTGGCACAAAAGGGCATTTTGCAAGGGAATGTGACCGACCTAAGCAGCAAGGACATCAGAATCCCTTCAATAACAACAGAGCGAATCAGAATCAGAGGCAGCAAGCTCAGGCAAAACCAAATACTGAGCGTGCTATTGTCCCAGTCAACAACCAGAACCAGAACTAGAGGCCTCCTGCAAACAACAATCAAGGTCAAGCCCTGGTTATTCAAGCTGATGAAGGTTTTAACTGGAACCATCTGATCATTGGAGAAGAAGCTCCTCAAGGTGGTGCAGCCTGTTTTGCTCAACAAGCGTCTGAAGCACCAGCCGAAGTTGAAGAAACTTCGAGTCAGTCTGACATCATTACTTCTGAAACCGAAGCGTCTGACTGTGACTCGGAGTGCGATTCCGATATGGGAGAAGATTTGGAGGATCTGTTAGCTGAAGCAGATGCGCTGATTGGTAAAAGATCGTTTCTTGTGGATGCTGACTGCACAGAGAAGAACTTCGGCGAATTCTTTGGAGCTCAGAAGACAGCAGCTCATTATGCATTGATGGCCATTACTGAATCGTCGAACATGGTAAGTTCTTCTTTTGATTCTAAATTAGATTGTGTAGAGTGTAATCAGTTAAAATTCATAATTAAAGAACTAACTGAAGAAAATCTGAATTTAAAAGCTGATGTTGGTCCGTTGCAAAAGTCAATTGATTCCTTGAGACAAAAGGAGAAAAATTTTCTTAGTACAATTGAAAATTATAGGAAGGATGTTTCTGAACTGTCAAAAACCTTGGCTAATAAGCAATTGCTATAAATAATTACATCAATGAGGTCGAAGACACTAAGAAACAATTGGCCATTGTTAACTGTGACTATGAAAAGATCAGGAAGAATTTTGAGAGTTATTTAAACTGCAAGTATGTCCTTGATCACATAGTAGAACACTCTGAAAAGGAAGGCTTCTCCACCAGTCCCAAATATTCACAATGTCCACCTCCGGTGAGATTCGAAAATCATAATTTTGATGTCTTGCCGAAGGAGGAACTAGTGGACGTGGCAGCTGAGGCAGCAAAAGCTGCAGAGGCGGCCATAGTTACTGAAGCAGCTAAACCTGCTGAGGTAACTAAGGCTGCTACTCCTGCTGAAGCTGTCAATTTGTGTGAGAAAGCTGATGATATCAGTGTATATGACACTGACTCTTCGGATGATGAGCTCGATGAACCTCCTAGATATGCACCGGTCAAAGCTAAAGACGTTCCTCTTGAAAATCAGATCATTACCACTGAAACCTTGAGTGAACTGGAACCGAAAGTGCAAATCGAGGATGGAAGGAGGATTAAGGTGTTTTATAAACTAAAAGGGTCTGAAAGGGTGCATGCTGATGAGGAAGTCCCTCTCAAATGCATCGCCCCTGGTCTTGTTGCCAAAATTTGGCAAGAATCTGTCATTACCGTAGAGAAGGAAACCTGGAATAAAAAGAAGGGTAAGGGTAGAAAGGATCAGGGTAATCAACCTAATGAGAATAACAAGAAAAATCAAAAAGACAAACACCGTTAATCCTCAAAATCATGCTCAAAGAAAAAGTCCGAAAAAGCATGTTACTGAGTTTGTTAGATCGAGCGGCAATGAAAGAAACGACGATCCTCAAGTCGATCAGCAAAGAAGATGTCTTGAGGATCTAAAACACAAAAACTCTTTTGCCGGCCCATCTAACAAAAGGAACAAAAAGGAGACCAAACCCGAATCTCCTAGATTTGAAGAATATAGATCTTGTCACAAGTGCGGGGAACGTGTGCATTTAGTTGCTGCGTGCCCTGAATTGAGACGAGAAAGGATCAAGGTGGATGATCCTCCCAGTTCTAGCAAACCCAAGCAACCTGTTTCCCCTAAACTCTCTGAGAAACAAAAGGGAAATCAGGTCGTTTATGAAAACCGCAACAAGATTGCTATGAACCAAAAGCCAGTTGATGGCAGCGGTCCACAGCTGAGGGGGAGCACTGTTCCCCCAAAGGTTGAAGCAGCGCCTAAGCCACCAGCAAAGGCTGCAGCTAAATCGCAGGGCAACCCCAAAGCTGCTCCACGTACAGTTAAGTCTGAAGTGGATCTAAAATCTGTTCCTCCAAAGGAATCCATGGCTGGACCTTCTAGCCCACAGGCGAAGAAGAAGCCCAAGCCAAAGAAACCTGAACAGATTTGGAGACCCAAGTCACCAACCAAAGGTGGAGAATCATTTGCTGGAGAAAGCAAGGCCGTACCATCGGAAACAACACCAACTCCAAATGGAAGATGGGTTGACTTTCCGACGTTAGATGAAGATGGTAGACCCAAGACCGTGAAGGCTTGGGTCCCCCTTAACCACTGAACTTTGAATGTTTGTGCAGGGAGTTCCACAGGGCCTTGTCAGCAGCCTATGGATTGTTGATAGTGGAGCTTCAGGGCACATGACAGGCGATTTATCCCTGCTTTTTGACATAAAGAATATCAACGGGGGGTATGTTGCCTTTGCTGGTAATAAAGGGGGTTATATTACAAAAGAAGGAAGTATGAGCAACGGTATTGTAAGCTTTGAAAAGATAAGCTTTGTCATACAGATTGACCACAATTTGCTGAGCGTTTCGCAGATATGTGACAAGAAGTTCACTGTGTTCTTTGATGACAACGCATGTTTCATTCTGAAGCCTGGATTAAAAATACCGAAAGAGTGGGTCATGATCTCAGCTCCAAGGGTCAACAACTTATACGTCCTGGATATGAGCCGAGCAATGACAGCGAAAGGTCAAGTCACTTGTTTTCTGTCAAAGGCGACAGAGAAGGAATCGATAATGTGGCACAGACGAATGGGGCACATCCATTTGAGGAAAATGAACCATCTGGTTCAGAATCAACTGGTGGAAGGTGTTTCTGTTAAGAATTTTCATTTAAACGACGTCTGTGTCTCATGTAAGAAAGGGAAGCAGAAAAGAAAGTCTCACAAGCCTAAGAAGACAAACTCAGTTAGTCTACCACTCGCACGACTGCACATGGACCTGGTGGCCCGGTCAATCGAAAGAGCAAGAACGGTGACTTATACTGCTTAGTGGTTACAGATGATTATTCTAGGTTTTCTTGGGTTGTGTGCATGAAGCACAAGAGTGAAACTTTTGATTACTTGAAGAATCTGTTTACTAAACTGGAAAATCTATATCAGCTAAAGATCCGTAGGATCAGAAGCGATAACGGAACAGAGTTCAAGAATCACGCTATGGAAGCGTTATGTGCAGAAAAAGGTATTCATCAAGAATTCACAGCACCATACACTCCTCAACAAAACGGGGTTGCAGAAAGAAAGAATCAGACTCTTATTGAGGCAGCCAGAACTATGCTCGCACACTCGAACTTGCCTGTGATCTTCTGGAACGAGGCAGTTCACTGCGCGTGTTATACTCTGAATAGGGTTCTAACGGTAAAGAAGCTTGGTAAGACTTCTTACGAGCTTCTGAACTGAAGGAAACCGAACTTAGAGTTTCTGGAACCTTTCGGAGCTCCATGCACCATGATACATCCCGATGGGAAGTTTGGTGCAAAGGCAGAAGAAGGTTTCTTTGTTGGTTACAGCACTCCCAACAAAAGAGTGTACAACAAAAGAACCAACAATGTTGAAGATTGGCTTAATGTCGATGTTCAACGTTATACTGCCAATGCACCTGGTGTTGGACCTGATTGGTTGTTCGACTATAAGAGTCTATTTGATTCCTTCAACGTGGAGAATTTGGTGGATGATGTTGTAGCGCAAATGTATTACGAATGTGAAAACGCATCTAGCTCTCTGCTAATGCGTCCGATCGTGGTGAATGCACCGGCGCCTGCTCCATCTGATGCCTCGGCATCCACGGGTCCCCCTGATAAAACCGCAGCAGCAGAAGTTGAGGAAGTCTTTCAGGAGGCGTCAGCAGAGGTTCTCGAATCTTCATCTTCAGACGACGATTTTGCAGAGTCTCATGAAACTCTCACTGAGGAACAAGCTGGAAATGGTGAATCTACCACTACAGCTCCAATTAATCCGATAGGAAACAATCAAACTGGTCCTTCTTCTTCAGCAGCTCCAGGGATAGGTCTTCGTATCGATCTCTCCAGTTTTAATATGCAACCCGCTGCTCCCTCTAGTTCAAGCGCCGCAGAGACTAATCTATCTCAAGGTTTGGAGAACCTTAATCTGCATTCGGATGATCCAGTGCCGGCACATCCGGAATCTCGGATTCACGACACTCATCCAATGCAGAATGTGATTGGTGATCCGGCTAGCAGAGTCATGACGCGCAGTCAGCTCGGAAATGCTAGTCCAAGTGACAATACAGGTACTTTGGCACTCTACTCGGAAATCAGAAAAGTAGGTCATCAGAACGATTGGTCCTTCGCCTTATATGTTTCTCAAATTGAACCAAGAACTGTGCAAGAGGCACTGAGGGAAGAACCATGGATTGAGGCAATGCAAGCCGAGCTTCAGCAGTTCCAAAAGCTAGGAGTGTGGGACTTAGTTGACTTACCTCCAGGCTCGAAGAAAATTGGAACAAAGTGGGTCTACAAGTGTAAACGGGATGACCGCGGGGTGATTATAAGAAACAAGGCTCGATTAGTTGTCCTCGGCTTCCGTCAAATCGAAGGAATAGATTACAACGAAGTATACGCTCCAGTTGCGCGCCTTGAAGCTATCCGGATGTTCTTAGCTTACGCTTCGTACAAACGGTTTAAGGTGTATCAAATGGACGTGAAAAGTGCTTTTCTGTATGGTGTCATGAAGGAAGAGGTGTATGTTGCTCAGCCACCGGGTTTTGAGGATCTGCTTCATCGCGAAAAAGTCTACAAATTGAACAAAGCGTTGTACGGACTCCATCAGGCACCGCGTGAATGGTACCAAATGCTTAGCAACTATCTGATATCCAACGGGTTCAAACGTGGACTCGTGGACTGCACCTTATTCACCAAGGAAAAGGGTGGTGATCGTCTTCTGGTACAGGTTTATGTTGATGATATTATTTTTGGGTCTACTAATGATGTCATGTGCAGGGAATTCAAAAAGCTTATGCAGGATAAATTTGAGATGAGCTCGATGGGGGAGATGCAATTCTTCCTCGGTCTACAAGTAGAACAACAAGAGTCGGGGATTTTCATCCACCAGACAAAATACGTTACTGACATCTTGAGCCGGTTCCAGATGGAAGACTCTACTCCAGTAGGCACACCAATTCAGACCAATCACGGGATTGGGCCTGACGAGAAAGGACAAACCGTTGATCCTTTTCTCTATCGAGCTATGATAGGCTCACTCATGTACCTCACTGCATCAAGACCCGACATAATGTTCGCGACTTGCCTACTATCAAGATACCAGTCAAGGCCGAAACAGTCCCACCTGGTTGCTGTGAAGAGGATCTTACGTTATCTAAAGGGTTGTCCGACCAAAGGTCTTTGGTACCCTAATGACGATAAGTTTGACCTCATCGCATCTAGTGATGCTGACTATGGCGGATGCAAGACAGACTTAAAATCCACATCGGCTGGATGCCAGTTTTTGGGACCAAGACTAGTCTCGTGGCAGTGAAAGAAGCAAGCCTCAGTCGCCTTATCCACCTGCGAGTCGGAATATGTAGCAGCATCGAGCTGCTGCTCCCAGGTTCTTTGGATACAGCAACAAATGAGAGACTACGGTTTGAAATTTCTTAATACTCCCATTCACTGTGACAATGAGTCCGCTATAGCTCTTGCTAAAGACTCAGTTAACCATTCCAAGGCGAAACATATCTTGGTTAAGTATCATTTCATACGCGATTGCTATGAAAAGAAACTTATCAATATGGTAAAAATACACACAAACTACCAACGTGCCGATTTATTCACCAAAGCCTTTGACGGTCCTCGTTTTGAGTACTTGTTAATCTTAAACAACATTAAAGTTAAGTAGGATTAGATCCTCATCGGTAATCGTTTTTGTAAATATTTTTCTTTAAAAAATCAGAAAAATCCAAAAATATTGTCTTTTCGCAAATTTTTAGATTTTTAGGGGGAGAAAATTTCAGAAAAATACAAAAACAATCAAAAAAAAAAAAATGAGAAAAGCCGAAAATAAAAAAAAAAAAATTGAAAAATGCAAAAATGAGTTTCTTTGGTGAAAATGGGAAGATGATATTAACCAATCAGTCAGACTGTCTGGACCCTTATCATCTTAAAAATATTAGAACTGAAAGGTAGCCTCTACAATGATGTGTCGGTAGGCTCAAAATCATTTCCAAGTTCGGCACGGTGATATAAACTTAAATCAACTGAATCTTGTGTGGATCAACGTGCGTTGGCATATGGTCTTGGTACCGAAATCTCGTTTGATAGCATGCCAAAATCCGAGGTTTCATGGTCTTTAAGAGGTTGGTACATCCGGGGTGAACTGGACGTCTCTCAGAATAAATAGGAATGGCCCACGTGTCGTACGTTGGGGTCGCAGCCTACGACTGAGATACCCCTATGTCATTTCCAAAAAAAAAAAACAAAAAAAAAAAAGAATAAATTCTGATCAGGGGACGTCCGGGAATCCTAAAAGAGCAAAAAGATTCATATATGCCAAAACACTATTCTCAATGAGAATTCGCTCTAAGGTATCAAATCATATACCTAAAGCATCGTACCGTGAAAAATCAAATATACGGTATTTGACTTGAACCCTGGTTTGGATCTCACTGGTCTCTCTGTTGCAGCGTTTCTGCAGACCTGATCACCACTGAGTCCACTCCTTGTAAAATACGGATGACAACAGCTTACTCACCGGTTACGTATAGCTTTGTGCATGACTTGATACGGGAATGTGTCGCGTGGTGGGGAACACCTTGTATCTCAGTCTTAATATTACCTTAAACGTATCTAATGTGCCTAGCGATAAAACTTGATTTTGAGTTTAGGTGGACAACAATATCGACAGTTGTTGTAGGATGCTTATTGGTAATTTAAGCGAAAACTGAAAATATGAGGGTTCTAGTAAAGTCCGTACACTGATATGATTCCCTAACCGTTGAAACTCGCAAAAATATGATAGTGTATAGTTAGTTGATCTCCCGTTTTGTTTTATTTATGCTTAGTTTAGCTTATTTAATCATTCTTGATTGCCGATGATGGAATCCTAATCCATTGTAATCTTACTTCTTCAAAAATAAAACGCCGAAAATCAACTTGTCGAAAATTGTGTTTTTTCCGGGTCAAAACCGTACTTTCTCTTATGTACGGGGGTCGAAAATGAAAGTTTTTCAAAGTCATGAGTCGTCATCTGTGTCATGTGTTTTAACGAGGTGAAAAACGCATGTTTTGAACCTTAACGGGTCAAAAATGCGAGAATTGGTGTTGCTGGGGCAATTTGGTAATTTGTGTGAAAAGTTCACACATTTAGGCTCTAATCGCGTGTATGATCAGGCGAGTATGGATAATCGCTTCATTTTAAGGAACGAATAGGGATACTCGCTTGAACTTATGAGCGAATAGGACCCCTTATCCTCTTATAACATTTTTGAACTTAAGAGGCGAGTAGAACATATACTCGTGTGTGTCTGTATAGCGAGTAGGGGTATTCTTGTGTCTCATTAAACTAGTAGAATCCTACTCGTGTATAAGGTCATGCGAGTAGCAGCTGATATATAAACAAACCCTTAGATTATTCTCTCATTATTTCAAACCTCTCCCACTGTTACCTCTCGTCCCTCCATCACAAATCCGGCTATCACAAATCCGGCTGCCCGCTTTATTTTGATCTTGAAAAATTGTTCTACACATCATAGGTAATCCATTCTCTGTTTTTCAGATCATTATATCAGGATTTATGGGGTAAACCCGTGTTTTAACTGACTGAAACCCTAAGTGATCTATAATCGATCGTTTGGGTTAATATCAGGATTGTTAATGCCAAATGATGATATGGGTTTCTTAATCGGGTGTTCTAGGATCTTTCTATGCCAAAATTCTGATCTAAAACATCCTAAATCAAAAAGCCCTAATTTCAAACCTTATGAACCCTAATTTTTGAAACATTCAATTAATCCCTGATTTGACATTGTTTGTGAGATATTTCATAGGGGTTAAGTTAGTTGAGTGTTATAGGCTTCAATGTGACAAAAAATCCGGACTCGAACCAACCAGTTTCAAGATTTGACAAACTTGGTGCTTGAAACAACTGTTCACGCGATTAGACTTTCTAATCGTGTGAACAGGTAAGCGAATAGATGGTTTTTCTTCTACTCGTGTGAACTGTAACACGAATATGTGATTTTGTCTTCTAATCGCTTAAACTTCACACGAGTAGGCCTATTCGCCCATTGATATATGCGAGTACATCTTGTAATCGCGTATACCTTGCTGTTGACCAATTTTTTTCAAACTTTGTCAAGTTGTTTGTCCGTTTTAGTCCGTTTATGCCTGTTTATGAATATATGATCAACGTATGATACTTATTACGCATTTTGGTGTTCAGGATGGAGAATTGGAAGACATCGCCAAAGCACAACTGTTGTGCTTTTCTCGGACCGATTACTTTGGATAAAGGCAAAATCTTTCAAGGCATTATCGACTTCTTGAAGCGATCGAGAATACACTATGCGATATCCAAGCAGCACGCTGCATACAAGGATATCCTGCTGGAATTCTATCGTAACGCTAAGGTTGATCCCAAGGCTGATCCGATCGTGATTACTAGTTCGGTTCAAGGAAAGGATGTTATTGTCACCGAATAGATAATTCGAGAAGTACTACAGTTTGGAGATTCTGATGCTGATCCTATAGTGTTTGACGCTATTATGATACGTGGCGGCTTTCTAAGGATGAAGTATTTGGGTAAAGTCGTCAAACAGACGATGCTTAAGAAAGAATTACTTTCGCCCGAGATCAAATATCTTACTCATGTAGTCGTGAAGTGCCTTGGTCCGAGAAAATGTGCTTTTGATGCGATTAGAGACACATTGGCCTCTGCGATTGTCGCTTTGACACTCAACAAGCCATTCAACTTCTCCAAGATGATTCTGCACCACTTGAAAGAAATCATACTAATGAAGCCGACAAAGAAGTCCTTCATTGTCTATCACCGGTTCTTACAGTTGATCATTGATAATCAAGTACCTGATTTGGTGAAGCATCCTGCTGAGTATATAGGGACTGATGATATTACTCAGGCTGAAATGAACATGATGAGGAGTTACAAAGGCCGACCGAAGTCTGAATATCCTCCAAGTAGACGACTATATGGGCACTTGAAGAGAGAAGACTATGTGTCACCACCAGGCAACAGGTGGAGACACGAAGATAGTGATTCAGAGGATGACTTCCGTATCCACAGGTTGGTATTCAAAGAGGGGGATAATATAGGGCGTAAAACAGATGAATTGGGTGAGAACGCCCTGGGCAGGATCTCTGACACGGCTGAAGGTGATGAAGAGGAGTTTGATCAGAATGTTTTAGATTTCTCTAAACCTTCTGGAAAACAGCTAAGAATAAAGCACATGTTGATGAAGACGCACCAGTTGACATAACTGATGCAGATGATGACTCTGATGAAACAAAAAGTGATTCCCCCGACACAGATGCTGGAAAACAGCTAAGAATAAAGAGAAAGGCAGCGGAGGATTTAGCTACGACTGCTGCGATTAGAGAGCTTGCTAAAGATCCCACCTATGTTGTGGAGGCGGATCAAATAGCAGAAATAGATGCAGAGCTTGCTTCTTCTCCTCTTGCAAAGAGACAAAAGACAACTGCCAAGAAGGACAGTGTTTGAGGTAAGAAGACGATGTCTGTTAAACCTCAAGCGGTGAAACCTCCAAGAAATAGACGATTCACCCTTCCTGAAGCTTTTGGGGATCCAGTCACTCAATCCTCGAAAGCGGCAGCAGCACCTACAACAACAACAGCAACAACAACAACAACAACAGCAACAACAACAGCAGCAACGACATCTTCGGATCCTATTACAGTTAGTGCAGCGATGCCTGCCAGTGTCACTATGTCGATGCCTGCTTCGGTAATCTTCACTGAGCCAGTCTCAGTTACCGAGGCAGCGATGAGCTCACAGATTGTTCCTAATACTATTGGTGACAGGATTCGAAGTATTAGACAGAAAGTTCTACCCACAGCTTCCGGGTCAACCGATCAGACCTCTTCGCCAGCTTCTGCTATAAATGAACAACTTCAAAGAAAGATCAGCGAGCTAACTGTGATAGTTGCTGCGCAATCACGTGATATAGCTGAATTGCGAACGAAGAATGCAAGCATAGAAGAAAATGAGAACGCAATGCTTGAGCTGATCGAAGAATCTATCCAGTCAAACACAGAGCTGCGATCGACGGTTGATGCGCTCACATTATCTAACCAGCAGGTCATAGAATCAAACAGGCTCCTGATGCAGTCGAACCAAAGTACTTTGGAGAGACTTGCAAGTGTAGAGGCCTCAAATAGCGAACTTCGCCTGATCAATGTGAACAATGAACGAAGGATCACGAAGACTGAAAAAGAAAATACCGAGCTGAGGGCTAGGATAAATGAGTTGACTGGAACTCAACCTAGACTCACTGGTGGTCCTAGTTCAGAGGCAGAGACTGGTGCTGGTGATGATGATGATGAAGATAATGATGATGAAGAAGATGATGATAAGGATGACGATGATGATGAGTCAGATGGTGATGATGATGTTGGAAAGGGTGGTGGTGGTGATCCTGGAGCCACAGGTGGTGGCGGATCATCAACTGGATCTGGATCTCAGCGTACAAAGAAGAGTCACGACAAACAAGGCAAGGATCCCGCAGCAGGTTCTTCTGCTCAGGGGGAGCCTGATCCAAGGAAGAGAAAGATTCAGCAACTCAAAGAGTCACTGAAGCGAGCTATAGTTCCTGTGGAGAATGTCGAGCCTCTGAACAGTTATTTTGACTATGATGATGATGGCAACTTGTACGTGCCTCCTGTGTCCTCTGATTATGATTTGGAAGAAGGTGAAATACCTCCTGAGGTTACACCTGAGGACTTGGAAAAGATCTTTGGCTTGGAACCTGGAGAATCTTCCAGTGCAGGCCACACTGCTCCAGAACTGAATCCAGACAACCATGAAGTGGAAATGGAAGATGGAACCAATGTCACTACACCCGAGTATGTGGTTGGTGAGTCGAGCAGCGGGATACCTAAGATCTCTGAGGAGATGCTTAATCAGTCTGAATAATAGCTTAAGTCTGATCCTACACCTGTCCCAGACAAAGTGAAAGAACGACATGACAAGATCAGACAGAAGTATCCTGATTGGTTTCCATCTGGAGGCGAGTCTGAGAAGAAGAAAGATCTTGTACAAGCATCAATATTCAAGAAGCAGTTGGTAAAGATGTCAGGAAGCGTGATCAGCTGGGCTTACATAAAGCATGCTAGGATGTTGGGAGTAAAATGGCAGGATAGTCTTCTTTACTTTCAGCCGTACACGAAAGTCCTCAGTCTGCCCTTCTGGCATATTCGTGATCTGGTTAGATTGCAGCCTCCTTTGTACCATGAGTCTCGCTTTGAACTTCAAGGTTTCTACAATATTATGAGAAGAGAAAGTGTTGAGGGATGGGACCAGTTCCAACCACAGTACCCTAAATCCATTGTGACAAACAAGATTCATCCCATCACAAAGAGTCCTATTTGGAAGCACATCATCAAGCCACCCGAAACCGCGTCAAAGATTCCATTGGTTCCGGTTGAACAAGACTTCCCTTCTAAGTTTTATTACTGGCATTATGACGCAGAGACAACAGAAGCCGTAATAGTCTTGAGCAACTCACCAAAACCGTGCAGGAAAATTAGAATATGGGATCCAATGTGGCTGATTAACTGCTCGGAGAAAGACGTGGAGACATTGTTCCTATATCCCATACAACATCTGAAGGCCGAAGCCGATCAAGCATTGAAGTTTCAACGGGTGATTCGTTTCTGTCACGCCAACAAAGTTCATGCGGGATGCGACTGGTCAAGACTTTCTAGGATCGGGACAATGTCGATTTGTTGAGGACTGAAGATGCTGCATGTTTTGTTTATGTTATGTTTGCTGTGTATGTTTTCAATTTTGAGTCTGTAAAGTTGTTGGTAGTTGCTATAAACGATGTCTTATGTAATCTTTGTACGTATACTAGCCTGGTCCAAGGGGGAGTCTGTAAGTGCATGATGTCCCAAGGCTAGTATATATGTTGTTTGGACGTGTTTCGGGGTGTTTGGAGATGTTTATACGCGTTTTGGGACGTTTGGGACACTTCAGGCGAATAGGGAGTGGCTTTAGGCATTTACAGCCTATACCACATTGGCTTTAGGCATTTACAGCCTATACCACATCAGTATTGATGTGGTATAGCCTACTCGCGTGAAGCTACTAGCGAGTACGGCCCTACTCGCTAGTTTATCATGTTAGATAGCCTCCTACTCGCTTAAACATGTCTGTACGAGTACGGGAGGTATAAATAGTCCCAATCTTTGCCCTAATCATTAGTTCTTACCACACACACTCTCCAAACACCCTCCCCAGTTCTGAGATTGCTAGGTTTGTTCATTGTAACACTCGAGCTCTGTTTTAATGATATAAACGTGAATCTTTTGACCCATTTGTGTGTTGTAATTACTCGTTTTTCATTGTTTCATATCCGTTTCTGTTATTGAGACATATTCAAGGGATTCCGCACCTTGAATATAGCCCTCGTGATTGTCGGGTGACACGTTAGTCGATCCTACAATTATCCCCCTCTTTGAACACCAACCTGTGGATACGGAAGTCATCCTCTGAATCACTATCTTCATGTCTCCACCTGTTGCCTGGTGGTGACACATAGTCTTCTCTCTTCAAGTGCCCATATGCTCGTCTACTTGGAGGATATTCAGACTTCGGTCGGCCTTTGTAAATCCTCATCCTGTTCATTTCAAGCTGAGTAATATCATCAGTCCCTATATACTCAGCAGGATGCTTCACCAAATCGGGTACTTGACTGTCTATGATCAACTGTAAAAACCGGTGATAAACTATGAAGGACTTCTTTGTCGGCTTCATTAGTATGATCTCTTTCAAGTGGTGCAGAATCATCTTGGAGAAGTTGAATGGCTTGTTGAGTATCAAAGCGACAATCGCAGAGGCCAATGTGTCTCTAATCGCATCAAAAGCACCTTTTCTCGGACCAAGGCACTTCACGACTACATGTGTAAGATATTTGATCTCGGGCGGAAGTAACCCTTTCATAAGCATCGTCTGTTTGTTGACTTTACCCAAATACTTCATCCTAAGAAAGCCGCCACGTATCAAAATGGCGTCAAACACTATAGGATCAGCATCAGAATCTCCAAACTGTAGTACTTCTCGAATAATCTGTTCGTTGATAATAACATCCTTTCCTTGAATCGAACTAGTAATCACGATCGGATCAGCCTTGGGATCAACCTTGGCATTACGGTAGAACTCCAGCAGGATATCCTTGTATGTAGCGTGCTATTTAGATATCGCATAGTGTATTCTCGATCGCTTCAAGAAGTCGATAACGCCCTGAAAGATTTTGCCTTTATCCATAGTAATCGGTCCGAGAAAAGCACAACAGTTTTGCTTTGGCGATGTCTTCCAATTCTCCATCCTGAACACCAAAACACGTAATAAGTATCATACGTTGATCATATATTCATAAAACAGACATAAAAGAACTAAAACGGACAACAACTTGGCAAAGTTTGACAAAAATGGTCAACAGGAGGGTATACACGATTACAGGGTTGTAATCGCTTACCAAATACACGAGTAGCCCTGTTTTACACGAGTAGGCCTGATTATACGCGATTGGACATTAATTTAGTACTATTCATGCAATTATACAACACAAATAGCCTAATCGCCTAAGCTTCATGCGATTAGGGTAACAAGGAGTCCATTCGCATCACTATACACGCGATTAGACGACCATGATGTCCATTCGCTTAAGTGTTCTTGCGATTAGACAGTCTAATCGCGTGAACAGTGTTAACGAGCCCAAAATTTGTCAAAACTTGAAACTTGTTGATTCGAGTCCGGATTTTTGTCACATTGAAGCCTATAACCCCTAACTAACATAACCCCTAACAATTATCTCACTAACAATACCAAATCAGGGGTCAATTGAAAATTTAAAAATTAGGGTTTATATGGTTTGAAATTGGGGTTCTTGATTCTGAGGTGATTAAGATCAAAATTTTTGCATAAACAAAATCTATATGATCCGATTAACAAACTCCCATCAAGATTTTTCATTAACGAACACGTATTCAGGCCCAAACGATTTCAGGGACGAAACCTAGGGTTTCAGTTTGAAAAACACTGATTTGAGCAGGATACACATGAGGTTAGGAGCTGAAATGGTGAGAAATTATTACCTTAATGATGTGGAATGATAATCTAGGATAAAAAAAACGGGCCGTAGGTGTTGGATAAATCGGGTAGGAGGGAAATGGGTATAACAGTGAGAGGTTGTTTTAAAAAGATGAAGTCAAAAAAGTTTCTAAGGGTTGCTTATATACCCGTCCCAAATAGCATGACCTTATACACGAGTAGTCTTCTACTCGTTAGAAGAACAAGGCGAGTAGGATGCATTCGTAAAAGAGTTCACACGAGTAGAAGTTATAAGTGGCCTTGAGTCCTAGTCGCTTGGATATAGACACGAGTAGAGGCTACTCGTGTAACATATAACACAATAATAATGATAATCGCTTAAAAGTGTGCACGATTGTGGTATTCGCTTAAAACATTATGCGATTAAGGCTCTAAATGCATAAAGCTTTCACACAATTTACCAAATTGCCCCTGCAGCACCAATTCTCGCATTTTTGACCCGTTCAGGTTCAAAACATGCGTTTTTCACCTCGTTTAAACACATGATACAGATGACGACTCATGACTTTGAAAAACTTTCATTCTCGACCCCCGTACTTAAGAGAAAACACAATTTTCGACAAGTTGATTTTCGGCGTTTTATTTTTGAAGAAGTAAGATTACAATGGATTAGGATTCCATCATCGGCAATCAAGAATGATTAATTAAGCTAAATTAAGCATAAATAAAACAAAACGGGAGATCAACTAACAGTATACTATCATATTTTTGCGAGTTTCAACGGTTAGGGAATCATATCAGTGTACGGACTTTACTAGAACCCTTATATTTCCAGTTTTCGCTTAAATTACCAATAAGCATCCTACAACAACTGCCGATATTGTTGTCCACCTAAACTCAAAATCAAGTTTTATCGCTAGGCACTTTAGATACGTTAAGGTAATATTAAGACTGAGATACAATGTGTTCCCCGCCACGCGACACATTCCCGTATCAAGTCATGCACAAAGCTTCCTCGAAACCGGTGAGTAAGCTGTTGTCATCCGTATTTTACAAGGAGTGGACTCAGTGGTGATCAGGTCTGCAGAAACGCTGCAAAAGAGAGACCAGTGAGATCCAAACCAGGGTTCAAGTCAAATACCGTATATTTGATTTTTCACGGTACGATGCTTTAGGTATATGATTTGATACCTTAGAGCGAATTCTCATTGAGAATAGGGTTTTGGCATATATGAATCTTTTTGCTCTTTTAGGATTCCCGGACGTCCCCTAATCAGAATTTATTCTATTTTTTTGATTTGATTTTTTTTTTCAGGAAATGACATAGGGGTGTCTCAGTCGTAGGCTGCGACCCCAACGTACGACACGTGTGCCACTCCTATTTATTTTGAGAGACGTCCAGTTCACCCTGGATGTACCAACCTCTTAAAGACCATGAAACCCCGGATTTTGGCATGCTATCAAACGAGATTTCGGTACCAAGACCATATGCCAACACACGTTGATCCACACATGATTCAGTTGATTTAAGTTTATATCACCGTGCCGAACTTGGAAGTGATTTTGAGCCGACCGACACATCATTGTAGAGGCTACCTATCAGTTCCAATATTTTTAAGATGATAAGGGTCCAGACAGTCCGACTGATTTGTTAATATCATCTTCCCATTTTCACCAAAGAAACTCATTTTTGCATTTTTCAATTTTTTTTTTGATTTTGGGATTTTCTCATTTTTTTGAATTTTTGCATTTTCTGAATGTTTTTGTATTTTTCTGAAATTTTCTCCCCCTAAAAATCTAAAAATATGCAAAAAGACAATATTTTTGGATTTTTCTGTTTTTTTTAAAGAAAAATATTTACAAAAACGATTACCGATGAGGATCTAATCCTGCTTAACTTTAATGCCGTTTAAGATTAACAAGTACTCAAAACGAGGACCGCCAAAAGCTTTGGTGAATAAATCGGCACGTTGGTAGTCTGTGTGGATTTTTACCATATTGATAAGTTTCTTTTCATAGTAATCGCGTATGAAATGATACTTAACCAAGATATGTTTCGCCTTGGAATGGTTAACTGAGTCTTTAGCAAGAGCTATAGCGGACTCATTGTCACAGTGAATGGGAGTATTAAGAATTTTAAACCGTAGTCTCTCATTTGTTGCTATATCTAAAGAACCTGGGAGCAGCAGCTCGATGCTGCTACATATTCCGACTCGCAGGTTGATAAGGCGACTGAGGCTTGCTTCTTGCACTGCCACGAGACTAGTCTTGGTCCCAAAAACTGGCATCCAGCCGATGTGGATTTTAAGTCTGTCTTGCATCCGCCATAGTCATCATCACTAAATGCGATGAGGTCAAACTTATCGTCATTAGGGTACCATAGACCTTTGGTCGGACAACCCTTTAGATAACGTAAGATCCTCTTCACAGCAACCAGGTGGGACTGTTTCGGCCTTGACTGGTATCTTGATAGTAGGCAAGTCGCGAACATTATGTCAGGTCTTGATGCAGTGAGGTACATGAGTGAGCCTATCATAGCTCGATAGAGAAAAGGATCAACGGTTTGTCCTTTCTCGTCAGGCCCAATCCCGTGATTGGTCTGAATCGGTGTGCCTACTGGAGTAGAGTCTTCCATCTGGAATCGGCTCAAGATGTCAGCAACGTATTTTGTCTGGTGGATGAAAATCCCCGACTCTTGTTGTTCTACTTGTAGACCGAGGAAGAATTGCATCTCCCCCATCGAGCTCATCTCAAATTTATCCTGCATAAGCTTTTCGAATTCCCTGCACATGACATCATTAGTAGACCCAAAAATAATATCATCAACATAAACCTGTACCAGAAGACGATCACCACCCTTTTCCTTGGTGAATAAGGTGCAGTCCACGAGTCCACGTTTGAACCCGTTGGATATCAGATAATTGCTAAGCATTTGGTACCATTCACGCGGTGCCTGATGGAGTCCGTACAACGCTTTGTTCAATTTGTAGACTTTTTCGCGATGAAGCGGATCCTCAAAACCCGGTGGCTGAGCAACATACACCTCTTCCTTCACGACACCATACAAAAAAGCACTTTTCACGTCCATTTGATACACCTTAAACCGTTTGTACGAAGCGTAAGCTAAGAACCTCCGGATAGCTTCAAGGCGCGCAACTGGAGCGTATACTTCGTTGTAATCTATTCCTTCGATTTGACGGAAGCCGAGGACAACTAATCGATCCTTGTTTCTAATAATCACCCCACGGTCATCCCGTTTACACTTGTAGACCCACTTTGTTCCAATTTTCTTCGAGCCTGGAGGTAAGTCAACTAAGTCCCACACTCCTAGCTTTTGGAACTGCTGAAGCTCGGCTTGCATTGCTTCAATCCATGGTTCTTCCCTCAGTGCCTCTTGCACAGTTCTTGGTTCAGTTTGAGAAACATATAAGGCGAAGGACCAATTGTTCTGATGACCTGCTTTTTTGATTTCCGAATAAAGTGCCAGAGTACCTGTATTGTCACTTGGACTAGCATTTTCTAGCTGACTGCGCGTCATGACTCTGCTAGCCGGATCACCAATCACATTTTGCATCGGATGAGTGTCGTGAATCTGAGATTCCGGATGTGCCGGCACTGGATCATCCGAATGCAGATTAAGGTTCTCCAAACCTTGAGATAGATTTGTCTCCGCGACGCTTGAACTAGAGGGAGCAGCAGGTTGCATATTAAAACCGGAGAGATCGATCCGAAGACCTATCCCTGGAGCTGCTGAAGAAGAAGGACCAGTTTGATTGTTTCCTGTCAGATTAACTGGAGCTGTAGTGGTAGATTCACCATTTACAGCTTGTTCCTCAGTGAGAGTTTCACGAGACTTTGCAAAATCGTCGTCTGAAGATGAAGATTCGCGAACCTCTGCTGACGCTTCCTGAAAGACTTCCTCAACTTCTGCTGCTGCGGTTTTATAAGGGGGACCCGTGGATGCAGAGGCATCAGATGGAGCAGGCGCAGGTGCATTCACCACGATCGGACGCATTAGCTGAGAGCTAGCTGCGTTTTCACATTCGTAATGCATTTGCGCTACAGCATCATCCATCAAATTCTCCACGTTGAAGGAATCAAATAGACTCTTATAGTCGAACAACCAATCAGGTCCAACACCAGGTGCATTGGCAGTATAACGCTGAACATCGACATTAAGCCAATCTTCAACGTTGTTGGTTCTTTTGTTGTACACTCTTTTGTTGGGAGTGCTGTAACCAACAAAGAAACCTTCTTCTGCCTTTGCACCAAACTTCCCATCGGGATGTATCATGGTGCATGGAGCTCCGAAAGGTTCCAGAAACTCTAAGTTTGGTTTCCTTCGGTTCAGAAGCTCGTAAGAGGTTTTTCCAAGCTTCTTTACCGTTAGAACCCTATTCAAAGTATAACACGCGCAGTGAACTGCCTCGTTCCAGAAGATCACAGGCAAGTTCTGGCTGCCTTAATAAGAGTCCGATTCTTTCTTTCTGCAACCCCGTTTTGCTGAGGAGTGTATGGCGCTGTGAATTCATGATGAATACCCTTTTCTGCACATAACGCCTCCATAGCATGATTCTTGAACTCTGTTCCGTTATCGCTTCTGATCCTACGGATCTTTAGCTGATATAGATTTTCCAGTTTAGTAAACAGATTCTTCAAGTAATCAAAAGTTTCACACTTGTGCTTAATGCACACAACCCAAGAAAACCTAGAATAATCATCCGTAACCACTAAGCAGTATAAGTCACCGTTCTTGCTCTTCCGATTGACAGGGCCAATCAGGTCCATGTGCAGTCGTTCGAGAGGTAGACTAACTGAGTTTGTCTTCTTAGGCTTGTGAGACTTCCTTTTCTGCTTCCCTTTCTTGCATGAGACACATACGTCGCTTAAATGAAAATTCTTAACAGAAACACCTTCCACCAGTTAATTCTGAACCAGATGGTTCATTTTCCTCAAGTGGATGTGCCCCATTCGTCTGTGCCACATTATCGATTCCTTTTCTGTCGCCTTTGACGGAAAACAAGTGACTGGACCTTTCGCTGTCATCGCTCAGCTCATATCTAGGACGTATAAGTTGTTGACCCTAGGAGCTAAGATCATGACCCACTCCTTCGGTATTTTGAATCCAGGCTTCAGAATGAAACATGCATTGTCATCAAAGAACATAGTGAACTTCTTGTCACATATCTGCGAAACGCTCAGCAAGTTATGGTCTATCTGTTTGACAAAGCTTATCTTTTCAAAGCTTACAATATCGTTGCTCATACTTCCTTCTTTTGTAATATAACCCCCTTTATTACCAGCAAAGGCAACATACCCCCCGTTGATATTCTTTATGTCAAAAAGCAGGGATAAGTCGCCTGTCATGTGCCCTGAAGCACCACTATCAACAATCCATAGGCTGCTGATAAGGCCCTGTGGAACTCCCTGCACAAACATTCAAAGTTCAGTGCTTAAGGGGGACCCAAGCCTTCACGGTCTTGGGTCTACCATCTTCATCTAATGTCGGAAAGTCAACCTATCTTCCATTTGGAGTTGGTGTTGTTTCCGATGGTATGGCAGTGCTCTCTCCTGCAGATGATTCTCCACCTTTGGTTGGTGACTTGGGTCTCCAAACCTGTTCAGGTTTCTTTGGCTTGGGCTTCTTCTTCGCCTGTGGGCTAGAAGGTCCAGCCTTGGATTCCTTTGGAGGAACAGATTTTAGATCCACTTCAGACTTAACTGTACGTGGAGCAGCTTTGGGGTTGCCCTGTGGTATAGCTGCAGCCTTTGCTGGTGGCTTAGGCACTGCTTCAACCTTTGTGGGAACAGTGCTCCCCCTCAGCTGTGGACCCCTGCCATCAACTGGCTTTTGGTTCATAGCAATCTTGTTGCGGTTATCATAAACGACCTGCTTTCCCTTTTGTTTCTCAGAGAGTTTAGGGGAAACAGGTTGCTTGGGTTTGCTAGAACTGGGAGGATCATCCACCTTGATCCTTTCTCGTCTCAATTCAGGGCACGCAGCAACTAAATGCTTATGTTCCCCGCACTTGTGACAGGATCTCTATTCTTCAAATCTAGGAGATTTGGATTTGGTCTCCTTTTTATTCTTTTTGCTAGATGGGCCGGCAAATGAGTTTTTGTGTTTTAGATCCTCAAGACATCTTCTTTGTTGATCGACTTGAGGATCGTCGTTTCTTTCATTGCCGCTCGATCTAACGAACTCAGTTACATGCTTCTTCGAACTTTTTCTTTGAGCATGATTTTGAGGATTAACGGTGTTTGTCTTTTGATTTCTCTTGTTATTCTCATTAGGCTGATTACCCTGATCCTTTCTACCCTTACCCTTACCCTTCTTTTTATTCCAGGTTTCCTTTTCTACGGTAATGACAGATTCTTGCCAAATTTTGGCAACTAGACCAGGGGCGATACATTTGAGAGGGACTTCCTCATCAGCATGCACCCTTTCAGACCCTTTTAGTTTATAAAACACCTTAATCCTCCTGCATCCTCGATTTGCACTTTCGGTTCCAGTTCACTCAAGGTTTCAGTGGTAATGATCTGATTTTCAAGAGGAACATCTTTAGTTTTGACCGGTGCATATCTAGGAGGTTCATCGAGCTCATCATCCGAACAGTCGGTATCGTATACACTGATATCATCAGCTTTCTCACACAGATTGACAGCTTTAGCAGGAGTAGCAGCCTTAGTAACCTCAGCAGGTTTAGCTGCTTCAGTAACTTTGGCCGCCTCTGCAGCTTTTGCTGCCTCAGCTGCCACGTCCACTAGTTCCTCCTTCGGCAAGACATCAAAATTATGATTTTCGAATCTCACCAGAGGTGGACATTGAGAATATTTGGGACTGGTTGAGAAGCCTTCCTTATCAGAGTGTTCTACTATGTGATCAAGGACATACTTGCAGTTTAAGTAACTCTCAAGCTTCTTCCTGATCTTTTCATAGTCACAGTTAACAATGGCCAATTGTTTCTTAGTGTCTTCGACCTAATTGATGTAATTATTTATAGCAATTTGCTTGTTAGCTAAGGTTTTTGACAGTTCAGAAACATCCTTCTTATAATTTTCAATTGTACTTAGAAAATTTTTCTCCTTTTGTCTTAAGGAATCAATTGACCTTTGCAACGGACCAACATCGGCTTTTAAATTCAGATTTTCTTCAGTTAATTCCTTAATTCTGAATTTCAGCTGATTACACTCTACACAAACTAATTTAGAATCTGAAGAAGAACTTACCTTGTTAGACGATTCAGTAATGGCCATCAATGCATAATGAGCTGCTGTCTTCTGAACTCCAAAGAATTCGCCAAAGTTCTTCTCCGTGCAGTCAGCATCCACAAGAAACGATCTTTTACCGATCAGCGCATCTGCTTCAGCTAACAGATCCTCCAAATTTTCTCCCATATCAGAATCGCACTCCGAGTCACAGTCAGACGCTTCGGTTTTAGAAGTTATGATGTCAGACTGACTCAAAGTTTCTTCAACTTCGGCTGGTGCTTCAGATGCTTGTTGAGCAAAACAGGCTGCACCACCTTGAGGAGCTTCTTCTCCAATGATCAGATGGTTCCAGTTAAAACCTTCATCAGCTTGAATAACCAGGGCTTGACCTTGATTGTTGTTTGCAGGATGCCTCTGGTTCTGGTTCTGGTTCTGGTTATTGACTGGGACAATAGCACGCTCAGTATTTGGTTGTGCCTGAGCTTGCTGCCTCTGATTCTGATTCGCTCTGTTGTTGTTGAAGGGATTCTGATGTCCTTGCTGCTTAGGTCGGTCACGTTCCCTTGCAAAATGCCCTTTTGTGCCACAGTTGTAGCATGTGACCTTTGTTTTGTCGAACCCAAACTTGGTGTTGTTATTGATCAAAACATCTCTCCTTCCCGTCCTGTCCATATACTCCTTTGCCCTTCTCACCACACTTGCGAAGTGCCATTGTATGTCTATCAGATCTATGTCATCTTTATCGATCTGCGAGTAATCCTCCTGTGTAAGATGAGGATTCCCAATCTGTCCAGCAACCAGTCCACTATAGGAGTTTAACAAGGTCGACAGTAGAGCCATATGTTCTTGAGCTAGCTCTACAGTCACCTTTTCTAAACCCGCGGTGTTCAGCTGCTCTGGAACTGGGTTGGTCCGATAGCCACCTTGATTAGAAGTCGAAGCACCTCCATATCCACCATAACTTGTAGTTGGAGCCCCGCCAAAACCTGAAGGAGAAGGTCCACTAAAGTTTGTAGTTGCCTGCACTGGTGCTGCAAGATGAGAAAACGGGTTAACACCAAACTGGTTAGTATTAAAATTCAAAGGATACTGGTTTGGTCCAAAAGGATATGTAGGAGGAGGAACATCAGCTGGGGGACCATAATTGTCAAAAGCATAAACCGGGTCCGGGTTAACCACAAAAGCAGTATGTGGTTTGGTACCACTCACACTGGTGTCCTGTAGAGGATTCCCATAGTAGATGCTGGGATTCTGTGGAATGAGCGCCTTGTTTGCTCTCTTGATCTCCTCTATCTCCTTGTTCTCCAGCTCGGTAATGAACTCGTTGATGGAGAGAGTCTAATATGCATTGCTTGACTTTAGAATATCCAACCATTGATGCCAATGAGGAGGTATCGCCTCAGCAAATCTTTCTACAAGGTCCGCAGATGAATATAAGACCCCGTACTGATACATTTCAGACATCAGATGGTAGTATCTAGCAGTCAAGTCCCACAGTGATTCGTTCCCGATGTAGATGCAAAAGTGCGACTAAAGCTTTGGATTGTAAAACATATTTTGTTTTGTAGATATCGAAGGTGCGAAGGAACATAATAGAAGGTGCGAAGGAGGATTAAAAGGTGCGAAGGAAGTATGTTTTTGGACGAATGAAGATTAGATTATAGTAAACTTGGTTCGACCATTTGATATGGGCGAACCTGCACATTCGCATGAACAGTTTGGGCGAATGTGCAGGCCTATAAATAGGTCAAGTTCATTTTTTAATGTAACTTTGATGATTATTATTCCCTCCTCTTTCTGAAAACTCTCTCTAGTTATTGTTAAACTTGTTTTACGTTTAAACCTTGATTGTATTCATAATTCGACGTGTAAACAAGTGTTTTATTAATGAAATTGATTGAAAATGATGATCTGTGTGTTTGAATCTGTTTGATTATTATTTAGTGATAGTTTTAGGGTTTCCGCACCTGAAACTAACTTGTTTGATCAATCTTTGTTTGTTATCGATCCTTTTACGCACATACAAAGTGGTATCAGAGCCATTTCGGATCAAACAACCACAAATTAATAATCTCTCAGTTGATTTGGATCCAATTTTGGTCAAAAAGTTTCTGTTTTCAATGAACAAACTGATGTGATAAGATTTTGATCGATTACACCTTGATTTCGAGTTTAAATTGGATAATTCTCTTTATTAAAGTTATTCCAAATCAAATCCGATTCAAAACCTGATTAAGATCATCAAAATCTATCAACATTTGAAAAACATGATCAAAATTAACTGATTTTCAAAGAATAACCGTTTTTGAAATCACAGGGGTCGAACGAGAGAGTTTGGTCGAAAGAGGAATTCATTTGGGTCGAAAGAGTGATTTTGTGTACGAAGGAGGTGTTTTAGTGGTCGAAGGAAGACTTTGATTGCTTATTTTTCACATTCGTACCTTTGTTTCACCTTCGCCTGATCGAACGGTCGAAGGAGCTGTAAAACGGTCGAAAGAGAGTCTTAAGTGGTCGAAGGAGTTTTTGTTGTTTAGTTTACATTCGTATCAATCATAAACGGGCGAAAGAGAACTTTATTTCTCCTTCGCACGTCCGTATATACGAAGGAGCATTCTGTTTTGAAACATTTTTAATCTTTTCGTGTTTAATCGTTTGCAGGACAAGATGTGGAACTTTCCAACAACGCCTAGACCTACTCAAGCACCACAACAGCAGACAACACAAGATCCGTGGTCCATTGCAGCTCAGAAGACTAGTCAACCATCACAGCCGATCAATTATATGGCGATGACTAGTTCGGCACCACAACAAGTTGTTCAACCAATACCACAACCGATTGACAACTATTGGGGAGTCGCAGCAGCAGCAGTCCATTCCCAGACGACCAACGCTATATCCACTCTTATTCATGACCTATCTTCTGGAAGCGGCAATCGTCCACCGAAGCTAATGGACATGAAGGAGTATAATACTTGGAAGATGAAGTTTAAGATTCATGTTGAGGGACAAGGACTTGAAGGAGCCGAGGCATGGCAAATGATTGTGAAGGGTTACGTTGCTCCTATTCTGGAGAATACTGGAGAACCAATCCCTTTGGAGAATTTGGCGGATGACGAGAAGAAAAGGTTTGCGATAGAGAAGAAAGCATTCTCTCAGCTATCTCAGGCAATCAACACTGATCTACTGCATCAGTTTGGATCGTGCACAACATCCAAACAACTATGGGATATGCTGAGAAATCGACATGATGGAAATGAGAAAACCAGGAAGCTTAGGATGGAAGAGCTTCGGAAGGAGTTTGAAAACTTCAGTTATATGGGTAATGAGACCCTAAAAGAGTTGGTTCCAAGGTACTGCCATTTGCTCACTGAATTGTCGAGCTATGAGATCAGCATTCCAATGTCGGAATTAGTTGATAAATTTGCTGATGCTTTACCACCCTACTGGAACCAACACATCGAAGTGTTAAAGGAGAAGGATGCTTACCAGTATTGGACTATTAACGAGTTCATCCAAAAGCTGGAAAACAAAGAGATGGAGGAAAAGAGAAAAGCTAAGAGAGCTCAGATTCCACAGAATCCTGATTTATATGTGAGTGGTACATCTAACTCTCTTTCTGCTTCAAGCACCACATCTAATGTTGCACCTCACATAGCAAGTGTGTCTAACGTTGTTGAACCAACAAAAGCACCCATTAACTAACGTGCTCAAACTTCATCCTACACACCATCATACACACAACAACCTTATCAAACACAAAACTTTATTCCACCATTTTCACCATTACAACAAGCCGCATGCTATACATCAAGTCAACCTCAACAACAACAACAATTTCCTCCTCAAGTGAATCAGATGCAGATTACTCAAGCACAATCAAGTCAAAACCCGATTGTGTTAGAGACCTCCAACCTTAACAATGTGACTGTTGAAATTGCTCAACAGCATGTTGCTCTTGTATCTGCCATGGTTGCTTCTTATAACGGTTTGGTAGCAAGTCAAATTGATAACAATAATCTCACCAATGAGGACTATGCTCAAATCGACAAAGAGGAAATGGAGTTGGTGGACATTCAGTGGGCTTTTGCAAGCATTATGAGGCGAGCCACTGATTTTATTCAGAAGACTGGCAGGACTGATCTCTCAACCTCTCCCAACACCACATACGGATTCAACCCAAAGCAAAGGTTACTTGCTTTAACTGTGGTGAGAAGGGACATTTTAAAAGGGAGTGCACACAACCAGCACAACAAGGTAACCGAAATCCTTTCAATTCTACATACCAAAACCGACAAAACCAAAACCAGAATCAAGTGTCTTACAACAGTCCAAATATCTCAAGCTTTCAACCACAAAACCAAAACACTTATCAGAACCGTCAACAAAACAACAACACCAGACAATCCACAACCCAAAACCAACCTCAACAAAATCCAAACCGAACTATTGTTCCTATCTCTACACCTAACACACAAAACCAAAACCAAACTGATACTCAAAACCAAGCACTTGTGATCCAAAAGGATGAAGGTTTTGACTGGACTGGTATGCAATTGGGGGTGGAGGAGATCACTACTAGGAATGTTGCTTGTGTGGCACAGCAGATAAGTTTGGATGAGAATGAGGAAATTGAAGAAGAGGTTGTGATTGAAAAAGTGTCGGAGTTGAAGATTGAAGAAGTGAATGAAGATGTGAATGCTGAAGGTGAAGACAAGAAATCGGGGATGATTCTTGATTCTGTCACTGATGTTGGAGATCAATACGATTCAGCTTACTCGGATATGGAGAGCGATTCTGATTCAGAGACTAGTGTGAATTCACTAGATGATGATATTGACCAACTGCTAGCTGAAGCTGACTTCCTGATGACCCGCAAGTCATGTATGGTGGATGATGCATGCACCAAGATTGACTACTCCAAATTCTTCGCAGGAAAGGAAGCTCATTTTGCTTTAATGGCCATGACAGAACCTCCTAAGCCGGTAAGTTCTGAAACTCAATATCAAGCGTGTGTTAAATGTGATAAATGTGCTGATTTTGAAAAACTGACTGATGAAAACAAGCTTCTCAAGGTCCAACTTGAGAGTGCAAAACTCAACTGTCAGATTTATCAAAAGGACTTAAAAGATTTCAACAAAGTTCTTGATGGTTATAAAAAGGATGTGTCTGAACTGAAAAAGACATTATCTATTAAACAACTTGCCATTAATAATTACATCAATGAAATGGAAAACACTAAATTGGAAATGGCAACCATCAAGTGCTTTGCGGAAAAAGTTAACAAGAAATTAGAAAGTTACAAGCACATAGCATATGTAGTCGATCATATCATTGAAGAACCCTCCCAGACGAATAGTGCAAACTATAAGTCAGTCCCATCTCCGGTATTGTTTGAGAATCACACTTTACACGCAATACCACCGGAGACTTTAATCAATCCTGATTCCACATCAGAAAATGAGACTAACACCTACAGTGTCGGGGATCCATATTCTGATGTGAGACCAGTACTGGGAAATAGTGAGGGTGTGGTCGCTACTGATGATTCAGATGAAGAAGATGAAACATCTGAGACGGTTGAAAGTGATAGTGATATCCCTGATGAAAATCATATAATCACTACTGAGCCAGTCTCACCGTCTCAGATCATTCATCCAATGGCAAATGCTCATCGTAAAAATGAGGTTAAGAAAAATGAAAAGTTTGTTGGTAAGAGTTTTGAAAAGAAAGAGGTAACGAAGGTTGAGAAAAATGTGAGAAAACCGGTTGAAAAGAAAGTTGAAATTAAAACTGAGAAAAATGTGGTAAAACCGGTTGATAAGAAAAATGAGCTTAAATCTGAAAAATCCAATGATGTGAGCAATGAATCGTGTGATAAACCTGTCAAAATCTTCTATCGGATGCAAGGCTCCGATAAGATTTTATCCGATGATGAGTTTCCGATTAAATTTGTCAATTCTTCAAAAATCGAAAAGATCTGGCAGGAAAGTACGATTTGGTTTCCAAAATTTGAAAGAACCAATGACATTCCTCAAGAAATTTTAGACAAAATTTATTCGGATAAAGAAGCAAAGGTCAATGTAACACAGTTTGTTTTGCCTGTTCATAAAGAAAATAGTTTTATTGAACCGACTTACTCGAAGGACCCAGCTCCTGAGAGTTTAAGGAAACAATGCATGGTCGATCGATATCCCATTGCTAGTTTTTCCAAGTCGCCGATCAAGGAAAACTATGAGGAATACCGTGCGTGTTATAAGTGCGGGGAACGGGGACATTTACTTGCCGCCTGCCCGTACGTACGACACAAAAGGCACGAGGTGGAGAGTAGGCAATATCATGAGTATCCGGTTGATAACTATGGCTATCAACAGAGACGGCATTTTCCCAAACAAGAATTTTATCATAATCAAAACAATTTTTATAACAAGGGGGAAAATCGTCCGATGACGTATGATAAGCGCAACCGGATGACCACTGATAAATCTGGTAAGAAACCTATGATGAACTCAACTGCTGACAATAAAAAGGTTGTTCCTAAACCTAATGGAAAACAAGAAGTTGGACCTGTCTCTGTTAAATCAGAGAAGGTAACCAAGAAAGTTGCTTTTAAAGAAGAAGTAAAGAAACCGACTGAGACTTCAAAATCTCAGATTCGGTTCTTGAAAAGATCTGAGCAATATTGGTCATCTAAGGAATCTGAAGGAGCCTCTACTTCACAGAGTGAGAAGAATGAGAAAAAGAAGGTTGTTAGTGAGAAGTAAGGGGTTGAAGTAACCCAAGATGTTTGTGATTCAAAAGACTCTTTGAAACAACCTGTTCAAAGACCCAAGACCAAACAGGCTTGGGTCCCCCGAAAGAACTAATTGATCTACTTTAAATGTGCTGGGAGCTCCAGCTGGCCCTGTTAGCAGCCTATGGATTGTTGACAGTGGAGCTTCTGGTCACATGACAGGGGACCTCACGTTACTCTTTGACATCAAAAACATTAACGGAGGTTATGTGGCATTTGCTGGTAATAAGGGAGGCTACATTACTATGGAGGGTAGTGTAAGCAATGGGGTCGTAACATTTGAGCGGATTTCTTATGTGATACAGATAGACTAAAATTTGCTCAGTGTTAGTCAGATTTGTGATAAACAATTTTCTGTGTATTTTGATGACAAATCCTGTTATATCTTGAAACCTGGGTTTGAGCTACCAAAAGAGTAGGTGATGCTGAAGGCACCGAGAGTTAACAACTTGTATATTCTCGACATGTCCAAAGCAATGACCACCCATGGCCAAGTCACGTGTTTCCTCTCCAAGCCTACAGAAAAAGAATCCATTATGTGGCACAGGAGAATGGGACACATCCATTTGCGAAAGATGAATCAGCTTGTGAAGAATGAACTTGTCACGGGAGTTAATGTCAAACACTTCCATCTGGATGACAAGAGGGCAGCTGAAGAATGCTCAAGCACTAGAAAACATTGGCAACCTTGCTTTATATGCCAAAATTCAGAAATCTGGTTTTCAGAATGACTGGTCATTTGCTTGTTATGTTTCGCAGGTCGAGCCGCGGACTTACAAGGATGCTCTTTTGGATGACGCCTGGGTGGAAGCAATGCAGGAGGAGTTATTACAATTCCAGAAACTTGGTGTATGGACCCTAACAGATTTGCCCCCTGGTAGAAAGAAAATTGGTACCAAATGGGTGTTTAAATGCAAGAAGGATGACAGAGGAGTCATAGTGCGAAACAAAGCTCGTTTGGTTGTTCAAGGTTTTCATCAGGTTGAAGGAATTGACTACAATGAAATCTATGCACCGGTTGCACGCTTGGAAGCTATCAGAATGTTCCTCGCGTTTGCATCATGGAAGAAATTTAAGGTGTATCAGATGGATGTAAAGAGCGCATTTCTTTACGGTGTGGTCAAAGAGGAAGTTTAGGTAGGTCAACCGCCAGGCTTTGAGGACCCTATTCAACGGGATAAGGTTTATGTGTTAAACAAAGCTCTCTACGGGTTGCACCAGGCTCCGAGACAATGGTATGAGGAGCTGAGCACGTATCTTCTCTCGAAAGGATTCAAACGCGGACTGGTCGACTGCACACTGTTCACGAAACGAGCAGGAGATGATTTGCTTCTGGTACAAATTTATGTTGATGATATTATTTTCGGGTCAACTAACGAACTTCTGTGCAGGGAATTTGAACAAGTTATGCAGGAAAAGTTCGAAATGAGCGCTATGGGAGAAATGCAGTTTTTCCTCGGCTTGCAGGTGGAGCAAAGACCAACGGGGATCTTTATTCACCAGACGAAATACGTTTCTGAAGTCTTGAGCCGATTCCAGATGGATGATTCGAAGCCGATGGATACCCCGATACAGCCTAATCACGGGATTGGAGTTGACCTTAAGGGGGAGCTGACTGATCCATTTACATACAAAGCAATCGTCGGATCTCTGATGTATCTCACAGCGTCAAGACCTGATATAATGTTTGCGACATGTCTTTGTGCGCGATATCAATCGAAGCCGAAACAGAGTCATCTTGCAGCTGTCAAGCGTATCCTTAGATATCTGAAGGGTTGTCCATCGAAAGGACTTTGGTACCCTCATGATGATAATTTTGACCTAATCACTTTTAGTGATGCAGATTGGGGCGGCTGTGACAAAGACAGCAAATCCACAACGGCTGGATGTCAGTTTATGGGGAGCAGGCTCGTGACCTGGCAGTGCAAGAAACAAACCGCAGTTGCACTATCCACATGTGAAGCAGAATACGTTTCAGCATCGAGCTGCTGCTCACAGGTTCTTTGGATCCAATAGCAGATGGTGGATTACGGTTTGCAATTTCTTAAAACCCCAATTTACTGTGATAATGAGGCCGCAATCGCATTAACAAAAGACTTAGTAAATCACTCAAAGGCTAAACATATCCAGATTAAATATCATTTTATCCGTGATTGTTATGCTAAAGAGTTGATCGATATGGTCAAAATCCACACTGATTATCAACGCGCAGATCTTTTTACCAAAGCTTTTGACAAATCCAGATTTGATTATCTTTTAAAAGCTAATGGTATTAAAGAAAAACAGGACTGATCACCACCTCAGTCTATCACTTTTTAGTTTAAATTTTTACTGTTTTCAGAAAAATTTCGAAAAATCAAAAACATTGTAAAATTTCAAAAACTATAAAAATTGAAAAATTTCTTTGCTGAATGCTATATCTTCTTCCCTTAGATTAATGCCGTCAGATTTCTGTGAACAAACGATATCTGGGCAGTCACATATTTGAAATGCTCCAGCTTATCCTTGGGAACAGTAAATTCGAAAATCTATAAAAATCAGAAAATTCTAAAATGATTTCCTGGAGTATAAAGGGAAATGATAGTACATCAGTGGGGATCTGACACATTCTAAACAATGTAATGCTATATAGGGCGTGTGTCTGAGTCTGTGCGATGTGCTGATAGGCTTCGTAGACCTATTACTGCGTGCCTGATACATACATATCAAACGATTTGTTGTGTGGATGAACTCCTCATGGACATATGGTCTTAGTACCGTAATTTCGTTTGATAGGGTATCTGTACAAAACTCGGAGGTTTAGGGTCGTTATGTTATTAGTTGTCTGGGGATAGCCTCTCTGATCTTCTGCTGTAAGTCATTATGGACCTAGATCAGACAGGGTGTCTTTATAAAAAGAGCTATATGCCAAATCCTAAAGTTACCGAATTGAGGAACTTTCCATGTTATATGATAATCAAAGATTATCTATTACATCGTATTGATCATTGATGCAAATCATGATTAATATCAGTCCTCAACCTGGTATAGTGCATATGTTACTTTGCTGCATTAATTTGCTGACCTGTATACCTCTATGCATTATATCTTGTACAATTACAGACGACGAAAGCATAATCACGCTTTACAATGAGTCTTTGTGCATTTACTTTTTGATACGGGAGTATGTCGTGTGTATGGGAACCACAGACAATTGCGTTTATACTATAAATATCAGTATCAGTATAAAGCACTGCACAAAAGTCTGCATGTGAGTTTATGTGGATCACAATATCAGCAGTTGCCAGATCACACATTGTCTTTAATGATAATAATTTCAAAAAGATCAACGGTGTGATCAGATTTCTCAAAAACTGATATGATCCCTTTACCGGAAATCACAAAAATATTTACAGTTTTTCATTTACATTTTTGCATTTTATTTTCTCGTCAAAAATTACAAAACTCAAAAAGATTTTAGGTGTGTTTTAGCATAAACTTTAGAAAATCCAAAAAGATTTTTCTTTTTCATCTTATTTTTGATAACTGATGGTGGTTGATGTCGATTTTCTAAACCTTGATACACCATTTGAGCTTTGTAACTTTTAAAATGTGAAAACATGAATGTTGGATGCTTAAAAGTTGGAAAATAATTGAACCGGGACTCGTTTTTGAGATTTGGAAAATTTTCAAAAATCCCAATTCTCATTCGCCCATTCGTTTGGTCGAATGTGGGATTTCACTTGTTCATTCGTATGTTTTGGTTGGGCGAAGGAGAGTGTTCTAGACACTTATCTCATTCGAACCCTTTTATCTCATTCGAACCCTTTCAATAGGGTCGAAGTAGAGAAAAGTTTCTCCTTCGTATGAACAAAACGGGCGAAGGAACAAGCCTATATATACATCTCTTCTCATTCGAACCTTATTCATATTTTTTCCATATTTTTAATCGTAACCTCACCTTGTTGCTTTTTCGTTTAAAATCATTCTATTGTGTTCGTGCTTTAACACTGATCAGTTTGATATCATTTTTACAGGTAAACAACAAGGATTTCAAGATCTAATCCCTGTTTTTCTATCCAAGCCCTAACTGTCTTAAAAAATGTTCAAAATCAACATAATAATACCAATTGATGTTCAGGGTTCATTGTGTGTGTGTTTTAGGGGGAGAAATTATCAAAAACATAGTTTAAAACATGACAGATTGTTCAGTTGATGTTTAAACCCTAGTTTTTGGGTGAAAACACAAACACAATGCAAAATTGTTAAAACTGTTAGTCTAGGAATGTTTATCGGCATGATTAGGACTGAATACAATCAAATGGACATGTTCAGATTGACTAGATTTCAAAATTGATTTTTCAAAATTATGAACTGCTTCCTTCGACCAGTTCGAATGTGCGAAGGAAGAAAATGAATTGGGCGAAAGAGAATAAGATGGGCGAATGAAACTTTTTATCAAAACCAACACATTCGTACCATTCATTTCTCATTCGAACCTTTACAAAGACTCCTTCGTACCCCCGTTTGGGCGAAGGAGGAAGTTTTTGACCAAAAAATTTCAATTTTGATAATTTGTCGATTTTTAACTTGTGTTTTTGTTTGTTTTGCAGATCTAACAATGTCTGAACAGCAGAAGACTACGGAACAAGTAGGATCCTCATCACAGCCCGCTAAGCAGCTTGATTTTGAGAATGCGCACAACTGTTGCGCATATCTTGGCGATGTGAAGAAGCACACAGAATTTGTCGGCATCATTGAGTTTTTGAAGCGAAGCAGAGTAATAGATGCCATTGCTACGCCGACAATGATTTATAGAGATATGATACAGGAATTCTGGTCTAATGCTAAACTAGATTTCTGGAAATGCGAATCTTGCTTGACGAGCAAAATTCAGGGACAAGGAGTGATTGTGTGCGAAGAAGATTTAAGAGAAGCACTAAATCTGGATGATGATCCGAAAGATCCAAAGGAGTTTACATTCTTGGATCAAAGAAAGTGCTTTCTCAGGATGAAGTACAACGGACCTATCACTGATGGTTCGTTACATAAAGGTAAACTGTGCCCACGGTTTAAATATCTGGCACATGTTTTGATCCACGTATTCGGATCTGCCGCGGGAGGTTATGACTTGATGACGAAGAGCATCAGTTCGATGATGGTTGCTTTAGTATTGAACAAACCGTTCAATATCTCTGGCATGCTGATGTCTCACTTACTGGAGCCCGTGAATGGAACGAGGAACCTGAAGTTTCTGTTATATCCTCGTTTTCTTCAAATGATATTCGATCACAAGTACAAAGAACTGAAGAGAGATGCTAAACACATTGTTGTTCAGGAACACATGTCTCTGAATACACTAGCTAGGATGAAAGCTTATAAAGGTTTGTCTGTTGAAGAACGTCCTCCTGTTAGACGTTTGTTTGGTCATCTAGCTAGGGTGGATTATAAAGATCCGGGTGAGAGGCTTGTAAGGAATGTTAACAGTGATTCTGATGCTGATAATCCTTTACATCATGTTGATCCTGACGCTAAGCGCAAGAGACAAGTTGTGAATGTAGGCGCGAAGAGTGGTAAGAGAAAGAAACCCGAGATAAGGATTGAGGTTTCTGAACCAGCGAAGAAGAAAAGTACTCAAGGAAGAAATAAGAGGATGGCGAAAAAGGGTTTACACATTGTTGATGAACCTTCCATTGATTCAGAAGAAACGATAGAGGAAGAACAATGGAATTCAGGGATAACGAGTGATTGTGTGCGAAGAAGATTTAAGAGAAGCACTGAATCTGGATGATGATCCGAAAGATCCAAAGGAGTTTACATTCATGGATCAAAGAAAGTGCTTTCTCAGGATGAAGTACAACGGACCTATCACTGATGGTTCGTTGCATAAAGGTAAACTGTGCCCACAGTTTAAATATCTGGCACATGTTTTGATCCACGTATTCGGATCTGCCGCGGGAGGTTATGACTTGATGAGGAAGAGCATCAGTTCGATGATGGTTGCTTTAGTATTGAACAAACCGTTCAATATCTCTGGCATGCTGATGTCTCACTTACTGGAGCCCGTGAATGGAACGAGGAACCTGAAGTTTCTGTTATATCCTCGTTTTCTTCAAATGATATTCGATCACAAGTACAAAGAACTGAAGAGAGATGCTAAACACATTGTTGTTCAGGAACACATGTCTCTGAATACACTAGCTAGGATGAAAGCTTATAAAGGTTTGTCTGTTGAAGAACGTCCTCCTGTTAGACGTTTGTTTGGTCATCTAGCTAGGGTGGATTATAAAGATCCGGGTGAGGGGCTTGTAAGGAATGTTAACAGTGATTCTGATGCTGATAATCCTTTACATCATGTTGATCCTGACGCTAAGCGCAAGAGACAAGTTGTGAATGTAGGCGCGAAGAGTGGTAAGAGAAAGAAACCCGAGATAAGGATTGAGGTTTCTGAACCAGCGAAGAAGAAAAGTACTCAAGGAAGAAATAAGAGGATGGCGAAAAAGGGTTTACTCATTGTTGATGAACCTTCCATTGATTCAGAAGAAACGATAGAGGAAGAACAATGGAATTCAGGGATAACGAGTGATTGTGTGCGAAGAAGATTTAAGAGAAGCACTGAATCTGGATGATGATCCGAAAGATCCAAAGGAGTTTACATTCATGGATCAAAGAAAGTGCTTTCTCAGGATGAAGTACAACGGACCTATCACTGATGGTTCGTTGCATAAAGGTAAACTGTGCCCACAGTTTAAATATCTGGCACATGTTTTGATCCACGTATTCGGATCTGCCGCGGGAGGTTATGACTTGATGAGGAAGAGCATCAGTTCGATGATGGTTGCTTTAGTATTGAACAAACCGTTCAATATCTCTGGCATGCTGATGTCTCACTTACTGGAGCCCGTGAATGGAACGAGGAACCTGAAGTTTCTGTTATATCCTCGTTTTCTTCAAAAGATATTCGATCACAAGTACAAAGAACTGAAGAGAGATGCTAAACACATTGTTGTTCAGGAACACATGTCTCTGAATACACTAGCTAGGATGAAAGCTTATAAAGGTTTGTCTGTTGAAGAACGTCCTCCTGTTAGATGTTTGTTTGGTCATCTAGCTAGGGTGGATTATAAAGATCCGGGTGAGGGGCTTGTAAGGAATGTTAACAGTGATTCTGATGCTGATAATCCTTTACATCATGTTGATCCTGACGCTAAGCGCAAGAGACAAGTTGTGAATGTAGGCGCGAAGAGTGGTAAGAGAAAGAAACCCGAGATAAGGATTGAGGTTTCTGAACCAGCGAAGAAGAAAAGTACTCAAGGAAGAAATAAGAGGATGGCGAAAAAGGGTTTACACATTATTGATGAACCTTCCATTGATTCAGAAGAAACGATAGAGGAAGAACAATGGAATTCTGATGCTGAAACAGTAGAGATGACCATGCCCAAGGCCACTGAGGCTGGTGCATCTGCTAGCCAAAGAGAAGAAGATCAAGGGAACAAAAGTCCTATTCCCGTTGATGTAGAAGATTTGGGTTTTAATGCTGAAGAGACGTTTGTTGGTTCTCCTGTGCAGGCTGTTAGAAAAGAGAAGAAGAAACAGGAGAAGCCAAGTATAAAGAGGAAGAAAGGGATAGAATCATTGATAGCTGGAAAGAAACTGCCACCAACTACAAGTTCTAGATCACCGGTTACTGCACCTGCTCATAAGAAACAGAAGACTGCAACAACATCTAGCACACCACAAACTGAAGAAATTCCAATGGATGATGTGAATGAAGCATTGGATAATGTGCTAAAGAAAATCAGAAAAGGTAAACTGCCTGACGCTGTTGAACCACCAAAGAAGACAAAAGTATCGGTGGACAGTGACATCATGACTGCTGTGAATCAGAGATTTGCTGAGATGATGAGTCTGATTAACAAACAACAGACGGAGATTGAGCAGTTAAAGTCCAATGACAAGAAGATGTTAGAAGTCGTAGTCACATCGGCAGATGATAATGAGACCTTGAAGAAGACAATCAAGAAATTGAAGAGAGAAAACAAGAAGTTGCTGAAACATGAGCAACGTAACACCAGAAGGATCATAGTCTTGAAGAAGGAGAATAAACAGCTGAAAAAGAGTAACAAGCATATGGATGATCTGATAAAGAACTTGTACTCTCAAGCTCCTCAACTTTAAGCTGGTGAAGTGGAAAAAGAAAGAGAAGAAGAGCTAGTTGATTACGAACTGTCTGATGAAGAGGAGGATGATGAACTAGATGAAGATGCTGGTAACGATACAAAGACGAAGAAAAAGGATGATAAGGATGATGGAGGATCGGATGATGTATCTAGTGATGGAGACGGCTCTGCATTTGATGATAGTAGTGATGACGATGATGATGATGTTGATAAGTTTACTTATGAGAAACGTGACTCGGAAAAGGGCGATGAATCGAGCTCTAAAGCTCCTTGTGAGAATGTTGATGATGAAGATATTTTCTGGAACGAGAGATTGCAGTCATTGTCTGAAGAAGATAAGAACAAGTATCGCCAGATGCTCACTGATCGGGTCTGGACGATCGACATGACTAGCAGGTTCCCATAAATATTTGAATCTAACAATAAACTATTCGAGTTGGAGTATGATGACCCTGATCTTGAGGATGGGAAAGTTTTTGCGACTATTTCGAAAGAAATTCTTGAAGGTTTAGCAAAGCAAGTGGGAAAGACATTGGAAGAATTACTTGCAGATAACTTTATTCCTAAGATTCCTGAGAAAGAAGCTGGAAATCATTCGGATGATCGTGATGTTCCTGCATTCGAGGAAGTCGAAATGGAAGATATTACGAGCGAAGAATATCCACAATATTTCAGAACAAATCAAGATTGTGGATTTTCTTTCTCAGACGAACTGCTAAACCATGCCGAGAAACTTGCAAAAGATAAGAGCAAAGTATTTGAAGATGAAATCTTTAAAGGACACAACAAGCCACGGTTCGAGCAATCAGAAAGTTTAAAAGAGTTGTTGAGGAAGTTGAAAAATAAGGAGAATAATCGTCCAAAACCTGACATTCAAGGCAGCTTTTACAAACTTCACAATAAGATTTTCAAAGGTCGTGCATTGGCCTGGAAGTTTGTTAAAGAGTTGAGGTGTTTTGCAGTGAAGTGGGAGAAGGGGATCTTGTATTTTGAGAAGTTTCATCACTTGAAGACCCTTCCGTATTGGGCAATCAGAGACATTTGTCGTCACCGTTTAACGGGAGCGTCAAATAGTCAGATTACTTATTTTGCTGAGAAGATGACTCGAGAAAGCAGAACTAAGTGGGACTTGTTTACACCACAATATCCAAAGGGAATCGTTCACAAGAAGGATATTGATTTGATAACTGGTACGCCCAAAGTGACATTGAAATACAAACCACCGCAAGTGTTGAAAAAGATTCCTTTGATGCCTATTCCACAACACTTTGCCAAAGACTTCATCTGGTGGTATTATGATTGGAAGATTGCAGAGGCCGTGATTGTGTTGAAGGATGGAGGGTTGAATTACAAGAAAGTGCATATCTTTGATCCCATGTGGTTGATAAACTGTTCACATGTGGATATCATCATGCTATTCTATAATCCGATCTATTCAGATGCAAAAGATGCTGAGCAAGCAGGAAAGTACCAACGTGTGGTATTTCTGTGCTTTGCGTTTAATATCAATGCTTGATGTGATTATGATGAGAAGTTGGGAAAGTATGTGGAGAAGCAAAAGGTGCCAGAGCTGAAAACGAAGAAACAAAAACAATTTCAGGAACCGGTGTTGACCGGAGAACAAATGATTCAAAGACATATCAGACTGTGGAACAAAAGGTTGGACGAACAACGACGAACACAATCCAAGCAATAGTCGAGGGGGAGTTTGTAGATGCAAAAGTGCGACTAAAGCTTTGGATTGTAAAACATATTTTGTTTTGTAGATATCGAAGGTGCGAAGGAACATAATAGAAGGTGCGAAGGAGGATTAAAAGGTGCGAAGGAAGTATGTTTTTGGACGAATGAAGATTAGAATATAGTAAACTTGGTTCGACCATTTGATATGGGCGAACCTGCACATTCGCATGAACAGTTTGGGCGAATGTGCAGGCCTATAAATAGGTCAAGTTCATTTTTGAATGTAACTTTGATGATTATTATTCCCTCCTCTTTCTGAAAACTCTCTCTAGTTATTGTTAAACTTGTTTTACGTTTAAACCTTGATTGTATTCATAATTCGACGTGTAAACAAGTGTTTTATTAATGAAATTGATTGAAAATGATGATCTGTGTGTTTGAATCCGTTTGATTATTATTTAGTTGTTGGGTCTGCTGACCTGGAGAAGAACAGATGATTGGAAAGCCAAAATATGCTATCTATTTGATCCTTGAATAAACAGTCTTTACAACTTACTTCTCCCAAAAGACTGCTGACCCTAACTACTGTTCTATCCAAACAACTGCTCAACAACTGCTGATACAAAGAACTGCTAAGGAAACAACTGATGAAGAACAACTGCTGACCAAAGGTCTGATAAAGAGCAACAGCAGATACAAGTACTGAAGACCAAAGCACTGCTGGAAGCAACAGCACTTAGGCTTCAGCAGTGGATACAAGACCATCAGAGTTTATCTTTAACAGCTGTTTACTATCAGTGCTTTCAATGTAACAGTAGTTTGTATAGCAGATGTTTAAGTTTGTTATTCTGTTAGAGGTCACTGTCTTAGGTGACGTCAGCCTAGGTCATCAGTGGTTTGAGTCAGTCTATAAATAGAACAGTGCATGTACTGTTCTATTGCATCACACACAAAACATTCTCTCTGACAAACAACTGTGTGATCAGGCTGAGGGGGAGTAACTTGTACGATTGTAATCTTTGATATATTAATGAAAGCATTCGATCGAAAAACATTTACTCTCTTGTTTTGATTTACAGTTTATTATTCCGCTGCACTTTCATTCTACTTTCATTCCATTATTGTCATCATTTAGTTAAACAATCAAAACAAACAAACTCACATCCTAACAATTGGTATCAGAGCTTGGTTAATTAAATTCGATCTAACAAATCAATTTAATAATCAGCTCACAATTATTGATATCGTTTGTCAGTTTGATTGAAAACAGAGTAATAGTTTAATTTCGATTCAACCGTTGTTAAACAGACTTTGTTTTTTGAAAAATCAGAGAATGGCTTCTATCAATCACGATCCACATAACACTGGCACGAACAACAAGCCACCGATGCTTGTCAGATCTGAATACAATATCTGGCAACGTCGGATGAGCCATGTTCTAGCTCAACAAAACACTGGGTGTTGGAAGTCGGTTATCTTCGGACCACATGTTCCGACTGTGCCGAGTACTGAAGATCCCAAAGTGTTTGAGCCAAAGAAACTTGAAAACTACTCCGACCAGGATTTTCAGAAAATTGAGCTAGATGCTAAGGCCTTCAGTATTGTGGCCATGGCTCTACCCAATGATATATATGCTGGGTTGTTACACTGTAACAGCGCAAAGGAGTTGTGGGATGCACTGAAAGAGCAGTTTGGTGGGACAGAGGAGGTTATTGAAAACAACCGTGAAATACTTAACCAACAATATGAAACATTCAGTCATGTCAAAGGAGAGTCATTAACTCAACAGTTTGAGAGATTTAACTGCTTAATTAGTGAACTAAAATTGGTTGGTCTTACTTACCCTCATTCAACTTTGAACCATAGGTTTTTAAGATCATTACCAGACAAATGGGACACTATTGCAATTGTTATGAGAAACTCAATAGGATTTAAAGACCTATCACTGACCCAGCTTCATGGTAAGCTCTTGACCTATGAAAGAGAGCTTAACCAGAAAAAGAAGCTCCAGGACTCTGGAAAAGTGTCTGATGACTATGTGTTTGGGAATACAGCACTTTTGGGTCATGATGAGGTGCCTGGAAACACAAAGGATCAGAGTTATGATCATTTTATTGACATAACTTCAGGTTTTAACTCAGGTTTTAACTCTGATTCTTATTCACCTAACTATGCTTTCACAGCAAGTGGTGGTGATATACAGGCATCTGATAACATATCCTTTGAGTATGATGACCTGAAATACTTTGACCCTGATGATTTGGAAGAAATGGACATTATGCACCAATTGGCCCTTCTCAGTGTAAGAACTAATAATTTTTACAAGAAAACAGGGAGAAGGTTTCCAGGGTTGACTGGCAGATCTAAGGTGGGGTTGGATAAATCAAAGATCAAGTGTTATAAATGTCATAGGTTTGGTCATTTTGCTAGGGAATGTAGGGGTCAACATGGTACACCTATGATAACCTATCCAAATCAAAGACCACAGACCAACACTTATCAGAATTCCTATAATACCCCTGGACCAAATGTGCAAAACACTGCTCATTTTGCACAGTCCTCAAACACTGTTCCTGTCCAGTATGTCCAAACCACTGTTCCTCAGATCCATTATGTGCAAACACCTGTTGCTCCACCACCTGTTCAAACGACTGCTGCACCATCCTCTGCTCCTGCAGAGACCAGTCAACAGAGCTTCTTTACACAAGGCTTTGTTGATTGGAGCAGTCTACCTGATGAGCTAACAGATGAGAATTTTGCACTGGTTGCCAAAGCTGAAAATGAACCAGAAAACTTTTGTTTCATGGCTCTGGTTGATGAGATTGAATCTGAGGGTGTGGTAAATGAATCTGATGTTGTGACTGATGATATTGTTAGTGAAGTTGTTGCAGGTGAGAAACCTGAAGAAGAGGTTGTGAATCTCTCAGATCCCTGGAGTGCATCTGATGAATGTGAGTGCAAGTGTGATTGTGCATTGATGGCTGCTGCTAAGGTATCTCCTCAAATTCTTAAAGAGTTGTGTTCTGACAAATGTGTAGTAGCTTTTGCTAACATTAAAGAGGTGAATGAAAACCTTAGAAAGAAAATTTTGGATGATGAAGTTAAATTTGAAAAACTCACAAAAGATTTGAAAACAAGTTTAACTGCAAAAGAATCTGAAATTAGCAGTCTAAAACATGAAGCAACTATTACCAAAGACCAGCTCCAAACTATGATAACAAAATATCAAAGTTGTAAAAGTGAGCTTGAGTCCACCCAAGTTGAATGTAAAAAATGGGTGGAATCATGTAGAGGTTTTGAGATGCTACTCAACAAACAAACCAAAAGTCATGTGAAGTTTGGCTTTGGTTTTGCAACCACTGCTCCAGCTTTTGAAAACACTGACACAAAGGATCAAAAGTCTGTTGAGATAGTACCAACAAACCTGCAGGGTCAAGAGATCAAAATCACTGAACCAAATGGTAAGAAAATTGTTCTTGAAAAACCAGAAGGTTCCTCATCTTTTGCTGAACTTGAAAAGTATGAATTTAAACCTACTTGGTCCGATGAGTGTGATACTCTTGAGAATTATAAACCTGTTGATTTTAAGACTCCTGAGGGAAAAACAGCTCCTCAGGCAAGGGTCATTCCCTTGGCAAAAGTCATTCCCCTGAAAGATTCTTCAGCAGATGTTCAAACATCTGCTGAAAAGAAGCCTGAAAAGGGGAAGAAGAAAGAAAAGACTGTTAACTTGTTCTGTGATTTCTGTGAAAAGAAGAATCATGTCACCAAAAACTGTTTTCTTCTAAAAGCATATGATATCAACAAAGGAACAAGTGAATGTGATTCAAAAGCCACATGCTCAATATGTGGGAAAAAGAATCATAAGACTAAAGAGTGCTTGTACCTTAAAAATTTTGATGTAAAAATACAAGAATACAAAGCAAAAACTCTTGCAAACCCTGTGGTTAGTACTCCAAAAGGAAAGCCCAAACAGACCTTCACACCTGTCCAAACATCTGTTACAAAAGGGCTTGAAACATCTGCTTCTAGAGATGTCCAAGTAACAGATGCTCCACCCACAAGCAAATACCCAAGAGGTTATGGTCAACCTCCATGTCACAGTCTGCCACATGTTTATGAGGAACCAAAAAGACCCTCTAAACCAAGAGTGAACAGAAATCCATATGGGTATTATCATCTGTCAGGGAGTGATCAAACAACTGCTGCCCCAAGTGCTGACATACAAGCACTGGCAAATGGTCAGCAGCAGTTGTTGACCTTAATTCAAAAATTGGTCCAAACCACTGATCACCTTCCAAAACTTGAGTCTGAAAGGTCTGAGGATCCATCCAAAGCCAATTTGGCTTTGGACACTCACCAAAACTAATCATTTACTGATGTGCAGGGAGCTTCTGCTTGTTTAGATAGTCTTTGGTATGTAGATAGTGGAGGTTCCAGGCACATGACAGGATGTAGAGCCCTACTTCTGGACTTCTTGGCTCATGGAGGGGGTGATATATCCTTTGGTAATGATTCTAAAGGTAAGGTGTTGGGTTCAGGGACTGTACAGGCAGGAAAACTCAAGTTTGAAAATGTCAATCTTATTGATAATCTCAAGTTTAATCTTCTGAGTGTTTCACAAATGAGTGACAAAGGTTATGGCTCATTTTTCACAAAGAAAACTTGTAAGATTATTGGGCCAGAAGTGGTGAAAAAGATTGATACCATTATTGCTGAGAGCAAAGCACAGCTTGTTGCTCATAGAAGTGGCAATGTGTATGTTGTTGATATGTTAAAGGATAATCCTATGACAAATGTCTGTCTGTTTTCTGCTGCCTCCACTAAGGAGACAGAATTGTGGCATAGGAGACTGGGTCATACCAACCTTAACACTATCAACACACTCTCTAAACAAAGCCTTGTCAGAGGTCTTCCATCAAAAGAATTTAAATGTGATGAGCATTGTGTTTCTTGCTTAAAAGGGAAACAACATAAAAGCTCTTACAAATCCATTGATGAGTCCAAAACTAGTCAGTGCTTACAACTGTTGCATATGGACTTGTTTGGCCCTGTTAAAATCATGAGTCTAAGGAGAAAGAGATTTTGTCTTGTCATAGTTGATGATTTTTCTAGGTTTACATGGACTTACTTTTTACATTCTAAAGATGAGACTGCAGGTATATTGAAGGACTTTGTCACCAAGGTTGAAAAGCAGTATGACTTGCCAGTAAAAGTCTTCAGGAGTGACAATGGAACAGAGTTTAAAAATAAGGAGTTAGATGACTTCTGTGTGTCAAAAGGGATTGTGAGGCAGTTCAGCATTCCAAGAACACCAGAACAAAATGGGGTAGTTGAGAGGAAAAATAGAACTCTTATAGAAGCTGCAAGAACCATGCTAGCAGATTCTGGCTTGCCACTGTCCTTTTGGGCAGAAGCTGTAAACACTGCTTGCTATGTTCAAAACAGAGTTTTGATCAACCCCAGACATCAAAAAACTGCTTATGAAATTTTGTTCAAAATCAAACCATTAATTTCATTCTTCAAAATCTTTGGCTGCCCATGTTTCATTTTAAATCTTAAAGATTCCATTTCAAAATTTGCAGCCAAAGTAGACTGTGCTTATTTTCTGGGATATTCTTCTACTGCTAAGGCCTACAAAGTGTTTAACACAAGGACTAAGACAATTGAAGAAACCTTGAATGTTAAGTTCAATGAACTTTCATCTCTGAAAATCCCTGCAAACCCTGCTGAATTATTTGATTTAGATAAATTCAAATTTGAAGATATCACTGTTAAAACTAACAATGCAGGTATTCCACAGTCTCCACAGCAAGATTACAGAACAGATGTTGTGATTCCCAGTCACTACAAAGTCTATTCTGCATCAGAGGAAGCAGCTGTTCAAAACAATTGTCAAAACTCTGCCACAGCTGTGTCAACCACTGTTGGCCAGTCCTATCCTCAAACCTCTGTTTCACCCCTCACTACCACTGACCTATCATCTGTTGACAAAAGTCAATCAAGTTTCACACCACTTGGACCCATACCTCCATTACCATTCCAAACATCTGTTGGCTCTACAGAAATACCAACAGATGTTACACCAACAGAGTCACCAAACCTCTGTCCATCACCCCAAAATGCCATTGTTCCATATCAAGGAGATCTTATTTACTTAAGAGCTCATCCACCAGACCAGATCATTGGCAACATCAGAGAGGGAGTACTCACAAGAAGCCAATCCTCAAATATCTGTCTTTTTGCAGGTTTCTTATCCCTCACACAACCTGTCAAGTACCAAGAGGCACTGAAAGACAACAGTTGGGTAGAAGCCATGCAAGAAGAACTCCTTCAGTTCAAAAGACAACAAGTATGGGAGCTTGTACCACTTCCTAAGGATGTTTGTCCTATAGGAACAAAGTGGGTCTTCAAAAACAAGACTGATGAAAGGGGTATTGTTGTCAAGAATAAAGCCAGGCTTGTGGTTCAAGGCTTCAGACAAGAAGAAGGAATAGATTATGATGAGACCTTTGCTCCTGTAGCTAGACTAGAGGCCATCAGACTCTTTTTAGCCTTTGCTGTCAACCACAATATAAAGGTGTATCAGATGGACATCAAATGTGCTTTCCTTTATGGCAAAATTCAGGAAGAGGTCTATGTATGTCAGCCACCTGGTTTTGAAGACACATTCCATCCTGACTATGTCTACAAGCTCAACAAAGCTTTGTATGGACTTAAACAAGCACCAAGGGCCTGGTATGAAACTCTTTCCACATTTCTCTTATCCATTGGCTTCACAAGAGGTAAAATTGACAAAACTTTATTTCTTAAATGGAAAGGGAAACACTTAATGATTGTTCAAATATATGTGGATGACATCATCTTTGGATCCACATGTAACCAAATGTGTGAAGAGTTTAGAAAACTCATGACAGCAGAGTTTGAGATGAGTGCCATGGGTGAGCTTCAGTGTTTCCTTGGTCTTCAAGTGAAACAACTGCAAAATGGCACATTCATTCACCAAAACAAATATGTAAAGAATTTATTAACCAGATTTGAGATGAATGATTGTAAGCCATGTAGCACACCCATGAGTACAGTCAAGCTGCTCACTGTTGATGACAAGGATGAACTGGTTGATCAAACACATTATAGATGTATGATTGGGTCTTTATTGTACCTAACTGCATCTAGGCCAGACATCATGTTTGCAACCTGTGTCTGTGCAAGATCCCAGGCTTCACCCAGAAAGTCAAACCTTATTGCTGTGAAAAGGATATTCAGATATCTCAAAGGTGCTCCCACACTTGGTATCTGGTATCCTGCTAATGGAAACATTGAGCTTTCAGGTTTTTCAGATAGTGATTTTGCTGGCTGTCACACCACAAGAAAATCCACTTCAGGAGGGTGCCAATTTCTAGGGAATGCCTTAGTTTCTTGGCAAAGCAAAAAGCAGGCAGCTGTTTCAACTTCCACAGCTGAAGCTGAATACATTGCTGCTGCAAGCTGTACAGCCCAACTGATGTGGCTTCAAAATCAACTACTGGATTTTGGGATAACTGCACTTAGGACTCCACTCATGTTGGACAGCCAAGCTGCTGAAAATATCATCAAGAATCCAGTCTCTCATTCCACTACCAAGCATATTGACATAAGACATCATTTTGTCAGGGACAGCTATGAGAAAGGTTTGATTTCTTTACACCATGTTCCAACAGAGGATCAGTTGGCAGATGTGTTAACAAAAGCTTTAGACACATCTACCTTTACAAATCTGATTTCCAGAATTGGCATGTTAAACATGGATTAACCAAATAATTTTTTTTAAAAATAAAATTGTTCAGAAATCACATATTTTCTTAAAATAGCTGCATTGGTTGAAAAAAAAAAAATCTGTTTCTAAACATCTGATCAGATAAAACAACCACTGTTTCATTCATTTCCACTGTTGGTTGAAAAGTCTGTTTCCAAACATCTGATCAGATAAAACAACTGTTTAGTTGAAAAATCTGTTTCAGAACATCTGTTCAGATAAAACAACTGTCCATATATATATATATATATACCATATTAAAAAAAAAAAAAAAAAAAAAAAAAAAAAAAAAAAACCATCCATCAGCTGTTTGTATCAGTTGTTTAACAAAACAGCTGTTCTCCACCAGATGTTACATCCATCAGATGATTGCCACGTCTGCTCATACAAGCAGATGTTTGGCCACATCAGCGGTTTCATTGAGCCTATAAAAACCCTGTTTTACCACAACAGATGTTACACTGTCTCATTGTATTCAAAATACTGAAAACCGCCTTCTTCACTTCATCAATCTTCAATCATTTTCACCTTCGAAATCCATTACAATGGATCTTCAAGCCAAAGCTACACACAATTGTCTCCCCTATCTGATTAAAACAGATGACAACACTCCATTTCATTCCACCATCGACATTTTCCTTAAATCCAAATACTTACCCATCCTAACCACCAACGCCCCCATCTATCTGGATACACTCCAAGAATTTTGGTTGAATGCCGAGTTTCTTTTACAAGATAAAAAGCCTACATCCATTATTTCCAAAATTGGAGAAACCAGTATTGTTATTACCCCTGATATCATATCCACAACCTTCTCACTGAATGACCTGGCAGGTAAGGATTCCTTCACTAAAACAGAGCTTCACACTGAGTTCCAAGAAAGAGGGTATGATGGTCAGATGACTGGATCAACTCTTTTCAAAAAGTTTTTCCCTCCAGTCATGAAATTTTTCTTCCATACTCTTCTTCTTTGTGTCTCTGCTAAGTCCACATCCTTTAATGAAATTCCATTAAGGATGCAATATCTGGGATATGCTATGTTGTCAAACTCTGACTTCAATCTTTCCCAGGGATTGTTCATGGACTTGGTATCAAATGTGAAAGCAGTCAAGTCTGGGTCAAACAATGCTTTTCTTATATACCCACGAATTCTTAGTGTAATTTTACAAAAATTATTACCTGAAAAAGTTTTCAAAAAGGGTGCTGCTATGCAAATGAAAAGCTTAACTGATGAAACTTTCACTAGAATGCTGGGTGGAAGCACCCAAGAAAAAGTGTCAAAAGTGTCTAAAGTTTCTAAAACACAAACAAAGAGGACAAAGGCAACAACTGTTGTCAAAACCTCTGTTGTTGAGCCCACTGCTCCTGGTGATCATGGCACTACATCCAGTGCTGTGAAACCCACACCAGCCACTTCCAAAAAGAAACATTCATCCACAAAAACCACCACTCAACCACAAATGAGGCTTCTGGATGTTGAGGTACCAGAAGAAACCTCTGTTGCACAACAAAAGCAACTTGAAACCACTGTTGTTACTTCCTCACAACAGTTGGACATACCTCCACCTGACCAACCTCCTCATGAATCCTCTCAAAAGGATCATGTTGTAAGCCAAGGGGACACACATCATGATACATTTGAGTCACTTGACCATATGTTCACAAGCCCCTCTCCCAGGGCTAATTCTCTTCTTACTCCACCACTCACACCATCACATGTCCCACAAACAATGCAACCTCTGTTTGAAGCTATTGAAAAATCTCAGGAAGATCCCAGTTCCTCTCTTCCACCTGTCACTGAGAGTATACTCCAACAAGTGACTGAGCCTGAGAATATTCAATCTGCTATCCCCCAAACAGAAGAGGAGGTTACACCACCAGGGTTCAATGCAACTCTAGGTGAGTTTTCAAGTGGAGCAGCCACTACTGATGTAGAGACCACTGTCTCACATCAGGACAGTGATTTCATAATTAAGACTCCCTTGAAGGCAACAACTGTTGAAGCCACCATAGTGTCTCCAAAGACAGTTGGAAGTCCCCAGTACCAAGAAAAAGGGGCATCTGATTCACCTATTAGGCCTGAATCAGATAAAACTACCACTGGTAGGGACTCAGATGATCCTATTCATTTAGGAGATGAGTCAAAATACCAAGAATTGACGGTCAGAGTTTCTGCTATTGAAACATCTGTTGCTGACATCAAATCTGATGTCAAGCTTCTCCTAAGCTCAATTGCAGATCTCTCCAAGAGTCAACCATCCACCACTGATATAGCCAATGAGTTATGGAAATCAGTTTCCCCCATCATCATAGCTCACAGAAAATTGGCTGATCAGACACATGAAACCTACATGGCTGAGATCAGAAATATGGTTGATGCAAGGTACAAAGATACCCATGCTGACATCAAAGCCATCAAGGACCATCTGCTGAAGACTACTGGCTCTGCCCCTACCACCATCCTCAGGGATGAAACTGATGATGATTTCACGGCTGATGATGCCAAAAAGGGGGAGAGTGGCAGAGATAGGCTACCAAAATTAGATCCTTTTGGTTGCCCACCTTCTCAAAAAGGTCAAGCCAAGTCTGCCAAGAAACCAGAGTCTACCAAATCAGCTCCACAACAACAACATCAAGCACCACCACCACAAACCACTGAAAAGAACAAGGCAGTAGATGACTCTGCAAACATAGAAGCTGAAAAGGCTGCTCAGTCCAAACAACAAAGGGCTGACACCTTGGAAGTAAAAGCAGAGTCATTAATCGAACTCAAGAAGAAACAACAAAGGGAAACTGAAGATGTGGGATCCTCTAAAAGGATGAAAAGACCTGCCAAGCATGTTAGAAAACCACCATCTAAGTTACAAACCTCTGTTGATAAAACCACTGCTGCTGAAACCACTGTCACTGAAACCACTGCCACCCAAACCACTGAAACCACTATACCCAAACCAACACACAATCCTGAACAAACAACCACCAAACCTACATCACCAACCAAAACCCCAACATCTGCTGGTTCTTCTAAAAGGCCAACAGATGTTAATCCAACCACTGCTACCAAATCACCTTCACCAAAAATCATGTACACAAGGAAGAGAAAATCAACCTTTGTTGTGCATGATGAGAACATACACACATCACCAACCACCATTTCAACTGCCCAATCCACTCCTCCCATCACAGCCATTCCACTCACATCATTCTCACCACATACATCCAAATTCACAACCCATAGAGCACCACCAACCATTACACCATTGGTTGTTCAGTATCCCCTTGAACTTGATCTACTCAAGGGGGAATTACAATCCTTCTACAATACTGAACAGCCATCTGAAAGATCCTTCCCATCTCTCCCAAATTTCCCTGTTCCCCTCAACATTGATACCTATCTAAAATACAAGGGTGAACAGGTAGATGCCATCATCAGGGAGAAATGCAAAGGGAAGGATGACAGGACTGCTCAGGGCATCCATTCAGCAGAGCTTAGCAAACTCAGAAGGATTGAAGACTTTGCTAAGACCCTGAGCAATTCCATGTCCACCATGCCTCTCAGTGTAGATTTGGAGAAGGAGGTAAGGGAATCCCTACTTGAACAGATAATGGCAACCAAGCCCTACAAAGCAAACAAAAAGCAGTTCAATGGCTGGACTACTCATGCTTTGAGGGAAGAACTGATCAGAATTGAAGAAATGGCCAAAGATCCCAAAGCTAAAGTCTCCATTCCCAATTTTGGCAAAGGCAGAGACCCAGTCAGAGCTTTGAAGTTCAAAAGAATGAGGCAGGAGATTGTAGCTGCAAATTATGGGGAGATGAGGTCTGTTTCCAGATGGTCAGAGCTTAGATTGGTTGAAACCTACAAAAGTCTGGAAGAGAATAGAAAGAAGGATCCCAGCCTTCCAAGAAAGCCAATCTACAATGATGAGCCAATGATGAAGAGACCCCAACAGACTTTTAACCTAGACAGCTTACTTGAAACCTCTGATCTCACAGCTGCTGCAAGCAGACAGCTCAAAAAGCAGAAGGAAATGTCAGAGGAAGACCAAAGAAAGTTTGCTGACACATTTATCAAGGAAGGGCTCTTCAATCAAATCCATTATTTCTCTGATCCCACAACAGAGAAACTCAGAGAACTCATAGGAAGACCACCATCACCCAACTCATCAAGAATAAAGGTTCATCTCAGCAAATCCACTGACTCAAAAATTCTAAAGTGGAAGGTCAACAAAGACAACCATGAATTGACACTGCTCAGGTCAGATGGAAAGGTTCAGAAGATCAGTATGGATGATGCTTACAGCCTTTGTGCAGAAGATCACCAAGCAATACTAAATCTGGATCTGGAAAGAGATGAAGAAGACCTATTTGCCTTGAACTTTGAATTACAATTCAAAGGTCAAATCAGAGAAAGTCTGATGAGGAATAAAGATCAATAAATAAAGCTGAGTTTTGGCATCATCTGTTCTAGGGGGAGATTGTTGGGTCTGCTGACCTGGAGAAGAACAGATGATTGGAAAGCCAAAATATGCTATCTATTTGATCCTTGAATAAACAGTCTTTACAACTTACTTCTCCCAAAAGACTGCTGACCCTAACTACTGTTCTATCCAAACAACTGCTCAACAACTGCTGATACAAAGAACTGCTAAGGAAACAACTGATGAAGAACAACTGCTGACCAAAGGTCTGATAAAGAGCAACAGCAGATACAAGTACTGAAGACCAAAGCACTGCTGGAAGCAACAGCACTTAGGCTTCAGCAGTGGATACAAGACCATCAGAGTTTATCTTTAACAGCTGTTTACTATCAGTGCTTTCAATGTAACAGTAGTTTGTATAGCAGATGTTTAAGTTTGTTATTCTGTTAGAGGTCACTGTCTTAGGTGACGTCAGCCTAGGTCATCAGTGGTTTGAGTCAGTCTATAAATAGAACAGTGCATGTACTGTTCTATTGCATCACACACAAAACATTCTCTCTGACAAACAACTGTGTGATCAGGCTGAGGGGGAGTAACTTGTACGATTGTAATCTTTGATATATTAATGAAAGCATTCGATCGAAAAACATTTACTCTCTTGTTTTGATTTACAGTTTATTATTCCGCTGCACTTTCATTCTACTTTCATTCCATTATTGTCATCATTTAGTTAAACAATCAAAACAAACAAACTCAGATCCTAACATTAGTGATAGTTTTAGGGTTTCCGCACCTGAAACTAACTTGTTTGATCAATCTTTGTTTGTTATCGATCCTTTTACGCACATACACCCGATAGCATTGAAGTTCTCGAACTCCTTCTTGAGTTGATCCATTTTAACCTTCCGCGTCTTCAGATTTCTTTCATTTCGCTCAGCAAGTGCTAGCCAAAGCATCTGTGATGTAGTACACTGAGCAAATTGATGATGTATATCCTTGGGAAGAGCTTGCTTCAATGCTGCCATCGCCTTCTTTTCATAATTATACTTCTTCATCTGATCTTCATTCATGTCTTCAATAGAGATCGGAGTAGTGGAATTCTCAACCATAGGCCTACTATACCCGGTCTCTATCGCTGACCACACGAGACCATCAATACCCTCAACATATGTCTGAAATCTGCCCTTCCAACCATGGTAATCGGACATGTATTGCAATTTCAACGCCCTATTCGAACTACCCGTCTCTAAGTCACTCATGAGAACGGAAGACAGATGATTCGTCTGTGAGTTTGCAGCAGCCGCGAGTGCCCAAGGATTTGCATTCATTGCCTGTTGTTGAGCCGCTAGCGCCCACGGATTGATTCCGGCAACATTCGCTTGCATCTGCGCTTGTTGCATCTGTTGCGCGTTTCGCTCGGCTGAGTATTGCCAAGGGTTTGTGGGTATGTTCGTTTGATTGTTCATTTGTTGGTTATTAGGTTGCCTAGGTTGGTTCAGATGACCCCACGGGTTTGCCATATGTCAATGTTCGTCAAAAGTCCGATACTTAGTCAAATTTTTAGTTTCAGGTCCTTTCAGGCGAGTAGGAACTCTATTCTTGTGTTTATAGGCGATTAGGGCTTTGTTGGGACGAGTACGGTTGTAATCACTAGTATTACATGCGATTAGGGTGTAAATGCTAGTGAATGGAGACCTTTCACACGATTAGGGGCTATACCACACGAATTGTTGGCGAGTAGGCCTCTAATCGCTAGAATTAGAGGCGATTACGACCTAAATGTAGGCGAATAGAGGCGAATAGGATCACACTCGTGTGGAAGCTTCTTGTAATCGCCTAAAGATAGGCGATTAGGGTTTGGTACTCGCTAGAATGTCTGCATAATCGCTAGATCTGATCTGTAACCTCACTTTTGCTCAAAAACAGCCGTTTTTGCCTCAAAATCTTATCCAAAACAATGTGTTTAAACCCCAGATGATTGGAAAAGTTTCCAAAACACTTTTAGAACAAAACCTAATAAAAAACACACGTTTTTATCCATAAACACACACCAAGAATTTGAAAATAAGGGTTTTTATATCAAAAACTCAAAGTTTCAAACTTCAAAACAAATTTTTGCTCAAAAATCACAACTTTCCCATAAAAACCTACCTGTTTTTGCTATCAAAACACTCGTGATAAGAGCCTCGGCTCTGATACCACTTGTAGGATCGACTAACGGGTCACCCGACAATCACGAGCTTGATATTCAGAGTGCGGAATCCTCTAAATATGTTCTAATAGCAGAAACAAATAAGAAACAATGATATATGAGTAATTAACACACACAAATGGGTCAAAAGATTAAAGATTTATCACTAAAACAGAGCTCGAGTGTTTACAATGATCAAATCAGACCTTACAGACCAGGGGAGGGTGTTTGGAGAATGTGTGTGGCAAGAACTAATCATTAGGGCAATGATTGGGACTATTTATACCTCCCGTACTCGTACAGACCTGTTCATGCGAGTACGAGGTCAGTTCATGCGAGTACGATGCTATCTAACATGATAAACTAGCGAGTAGGGCCGTACTCGCTAGTAGGTTCATGCGAGTAGGGCTATCAAGCATCAATACTGATGTGGTATAGGCTGTAAATGCCTAAAGCCACTCCCTACTCGCCTGAAGTGTCCCAAACATCCCGAAACGCGTATAAACATCTCCAAACCCCCCGAAACACGTCCAAACAACATATATACTAGCCTAGGGACATCATGCACTTACAAAGTATATGAATCTTCTTTTATGTTCTCATCTTAAATGGATGGTTGATCAATAACGTCACAAAATTAAGGTAATAGCGTACGCGGTTGAATTTGAATACCTGGGAAATTTGTTTTATTTAGTAACGAAAGTTGTAAAAGATGTCACGTTTTATTAGTGAATGACTTTCGGCGACATCATCGGTACCAACTTTGATACTTTGTTATCCTATTTCCGTGTAGTATAATATTATATGTGATACTCTTTTCGTTTTTCAGATGACGCGGATGCACTTGAGGTAGAAAAATCATTACGAAGTTTTGGTTGTCCATTAGTCATTGTAAATTAATAAATATTCCTTGTAAATTAAATAAAACAGAGTTATGATAGTGAATGAAATTCCAAAAACATCATAGAACATTACATGACAGATGTAAGAAAATGATTATACTTTTTATGAGTTTTATGTGGTAGTTGATCAATTGTAAGATATCTCACAAGTATAAAATAAAAATATAAATAACATTTATACCCTTACGATACTTATTAGCTCTTCATTATATGCTACATTTAATTTCATGGTATTTGGTTAGTAAAACTATGACTGAGACTAATAGTTTGTCAAAATTCTCACACTCAAGATTATGTTTGGTTCTAATTTGTGTACCAAATATGTTTCGTGAAAGTGTTATAAATAAAAAACAAGTAGATTCAACAACTTGTTTAAATAGATTGTAATTTAAGCAAAATGCATCATCGATGGACCTCTCCCACACCCTATGTTTTGACGTATAATTGGACAGCGCATCCAAGGAGTTAACATAGTCAAACATTTCTCTCTATTTTGTCATTATACTCTAAGTATCTAAATTTATATAACTATAAATAAAATGTTTGGAAATAAAAATACATGTTTAAAATTTGTTAGCTTAAGACTTGTTACCAATTATTTTGGTGGTTCTTTTGTGGGCTCTTGAGGACAAGATCGAATAGGCTAGTCAACCTATGCAGTGGCATGGTTCATTGTGGAACATCAGGCCTTGAAAAAGTCAGCCGGTTCGTGGTGATCCTACAGTTCAGTGGTCCGATCAGTATGTTTAAAAAAATATATTACCATTTTATGCATGATGATTAGTAACATTAAAAAGTTTAGTAAAATCCACACGAACACACGGCAAAAACAAATAAGCAGTTCCACCTCATTAACTCTCTAAAATAGATAGATAATGATGGTCAAGTTCAAGATCAAGAACATTTAAATGATTATCGCATACATAGAAATGAGTACCACAATCTATTTATTGATAAAGTGTAAAAAGACCAATGTGGAGTTAAAAGTTGTATAAATATAGACCTCTAGTAGTAGGAAAATAAGATGGTGACTCTATTGTTGTTTGACCCTGTGGATAAAGCATTGATATTTTCTCTTGTTTGACCGTTCTTCACAAGTCTATGATCAGCATTGTGAGGTAGAAAAACCTGTGAAATAGTATAAGCAGAACAATTGACAGTGTGTAGCCTTTTACAATTTTGGAAAATCAGTGTGAGCCAGACCACCACTGCAGCCTTCACTCCTTCACCATTTTATACCCTCTGCACTTTTTCACCATTTTCTACCATCTGAAAAGGAATCTGGACTTAAATTAGGAATGTGTCTATTCCGGTTTTGGTTTATCCCAAATGAGACCCCGGCTCGATGTGGTTTGGTATCAAGCCTTGGACATAAGGCACACAACACTTAGCAATCGGGACAAACCCGATCGGTGCATGTACCCCTTTGTCTTTTGGCTATCCACGCCACCACATGATGCATGATTAACCGTCTGTCATTTTTAACGTTATTTTCACGAAATTAGTAAAATAACGTTAAACCTAGTGCAACTTTACTTTTGCCCCCCAAGGGCCACACATATATACATTATATGCGCACACCGTAAGTGGGGCGTAAAGCAAATCATATCTAATATATTATATATCTAGTTCACAAGCAAATCCACACATCATGTCTATTCTATCATGCTAACATTCCAATAAAACATGCATCAAGAGGATAATTTCAACTTTGTTTATTTTCTACTGACATGTTTAATTAAATTTGAGCAGGTTTTATATCAATAATACCTTGATTTAATTTATTTCAATTCCTATAAAACTATCCAGTCCATAGTACATACACATATCAATGATCACATTCCATCCAATCCTCAAACAACTAATTCTAATCATCAGAAACATGCCATAAATCACTAAGATAAGAAAGAAATATCAAACTCCCATCTTTGCATCAGAAAGTTTCTTAGTACTACACGAGACACATTTCAACCCGAGCTCGCTTTGAGCTGTTACCCAACCCACCTGACCCAGCCCAACAAAGAATAATTAGAGCCATGTGAGAACAGTTTTGACAGTTACCAGTTGCATGTCCTGAACTGAAGAGATATCCGTGCTAGGAATGCTAACCAAAGCAAGTTCCATTCCCATTAGACTAAACCCAAACTGAATAGTTCATTTTTTAGGTTTTAAAGCTGGTCGGTTTCACGAAAAAATTGTGGCGATCAGGAACATTTCACGCAAAGGAAATCGATAAAAATAATAAGAATATATAAATATATATTAATTAGGAAGAATACTATTTAGAGAACTAAAATTCAGAGATGGATACCGATAAAGTAAGTTACCCTCTTCATTGTTAATATCTTCATCCTCTAAATTTTGTTCATCATTCATATATGCCATATCCTCTTCAGCTTGCTTGACCCAATAATGCTTCTTGCTAGCTCATGCAAACACAGCCCCACCTGACCAGTTTTAACCCATATAAAAAAAATACATGTTTTGACTTGTTACCCAACTCACATCACTCACCCGTTTTGTCACCTCTACGATAGTATATAATGAACTAACCTTTAAAATATTGGAAGATAAAGCTAACTTTCGAGCTAACCTGTTCCTCTCTTCTTAAGTTTCCTGTAATAGTCAAAAAAACACAAAACATAACATATTTTAAAACCATCATAGAAACATAATCTTCACTGGTTTGATTTCAAGCTATTATTTTGACACATTCAAGATGAAGTATTTATGCTTCGTATTTTTAATCCGTTAAAGAAACAAAACAACCCAATTTGGCCATACCACTTTATTTAAATTGTATTATTTGACACGTTTAGACAAAAACACAGCCGAATCGACTCATTTTCAAGTAAATAGGTCAACATTACCATTATTTTAAACCAAACTTTTGTCACGCTCGTGCATCAATATATTCACATATATGTATATGCAATTATACATACACGTACATCTATTTTCACTCTGTATTTATTTTGTACCCTGTAAATATCATACGCCTGTGACATCATCAAATAGAAGAGCATTAATTCAATTTTCAGATCCAAAATAAAAAAGATATTGGTTCCTTTGAAGAAATACACTTACTTATACAGTTTTCAAATTCCTTTAGATATGAATAGGCTTACTTGTACCAATGATACAATTGTAAACCATCGAAGTAAAGTCAAAATCATAACTTTCAAGCGCAAACGCTTGAAACCGATTTTGCTTGATACTCAAAAACAATAAATATAACACTTTGAATCATGATTCTGGGTCGTGGCTCACACCAATGGTACAATTATGTACCTTCTAACATAACTTGAGTGATAATCTCATCTTTTTCCTTTTAAAAAAAAATGGATGCTCACTTCTTTTATTATTCCTAAGTAGTGTACCTCTGTCCAACATAAGAGCACAAAGAACTATTTTATATATGTGTATTAATGAATTGTTGAAAAAGTTATTTATGTATAACTGTTGAAAAAGCTATTATGTATAAATTTATAATGCATAAAACTAACTCAAAGAACTACTAAAAGGTTGAACATCAACTGTAACTCATTCAAGCAATACAAAATTGTAAATGGGTAGCTTCAAAAAAAAAAGTGTAACTACGGAAGGCAAAAAGCCATTAAAATTATTGTTCATATAAGGAGAGACAAATCAAAAGTTTGCATAGATAATCTTGTTGGAGTGACAATAAAATAGTTATATCGTACCTGAGCTAGCCGGAAATGGAGACGTGCACCCGGCAATTTTGCATATCTGGTCAGAAATAGCACCTTTCCTTAGCCCGTCTACATATTAACATGTCATCTTCAAAAGTCAAAAATCTAATTAAACGGCCCCATTCATCCAAAATTGGCCCATCTATAATGCAGATAAGCTTCTCTACTCCAAGGGCCAAAGCACAGCAGTAGGAACTTAATACGTGCACCATGCTACATTATGTATCACATGAAACAATTAAGTAAAGCATTTGCAATATAGTTACGATAAACAACTATTTTATTATTAAAAGCCATGGTGGTTAAGTGTGGATAGTGTACATGAGTCAAACTATGTCTCCAGCATAATCATTGGTCACTCAAAACCGATTTTGCTTATTTGGGTCAAAAAACATAGAAGGACACGACAATAATCTTAGTATTTTACATTCGTTTAGATCATGGCAAATAGTTACAAAAAATACCTATTAGTAACTACCTAGCAGACTTGGAGTTCAATACATCTCAAGAGCTAGAATATCTGAGGTTGCTAAAGATCACAAGAATCATTATCCAGCCACTCACATATTCGATAAACATCCACTTTCTTTACTTCACCCGTTGTTTTGTAATCAATGCCTTCAACAACTCCTATTTCTGTCAAAAATCTTATAGCTTGAGCAACAAAATTTGCTTTGTTTATTTCAAATTTTCAAAAGAAGCGTAAAGAAGATTACCTTGACCGCAAGAAAATTACCACTCACAACACTATCATTGGCATCCATTGTCAGTTCTCTCCATGTCTACAAATAGCGCATAAAAACGGTCATGGTGATAACTTTGCCTCAATCATTAGCCGAATTTGGGGGGATATGTTTTTTGCAAATATATGGCTGCTTTTTATCTTCAGTACTCTTATAAGATTTTCAAACTCAATCGGTACCTACACATACATCAAAATCATCAACAAATTATGATACTAATATAATCACTCACAACTTTATAATATAAACATTAGATATCTTTTTCCAGCCCAAACAAAAAGTATAATCAATACATTTATATTCAAGCTCATTTTTCGGTACTGACCACCAATAATAAAAATAATAACAATGATTCATCAAATTTCACAAATTAACACTAAATTTCATTAGAAAAAAAATGTTAAATTTATAAAAATAAACAAGCATATGAGCTAAAATCATACCAACTCCAAACCACAAAGCTTCTTCAAATTTAATGATATAAAGATCTTCTGAGCCACTAAGTTAGTTCCTCAGAAGGAATCTACATCTGCAATAATCACAAAACAGTTAGTTCCTCATACGCATCCGAATCCATCCAAACTAACCTGGATCTAAGACACGCAACAAAAAACCTAAGCATCAGAGTAAGTCAAACATATCTAATCGTCAGACTCGTCATATCCCAGTGACCACAAAAAACGTCGATGTTGCGCTGGCGATGGAGCTTTCCGCTGGTGTTTTGTTGGCACAGGGAGAAATAAGAGAGATAGAGGTAGCAATAACACAAAAAAAATCCCTGAATCGGAACGATGAGGTCATAATCATCATAGATATGGTGAATTCATGGTTTGATGTTCTTGAATCGCTAGAGAGAGAGAGAGAGAGAGAGAGAGAGAGAGAATGTGGCGGATTATATTTTTGAAATGTGAGGTATGAGAAATCTGAAAACCCTAATGTGTATATGTCTGTTTATTTCTTTGGCATAATAGGCTTGTAAATTATGCATCACAACTTGCACCCTTAAAAGTTTTAAGAGTTTGCATGCATTGAAGTATTGTACATGAAGCTTTTAAGTGTTGTATCTTTTAAAAAAGTGGCAAATGACCATTCTTGCCCTTCCTATATGCTTATTAATATAGTATAGATAATATCATCCACATAAAAACAAACATAAATGATACCAGCTCCTTCAATTCTTTTCACGTACAGTGTGGGCTCATTGTTACTTCTAACATAGCCATGAATTGTAAAATACTCATCAATTCTAGCATACTATGCTCTTGGGGTCTGCTTGAGCCCATATAGAGCCTTGTGCAACCTGTACACCTTGTCTTTTGCACCAATAACCTCAAAACCTTGAGGTGTTCAACATAAATTTCTTCTTCAAGTCTGCCATTAAGAAATGCAGACTTAACATCCAACTGAAATACTTTCCAACCTTGATGAGCAGCTGCAGCCAACGCAGTTCGAATTGTTTCAAATCTAGCTACATGGGCAAAGGTGTCCTGAAAATCAACACCTTTCCTTTGACAGTACCCCTTAGCTACCAATTATACTTTAAGATTTCACCTTTAGGACCAAGTTTTGTTTTGAACAGCCACTTCAAACCCACCACATTCTTGTTCATAGGAGCTTGAACCAGTTCCCATGTTTCATTCTTATCAATAGCCCTTATTTCTTCTTCCATAGCTTGCTGCCATTCCTTCTTTACTGCAGCTTCCTCAAAATAAATAGGATCACTAACAGAATGAGCAAAATCACATACCAAATAGTCTTCCATAGGATTGGTAGAGTTGTAAAGACCCTGGACAGTTCTTGTTCTTTGAGGAGTTGTGCTGGCAGCTGATGTGGACCCACTATCTTGTCCTTCAGTGTGATTAGTAGCACTGTTGGCTTGCTGATTGTTGGAACCTTGTATGCTTGTACTTTCAACATGAGCAGGAGTGACATTAGATTTATTATCTGACCCATCACTACTAGAAAAAGTGCGTTTCTTGACACGCGTTTTATGGCACGCATTGATAAATGACACGCAAAAGCGTGTGTCATAAAAAAAGTGTCATGGTTTAAAAAAATCTAGTTAAATAATGACACGCTTTTTAGCATGTCAAGAATTAAAAATCATGACGGAATAAAAATACGTGTGTCATCTCTTAGTGTCATTACTTCTGATGTTTAATTTCCCTCCTACACAATAGTCCCGCCCTCTCGATTCTCTCAAAATATTGTCTGATGAAACTCGATTCTCACTTCTGAAACCCTAATCAGCCCTCATCCCTTCTGATGAAACAGCTCCTTCCCTGAGTAAAATAAAAGATCATCGATCTAACCCTCCTAATCAGCCATCGCGTCCTCAATCACTTCAGAAACCCTCATCGTCTAAACCTGCCGGCAAGACAAGTCTCTAGGTAAGTTATGGTAGCCACATTCTGTAGAAATTTAATTATAAAAATAGTGGTTATACATTTTCATGAATAAGCTATCATATATTGATGAGAATATCTAATATTTGCAGCCCTTATCAGCAATCGAACCCTCACTTCAGAAACCCTCATCGTTTACAATGTCAGACCCTAAACAAAACAAGCAATCGAACCCTAGCTCCTCTCTTTACTTCAATAATGTTTGCATTTATATGATTGTATATTTGTTAAAAGTTCGATTGTCGTGTATTGAATGCATATGATAGAAGATACAAAAGAAAAAATATGGTTTTTAAGAATATGGGAGTTAAATGCATATAATAGAAGACACAAAAGATATGGCTAAAAATCTGCATGTTGGGTTTAGAACCAAAGCCTACATAGGTTTAAAACTGATGAAAGTATAAATATTATGTGCTAGCTTCTTGGTTTGGCCCTAATATCAATAAGGTCAACATCAAGAATTTTCTTGACATCCACAAATGAGAAGGTAGATTGTAGGTTATTAGGATAACCGGCTAACAACTAGGCGCTAAGGCGAGGCGAGGCACGGTGCAGCAAGGCACAAAAAGCGCCTGAACTGGCCAAAAATAGTCTTAAACGATCTCAACAAATCAAAAAACAATATAAACTTGCCGAAAATAAGTCTAAAACAGTCAAAATGATCTGGACTGGCATGCAACTTTTCTTTCTCGAGTGTGCGCTTTTTGTGCGCCTTGAGCCTTTAACTACATAGGATTCAAGTGTATGTTAAATTCTCAATACTTTTGTCCAGTCTACTTACTTGGCTTGTATCTTTCAAGTTATGTAGCATTGTTGTTTATATAAGTCCTTCTCATATTGTCATCTTTTAAGTTTACCTTGCTATGTGCAATCTTTGTTATGTGTATGGATATTTGATAGAGTATTGGATCTCTGTACTGCTGTACATAATTAGTGAATTTGTTGTTGATCTATATATTCATGTGGTATTATCCTTTATCCTATATATTAATATTTGAAGTTTGATGAATAGTACTTTCACGGACTCCGTTAGTTTGTTCTGTTAAATTGACCTCTGCATCTCACTAGGTCTTTACTATGCAGCGTCTTCTCTTTCTATACAGTCAGAGGGCAAAGCTTAATCCTTACTCGGTCTGCTTGGCTAAGAGGATGGTCGGTTTCTTTGTCTCTCACACAACCACGCATCCTTCTCCTACTTCCCATCATCAGCTTACACCACCTCCCATTTTCCTTTCAACCTTCATCATTGCCCGTCTTCCTCTCTCTCCCATCTCTTTCGCAAGAGGCGACGGGGGCGGTTGTTCGGTGGTTACCGCCCTCGACGTCACCACCATATAACCCACCCCTATCTCATCTACCTACAAACCACCGCCTAATTGTTAACTCTTCCACTCAAACAGTTGGTTTTCCGATTGCAAGTTAGGTTTTTTGGATATATATTACTGTTTGTGTGTATGCAATTCAACCTGATTGGATGCAGGCATGTATATGTTCGAGGTCGATTTTAGTTTAGGGTACCAGTGATGGGAAGCTACTTCTTTTCTAAGTAAATTACTTTGTTTCTTTTATTTAGTGTATAATGTTGACTAGTATTGGGTTCTAAACTGTAGCTCACATTTTGAGTATCTTTATTAGTGTTACTTGAGTTTATTTGTTGAACTATATGGGTTTTTTTGTTTATGCTTAAACTTTCAAAGTTTTTAAGTGGATTGACCTTTGTTTCAGGCACTACGAATTGGGCAAGTTTTAGAATCCAATGTTCATGTATCATAAGGAATGACCAATCTCAAGCAAGCATTACCTAAGAACCTATATTGACTTGTTATAGCTTATCGTATATATCTGTTTTTATCATGTATAACGAATTACTAAGTGGAAAAAAATTGTTTTGTACGCCAATTTATATTTATAATAAGAAATGAATCTTTTTTTTTTATAAAAAACACAAATATTATAGTTAAAATACATAAAAACACTTAAAAAAGTAACGGGTCTCCACAGCCAGTGGAAATGTTACATCCAAAAAAAATAAACATTTTATATAAATAACAAATCATTGCCAATGATTATTAATCATTGCAGGAGCTACCACGGCCACTGGAGACCTCCACGACCCGTGGTTTTATGTTTTGTTTCTCTTCACGGCCAGTGGAGGCCTCCACAGCCCGTGGTTTTATGTTTTTTATGCTCTCCACCGCCAGTGGAGGCCTCCACAGCCCGTATGGGGGGTGTCTACGGTTTTGGAGGGGATGTCTAGATAGCATCACCCAAAATTTATGTTCCGTTCAGTATGTGTGTAGAAATGGTGTTCATATGTAGGAAGGTTTTGATTACAAAATGAACATGGTCTTACTCTCACTTTCATATATTATCATACATATATCAAGACAGAATATTACACAAACACATATACATACAAAATTAGTTTGCATTTATTCCAACACATTCTCAAATAGGTACTACTTACGGAAGATCATATAGGGTTTCCTTAGTAAATCATTAAGGAAGTAATAACATGTAAACATACATTCTTCAACCAACTCTAGCCACCTTCTACGCCAGTACGGATTGATGTAAATAAGCGCAACAAATCCCAACATGAAAACAAACCACGTGGAACTGAAACTTCCATAGAATGATGCCATATCTATATCATACCAACTTCGATCAGTTCGTTCTTCAGCTGATGGATGTGACATTTGTGATTCAGTGATGCATTTGTTCTTCAAGGGTTGTCCACAAAGAAGCGGGTTTCCTTCATAGCTATCCTCGGTAAAGGTCGCAAATTGTGCTTTCCATTCTGGGAGATTACCGGAAAGATTGTTATAAGAGACATTGAACACAGCTAAATACTTCAGTTGAATCAGCTCTGATGGAACTTTGCCAGTCAAACCATTAAAAGAAAGGTCCAAACTCTCTATCTCTGTCAGATTTGATAAGTTCACTGGAATAGGTCCAGTTAACTTATTATGAGACAGGTTTAAAGTGTGAATATGGGTTAATATGCCTAGTTCCGGTGGGATTTCACCAATGAGCTTGTTACATGATAAGTCCAATCCTGACATGTAATCAAGGATCTTACCTTTATAGGTTTGAGTATTTCTTTTTGTTGTATATTCAGCTTCATCTTGAGCGTCAAATTGATCCACGCCTTCATAAAATTGAGCATATTGCATTGCACTCCCATAGCGATAAGAGGGAAGAGCAGCAACCCCAAACAACATTTCTTGTATGAAAACAAGTTCTTTGGGTCCAGTGTTATAATGTAGGCATCTAGGTATTAAACCGGAAAGGGAGTTACTAGATAAATCTATGAAACTCACATTAGTTAATTTGCACAACTGCCTCGGAATAGAACCACTAAAGTTGTTGTTTCCTAACAGTAGAATCCTTAGCTGGGATAGGTCACCCAAAAAATTAGGAATCCTACCAGAAAGGTAGTTGTGGCCTATGTCTAAAGTGAAAACATTAGTTAAATTGCGAAATGTATTGGGTACCAATCCAGTGAATTTGTTGGATCCCAAATGAAGATGTTGCATAAATTCCATATTTAAGCAATATGGAAGAGGTGTTGGGTTAATCGGGTTCGTTTACGGGTCACGGGTCGGCACCTTATCGGGTCACGGGTTCATCTATGGGTTACGGGTCGTGAGTTGTTGCATGAAATAAGTTTCAACTTCTATTATTAATGGTTGCATGGCTGGAGACATGAAGATTTACATTATGGTTTTATATTAGTTAGAATAGGTAAAATATTTGACCGGTTCATGAGGATTTGTACGTTGAGTAGATAATAGAAAAGTCCATGCTTTACCTAGTCTTTAGGTTAATTAGTTTTCTTTTCCAACGTTCGTTTCTTGTAGGCTATTTAAAGCCATATGGTTAATGAATAATATACTTCTTCCATTTTGAATACAATACAGTAGCTTTCTCTTCTCTATATTCACATATATTTGTAAGTGTGTTTTGGGTGTATTAAGGGGCCTGAACCAACATTTGGTATCAGAGCCTAGGGCTCGTACCGGGTAGCCTCCGCCACCGGCGGGTGTGTCGGTTGGTGGAGGGCAGGCGTAAAAGAAGCGTTCGAGACTGTTATACAACACAAGGCGGGGACCGGATGGGTGTTTGTGTCAATCGTTGTCGCGGGTGATGTACCGGTTAGGATGACGGGGTGACGGGTGAACACCGGGGTGTCTTGTGGTTGTTAGTCGTGATCGGACGAGAGGAAAAATGGGTTGTTTCGAAACAACGGTTCTCGCGTGAAAAGCAACGGTTGGTTGTTTGCGAGTGGCTGTTTTGATAGAAGATTCAGAGTTGTTTGGTTGTTTGTTGCGGGTTTGCGCAACTGGTAACCAGTAACAATAGCAGGTATCGAAGGTACCTTGATCGGTTTGTTCGTGATAAGAGGAGACCGGCGTACACGTGAAAAACGGGCAGGAAGGGTCCGTCAAAGCAGGTGGCTTTGGATTCGGTTCGTTTAGCGGTTGAAAGAAAACGGTAGAAGCGGGTGGCTTTGTTTTCTTTGTCGGTGGAGTGGCCTCTTTGAACAAGTGTAATCGGAAAAAGGTACGGGAAGAAATTGGAGAAAGAACACGATGTGACATTATGGCGTTGGAGTTCAATCGGTGGCTTTGGATTTGGCCCGGGGTAGAGGTCCTCAATCCGTGATAAGTTGTGATGTTAGTGAACGGGTTTCCAACGGGATGCCATGGGATATGTTACAAGTGTGGCGGTTTTATTCGGGTTGAACCGAGTTGACTTTTGGACGTGACCGGGGTGAAGGTCGGGTGTCTAGGATGGGTCGAGATGGTTCAAGGCGAATGTGATTCGGTGTTGTCATGTGTGAATGTCGTAAAGAACCGATTAAGGGGGTGATTGTTGGGTTAATCGGGTTCGTTTACGGGTCACGGGTCGGCACCTTATCGGGTCACGGGTTCATCTATGGGTTACGGGTCGTGAGTTGTTGCATGAAATAAGTTTCAACTTCTATTATTAATGGTTGCATGGCTGGAGACATGAAGATTTACATTATGGTTTTATATTAGTTAGAATAGGTAAAATATTTGACCGGTTCATGAGGATTTGTACGTTGAGTAGATAATAGAAAAGTCCATGCTTTACCTAGTCTTTAGGTTAATTAGTTTTCTTTTCCAACGTTCGTTTCTTGTAGGCTATTTAAAGCCATATGGTTAATGAATAATATACTTCTTCCATTTTGAATACAATACAGTAGCTTTCTCTTCTCTATATTCACATATATTTGTAAGTGTGTTTTGGGTGTATTAAGGGGCCTGAACCAACAAGAGGCCCAGAAAAAAAGTTCTGTGATATATCAAGAAACCTGAAAGAAACTTTTCCACAGGGAAACTGGCCACTGAATCTGTTATTTCTCACTATAAGTTCATCTATGCTAGAGACATTGCTTATCCAACTAGGGATGGTACCTTTAAAATGGTTATCACTGATATCTAAAAACTGTAGACCTTCCCATGTAGTGTATTCCACAATGTTATTTCCAATATTACCTGTGAAATAATTTTTGTCTAATTGAAGGACAATGAGACCACCCAAACTTAAGTTCCCTGAAAGTATCTGGCCATGTAGTGCATTCTTTGATAGTTTTAGTATCTCCAAGTTAGAGATATTTGTAACCAATCCTTTTGGTATTCTTCCTGAGAAATTATTTTGAGATAAGTCAAGTGTGCGTAGTTGACGCAAATCACATATTGAAGAAGGGATAACACCATTCAAAGCATTGCTGGAAAAGTTTAAATGTTCTATATACGGAATGAACTTTTGTATATCATTATGGATAATACCAGTGATACGATTTCCAGACATATCTAAAGACTTCATATTAGCATTCAAATACTCCATAGGCAAAACACCTTGCAATGAGTTATTCCTTAAATGGAGAGATTCAAGCTTTGTATTATTCTCAAGCAACCAATTCGGAAATTCTCCCTCCAAGGAATTATGAGACATGTCTAGTACTTGTAACTTGTGTTGGTGAAGTAGAAAACTAGGAACAACACTTCCTTTAAGCTTTTTAATATTCCAGTTAGGTAGCGAAAGAACCTTCAACTGGAACATTGGAATCCAACCTATAGGCTCTTCTGTCTCCACCTCAAGTTTTTCATTGCCTCCAAGTTTAAAAAACTCAAGCTTCGTATTATTAGATAATGAACTGAATGAGAATGAGCCTTCAAACTTATTAAGACCAAAGTCAATGTACTCTAGAGATTTGAGATTCATAATCAGAGATGGCGGAAGTATTCCGGTGAATTGGTTTGAAGAAATATCAAACATCTTAAGATATGGTAGCCTACTGAAACATTTAGGCAGGTTTCCATCAAACATGTTGTAACTAAGATCCAACTCACGAAGATTCTTTAACTCACATAACCCTGTCAAAGTAGAACAAGTTATTGTTTACAATTTAATTATTATAATGCAACAATCTTTTAGATAACTTACCGGTGGGTAATGATCCATTGAGCATATTGTTACCGAATGCTAAGGCTTCAATAGAAGATAATGATTTAATTGTTGATGGGATGCTTCCAACAAAATTGTTCACACTCAAATCTAAGACTTTGAGATGGTGGAAAGAAGCCAAAGCTACATGAAAGACAACAAGAGATGTTTGTAAACAAGGAGTTCGTGATTTTTGTTTCACAACAAAATCAAAACATTTTTTATAAGAAATAATAATACGTTTAACTTTGAAACAGGAAAAAAACTTAAAGTACATGAACTTCTTATTTAAATATTAAAATGTGAACACAACAAATCATAAAATTCAAGATGAGTGCCTAATTTAGCTATCCCATCAGAATTCATGTAATAACCCGAATGTTGGAATTCTAAAGTATCATTAAAAAAAATTTAGATTTTTATAAAACATATGATGATTATCTACGAGAAGATTTTAAAAGCCCAATGTAATTATGATTTTTGTAGTAATGTTAATAAGATTTATATAAAACTTTTGAAAAAACAAAAGTATATGGGTCTGTTTTGAAAACTTTGATTGTACGGGGCAAAAGGGAAACACATAATGAAAACCTTTCTCTCCTCTGCCTCTCGTTTTCCAGCCAACACATGTGCAGCTCTTTATTATTAAACATGAAGTAAATTGTATATGTTACCAAAGAACTCGCAACCCCTATGAAGTTCGAAATCGAAACTGATGAAACTTTTATGCCCAAATTATTATTTGAAACCGTAACAAATAAGATCAAAACGCGTTTTCTAAACCTTATAACATCCTCTCTATTATCCTTTCGAGGTAATAACTGAATCATTCTACTCATTTTTCGTTTCTAAGCAAATGCCCTATGGATTAGATCACCGCCTGATATTGTAAAAAAATTTTTGTTTGTTTTGGATTTATGTATTTGTATTTCTCTTAATATAAAGAGCATTGGATTTTCATCAATTCGCAAAAAAACACACACATACAAATCATAGTCACTTCATTAACTACTTTACGACAAAATGATTACCTTCCATTGGTAATGTTCCATTGAAATTATTCCGGCTCAAGAGGAGGACTTGCAGGTAAGGCATATTAGGTACTTCCGAAATCAAAGGTCAAGTCGAAAAAATGATTAGTAAAAATAAGCTCTTAATGTTTCCAGTCAAACTAGCAGATTCAGTAACCATAGAAGTAAGTCAGCAGTATCTGCTTATGTTATTTGAGAATTCTGAAATGATGTTTGAGCACATCACATTAACATACCATTTTCAAAAAGTCTTCCTCCTATAACACAATCCTCCAATGAAAGATATCTTAGGGATGGAAAAGCAGCCATGGACCTCATAATGTCATCCTTGAAGTTGTTAAATCCTATATTTAAGTGTTTCAGTTTGCTCATGGTACCTGATGAATTGATCATACATGTGACAGAAAGCATCAAGCTCAATTATGGCATCGACTGAAACAATTTTAAAACTCATCCTAGTACACTAAGTAAAAGATGTAATCTCGGTTTGTAAATGTCATGTTGAGGTTTTCTTAAATGTAGAGCTCATGAGTACGTTTATGAGGTTGTATTGGACCAGTGGCGAAATGTATCTTTCAAATATAGTGTCCCTACCCCAAGTATCCAATATTATAATGCAGAGCAAGAAATGTTTAAAATAAATAGAATTTGAAAACCCATTTTAACAACTTATATACCATTTAATGTGAGTGATTTGAGGTCACAACCACTCAAGTCAAGTTCCTTTAACTCTTTCAAGGAAGATAAATCTACACAAAAGACGTTTTAAGTTAATAAATATTAGTGAATATGAGATTTATTTAATATTATTTTTAATGATGTGGATATCACAAGAATTTTACATGCCTTGCAATGAAACAGAACTTCCCAAATTTCCAAAAGAACGACTAAGATCAAGAAAGTTGAGGAATGGGAGAAAACTTAGGCATGATATGATGCTCGCGTTGAAATAGTTATCATATCCCCCAAGAGATACACTCTCTAGCCTTTTCAGTCTCATTAAACTCTTACAACCTAAACAAATAACATGAGAAGGACCAAGGTCTTGTATGTTTGTAATAACAAATAAATTATAGAATACGAGGGCACTTAACGTTTTCAATATTCTTTTTTACCTTCAGTACTTGGTGTAATGTTGAGGTTGTTCCAACTTAGATCCAACTTCTTCAAGTTAGTTAAATTACTTAACTCTGCAAAAAAATAAAATAACACCAACGCATTAGATGCATTATACAAATTTTGTTTTTCCACCATCTCCTATTTCTTAAATTTCAAGTTTGTTTGAATTAAACTTTTTGTTATTAAGTTACAAAAATGTACAACCTCCGCCCTATTTTAAAATTTATTCTTTTAATTAAAGACGCTCCTCCATTCCAAAAATGACTTGGACTGATTTTCTATGTTCACCCTCCCTCTCTCATCTTTAATTTCCTAACCAGAGCCGTAGTTACTCATACGTTGCCGCGGGACACAGTTCACACCCGTACGTTGTTGTGGGACATGACTCACAATGCTTTGTTGCTAATATAACCCCTTGTTTAATGGATTTTATACTGTTAAGTTGAGAAAATTGACTACGGTATGGGTACCAATATTAAGATAGTACTGGTTAGGTTCTCCATAATAAACAAAAATATCGGTATAGCGGTAACGAACCGCTACCGAAAATACCGGTCCGGGATGAGTACGGGTACCAAATATTGATATGTAAAAAACAATACCCCACACCAAATAAATAGGGGTTTTATAAAAAGTTAATAAATAAAAGGTTAAATATCAGTGTACGTTAGCAAAAAGATGACAGTGCATGTTAGCAACATAGTTGGGGGGACAATGCACATTAGACTTTTGACAAAATTATAGTGTCTTCGTTAAACCAGTGCGCAATTCCCACGCTCGCACTCAACAGTTGATATACGTTAAAATATACATAATTAAATCCCCGATTAAACTCCCAAATTACCCATTTTCGACCATAATTGAATGAATTCGGTACTTAACCGCTTCATATGTTTATTGCAGGTCTTAAACGACGTCCCACGAGCAAAATCGAAGAAACCGGACGAAAAACGGACAAAATGGAAGTTGCCGCAAAAATCAGCTAAGTCTGGAGAATGTGCATTGCCGTGTACCCCAGGTGCATGCCCGTGCGGGCTCACTTGGCTCGGACACAGACGAGGTGCACTGCCAGTGCGACCTGGCATGCACAAGATGTTCTCGGGCACCCTGATCAGCACGATCGTGCAGGTGCCCATGCGACTCAGCTTCTCGGGTGCACTGCCAGTGCACCAGGCAGTGCAGCCAAGCACCCGGCTACCACCAGACCCGCACGACCATGCACCCTAGGTGCACGACCATGCGGAATATCTAGATATTTCCATAAACCAGCCAGCCACTTGCCCACTTGCACGTCACTTCGTCAAGATAAAGTGCACGGCCGTGCACTTAAGGCGCACGGCTGTGCACAAAATCAAACTTTCTATAAAAACAGGGCACAACTCACTGATCATTTGTTGGATATTCTCTGGGCGATTTGGGGCGATTTTCGGACCAAACAAGCAGTCGGAAGGCCATCTAACAAGCTCGGGATTCAAGCCAGGTCATCTAGCATCATCCAATCCATCACATTCAAGATTTATGGTTTGATCTATTAAACTATAAGTTGATTCAAATCTGATTGTTTTAGCTTGTTTGTGTTGTTTATGTATTACATTATAGTCTAGGGATAATATCTAGTAATCGTTAGTAGTAAAAACAATCATTTGTATGTAATCATGTTTTGTATAAATTTGGCGTTTTTCATATTTAGATCTTGATGATCATAGCGCAACCTTGTTTCGTTGATGTTGGATTTGTAGTTGTATTTGAATGACTTTGGCGATTGTCGAATGTGTTAGGCGGATAAATGTTGAAAAACTGTCCGTTTAATCGTCCGGTAGTATACTAGTTAACTTGTTAATAAGTTTACACCATGAAACTGTAACTGGGTATTGGTTTGGTTAAAGTCAGTCGAATAACGGTTAAAAATGCTTACCGGCACGTAAAAGGGTTTTAAAAGCTTAATGGTGCCGTTACTGATCTTTGACACGGTTGATGATCTTTGTTAGTTATTTTTGTAGAAATAGCGATCTTAGTAGATCTGTGTTCAAAGTTGGTAAAATGGAATAGGTTGTGAAATGCTCTACGTTAGGCTAGTCTCGGTGGTTGTATTGTTGTTCGGTATTGCTTTCCTTGATTAGTGAGGTTAGAAAACTCTTAACGGATAACTAACTTATCTTTAGAAGATTTACATGAGATCATATCAGCTGCTCGCTAATAAACGGCTTGAGGTGGTTAACATGTTGTTCGTGTTAACTTTCCATATAGTTGTTATGTTAGGATGCCCGAAAGGGACACTAGCTGTTGGAAAATGGGAATGTTGATCACATGCCTGTATTACTTATTATATGTAGATGACATGCTAGGATTGGTATATTATAGTTTATATAGTTATATTTTCTATTTGGAGTCTTAACTGTGTTATTTATATGTTTTAGAATTAATTTAGTTATAAACAAACTTCAAACTATCTTTTCCTACTGGTAAATGGGGGACAGAGTTTTAGTACCATTGCTCCGCGCGCGTCCATGGATCGATATCTGGTTCTTATCTGTACATTACTACATATATGAAAGGGTACACTTGCCCTATTGTGTGTGTTTTAATATTAAGGTCTAAACCATTTTTATAAATATTAAAGCAAAATGTGTGTTATTTCATTGTAAAATTATGTGTATATCCGCACAGGTCAAGTTTTTTGGCGCCGTTGCCGGGGACGCGACGAGCTTTAGGAACGAACTGAGTCAACTTTTTACCAGTGTACATGCTTGTGAATACTTGTTTATACTTTGTTGATTAGTTATTTCATTCATTTATTTGCATATATGATTATTTGAATTTTTATTTAATTTATCTGTCTGTAGATATTTTGGATTGATTTTAGATTGGTTTATAGGTTTGCATATAGATTCGTTCATTTATCTGCTTATAGGATTGTTTGATTTGATTTTTGGTTCATTAGGATGTTGATAGATTTAATTTATTGAATATTGGATTAATTGGTTTGTCTATGAATTTAATTTGTTCGTTATTTGATTGATTAGATTTATTTGTTCGTATTTGGACTAATTATTAATTTCATTTTTTGTATAGTTTTAGGCTTAGTCTGTTTATTTCTGTTCATTATATTGATTCTATTAGTTTTTATTTGATTTTCTCGAGTATATAGCTTTCCGATATTTTCGTATGTATTTATGGATTCTTTATTTTATTTATTTATTTTTCTGTCTTTTATCGCCTTTTGGGGTTGTCATATATTCGCCTGTTGCATCTGTATCATTCTTATATGCAAGTTGATGTCCACGAACCCCGAGGCTTCTGGTGATCTTTCTGAGGAGGAGCGAAGGCGTGTCCTGAGAAGAAGCGAGAGGATTAGAATTCATAAATTACGTCTTGTTTCTGATATTCTTATTTCTGCTCCTATAGTTGAGGTCCCAGTTGAAGAGGCGAGGCACGATCTGGCTGACGACGAGGGGTCGGAAGCCCATAGTGACATTATCATGGCGGACGATGACATTCCGCTTAATGATAGTGGCCGTCCTGGAGGGGATGGCCTGGTCCCGAGCATTGTCCGACCGACTATTTTGGCGGACCATTTTGAGATCAAATCCAGTATCGTTAATATGATACAGAACTTGGTGCAATTCGGTGGACTGGAGCATGAGGATCCAGGCCGACATATTGCTGCATTCTTAGAGGTTTTAGCCACATTTAAGATGACGGGCATCTCCGATGATGCTATCCGTTTGAGACTCTTCCCATTATCATTGCGGGACAAAGCCCGTACTTGGCTCTTGTCCCTAGCTAGTGATAGGTCTCTATAGGTCGTTGGCTAGGTTAATCGAGCAGTTTATGGCTCGTAATTGTATACTAGCCTGGTCCAAGGGGGAGTCTGTAAGTACATGATGTCTCACGGCTAGTATATATGTTGTTTGGACATGTTTCGGGGTGTTTGGAGACGTTTATACGCGTTTTAGGGTTTTTGGGACACATCAGGCGATTACGGAGAGGGTATAGGCGATTACAGTTGTAATCCCCTATACTTCATGCGAATAGGCCCCTATTCGCATGTTCCTTCTAGCGAGTACGGCCCTACTCGCTAGTTTGTCATGCTGGATAGCCTCGTACTCGCATGAACTGGTCTGTACGTATCCGGGAGGTATAAATAGGCCCAATCATTACCCTAATCATGAGTTCTTGCCACACACACTCTCTAAACACCCTCCCCAGGTCTGAGATTGCTAGGTTTGATCATTGTAACACTCGAGCTCTGTTTTAATGATATAAACGTGAATCTTTTGACCCATTTGTGTGTTGTAATTACTCGTTTTTCATTGTTTCATATCCGTTTCTGTTATTGAGACATATTCAAGGGATTCCGCACCTTGAATATAGCCCTCGTGATTGTCGGGTGACACGTTCGTCGATCCTACAAGTGGTATCAGAGCCGAGGCTCTTATCACGAGTGTGTTGGTAGCAAAAACGAGCAAAAACAGGTAGGTTTTTGTGGGAAAGTTGTGATTTTTAAGGAAAAACCTGTTTTGAAGTTTGAAACTTTGAGTTTTTGATAAAAAAAAACCCTTATTTTCAAATTCTTGGTGTGTGTTTATGGATAAAAACATGTGTTTTTTATTAGGTTTTGTTCTAAAAGTGTTTTGGAAACTTTTCCAATCATTTGGGGTTTAAACACTTCGTTTTGGATAAGATTTTGAGGCAAAAACGGCAGTTTTTGAGCAAAAGTGAGGTTACAGATCAAATCTAGCGAATACGCAGACAGTACTAGCGATTACAGCTCCTATTCGCCTATCTATAGGCGATTACAAGCTTGCTTCACACGATTAGGACTGTACTCGCCCCTATTACATGCGATTAGGGGCCTATTCCCCACTTTCTTATGTGGTATAGCCCCTAATCGCCTGAAGGGTCCATACTCGCCTGAAACTCGTAATCGCTCAACTGTTCACTAGCATTTACACCCTAATCACGTGTAATACTAGTGATTACGACCGTACTCACCCCAACAAAACCCTAATCGCCAGTTTACACAAGAATAGAGTTCCTATTCGCCTGAAAGGACCTGAAACTGAAAATTTGACCGAAGTTTGACTCGTGTTGACCGAAGTTGACTTTCGTTGACCAAGTTTGACTTTCAAAATAGGTGTTAACCGCCTTTGACCAAAGTTTGACTCGTGTTGACCGAAGTTCACTTTTGTTGACCAAGTTTGAGTTTCAAAATAGGTGTTAACCGTCTTTGACCGAAGTTTGACTTTTGTTGACCAAGAGTTGCCTTTTTCACAAGGCTTTCATAATGGCAAATGCAACCAAACCATGGGCTTTCGCGTCTTCAATGAACACCCAACCGGCCCAACAACGACAACAACAAAGGATTTCCGGATGTAATCCGTGGGCCCATCTGGAGAGGAAATCAACGTCAGATGCTAGTCAAAGTCAACCGAATCAAACCAGACAACTTAACAATGTTCAAAACAATCAAGAAACGGTTGTGGTTTCGGTTACTCCTGCAATTCACTCTGTCTCAGCAAACACGGATGCTGCGAGTGTACTTACTGTGCTTGCTGAGAAAGGCTTTGACCAGAAGACACAACTCATGGGAGGTGTTAATGGGGAAATTGCGTGTTTTGCTTAACGAGTAGAGACTGTGGAATCGGGAGAAGTGTTAGCGAGTGCTCAAATCTCAGAAGAGAGTACAGATGTAGATAGTGAATCATCATCCAGTGAACAAGATCCTGAACGAAGTTCTGAAGAAATCAACAGAACTGATGCAAATTGTTCAACTTCTGAAAGAAGTGAATCAGAAGAGGAAGATGCTGATGATGAAAATCCAGAAGTTGGAGTTCAAATGAAGCACGGAACTGACCCTATTGCTCAAGGATATTCCAGGTTTGTCTGTTCTAACTGTGTCGAACTCCAAAGCACGATTGAAAGGCTGTCTAAAAACCAACAGACCCTTACTTGCGATCTTGTTAATTGCATAACCATCAATGAAGTTTTGAGAGCAAATGAAATAGAGTTCAAAAACTTAGATGAAATTTTAATGAAAGAAAATTCTGAGCTTTCTAAAATTCTTGAGGATATAAAGAAAGAATTAGCGCAAACAAAATCTGATTATGAAATAGCCCAACATAAGCTGGATAGTTTTCAGTTTGCAAAGTTTGTGCTAAGTAGAAATGATATAGATCTTAAAAACCAGTCTCGGCAAAAAGAAAACCAAGGACTTGGTTACAATAAACGTTCTGTAAATAGACGGAATGTGAAATTGAAACCAAAGGCCTTACCGGAGACAGACCTTGAGGATTCTAATAAAGAATCCCAGGAAACTGAGAAGGCTCAATCAGGTTCACATTGCTCTATTAAAAAACACATTTTATGTGAACCTGAACTGGAAAAGAAGCACTTTCAGTTTGCTGAAGGCACGGAAGGGCTGTACATGTTGGTGGGATCTGACAAATTGTTTTCTTATAAAGAGTTTCCCATTAAGAATGTGGATCAATTTTTGATTAAACATATTTTTGAGGAAGTACCAGTTACTGAAGCTCGGATCAGAAAACTCGTTGATCAGAAGAAACATGTTGAACACAAACCCACCAAACATGTGAATCAAAAGAATCGGTCTGGGAAAAATCAAAAGGGTCCCAAGATCTATGAACTTAAGCCCATCAAATCGAAAGGTACTAATCAGATGAGACATTCTTATCAAAATCATCAAAGAAATTTGTCACCAAGATCATCTGATCATGATTCATATCCTAGTACCTCTCGATTTAAAAGCTCTCAAGGAAGCTGTAGCCCTAGATATTCTCAGATTAGCTCGAGACAATCACGGTATGAACCTCAGTACTATGAGGAGTGGAGGTCATGCTATGAATGTAACGAGGTTGGACACTTGATTGCAAATTGTCCCTATCTGAGAAAATTAAAGGGCAAAGCACTTAAGCCCCCTAAATACAACAACCAAAGATACAAGAATCCTGAACAACAAGTTCAGGTGACACCAAAGAATGTGAAAAAGAAACAAAGGGTTGTTGTTGATGGTGCAAAGCCTAAAGCTGATCAGGCATCAAGCTCCAAGGCTCCACCTAAGGTTGCAAAACCCAAGGGAGGCCCAAAAGCAGGTCCAAAGACCAACCAAAGGGCAAAGCCACCGGCTGACCCAAAGGTGAAGTCTCAGGTACCACCCAAATCTGTGAAGCAAAGACCTGTAAAGGCTAAGCATGACCAGATTTGGAAGCCAAAAGCAGCTGAAGCACCATCTGTGAGTTTATCTACTTCATTAGCACCATCTACATCAACTGTTGTTGATGAGAAAACACCTACCCCTCATCGTAGGTGGATGGAGCTGCCTATGATTGATGAATTAGGCCGACCAGAGATGGTCAAGGCCTGGGTCCCCCTCGAGAACTAATCTTTGAACGAGTGTGCAGGGTGTTCCAGGAGGAACTATCAGCAGTCATTTGATTGTTGACAGTGGGGCATCTTAGCACAAAATAGGTGTCATATCGCTCCAGTAAATTGATCAGAATATCTTTGGAGGATATGTAACCTTAGCCAATAAAGGGGGGTTTTGTTATCGAAGAAGAAGAAAGAAGAGAAAATGCTCGATAAGAATAATTCCAGACCCAGTGTTTCAATATAACAACGGATGTCAGTAATGAATAAGAGTGAACTGGGTGATTGCTGCAGAACGGTTCCTTCATTATCTAAAGGGTTACCGACCAAAGGTCTATGGTACCCTAATGGCGATAAGCTGGATCTCGTTGACTTTAGTGAATTTATCAATGGTGGTTACAATATTGAAGCTGGATCCGCAATGGGTGGATATTAGTTCTTGGGAGGTCGTCACATGTGTTTCCTGCAACCTGTGAAGACGAATCAGGTAGCTGCATTGAGCTGCTGTTTCCAGGTTTATCTTTGGATACTTCTACACACATGCTTGACTAGGGTTTGCATTTTCTTATCACCTCCATTTTCTTATTAATAGTGTAACTTCCATAACAATCACTAAGGATCCAGTGAGTATTTATGTCCACACTGACTACCGAATTGCCAAACTTTTTACCAAATCACTTGACAAATTGAAATTTGACTATTTTTGAAAGGTAAAAGGCATTTTGGGAAAATCTGAGTAAACCACATCGGAAAATCATTTTTTTATTTAATATTTTTCTTCAAAAATCAGAAAAATCCAAAAACATCAGAAAATGCAAAAATTCAAAAAAAATGAAAAATGCTAAAATGAGTTTCTTTGGTGAAAAAGGGAAGATGATATTAACCAATCAGTCGGACTGTCTGGACTCTTATCATCTTAAAAATATTGGAACTAATAGGTAGCCTCTACAATGATGTGTCGGTAGGCTCAAAATCATTTCCAAGTTCGGCACGGTGATATAAAACTAAATCAACTGAAACTTTTGTGGATCAACGTGCGTTGGCATATGGTCTTGGTACCGAAATCTCGTTTGATAGCATGCCAAAATCCGACGTTTCATGGTCTTTAAGAGGTTGGTACATCCGGGGTGAACTGGACGTCTCTCAGAATAAATAGGAGTGGCACACGTGTCGTACGTTGGGGTCGCAGCCAACGACTGAGACACCTCTATGTCGTTTCCTAAAAAAAACATAAACAAAAAAATAGAATAAATTCTGATCAGGGGACGTCCGGGAATCCTAAAAGAGCAAAAAGATTCATATATGCCAAAACCCTATTCTCAATGAGAATTTGCTCTAAGGTATCAAATCATATACCTAAAGCATCGTACCGTGAAAAATCAAATATACGGTATTTGACTTGAACCCTGGTTTGGATCTCACTGGTCCCTCTGTTGCAGCGTTTCTGCAGACCTGATCACCACTGAGTCCATTCCTTGTAAAATACGGATGACAACAACTTACTCACCAGTTACGAGGAAGCTTTGTGCATGACTTGATATGAGAATGTGTCGCGTGGCGGGGAACACCTTGTACATTAGTCTTAATATTACCTTAACGTATCTAAAGTGCCTAGCGATAAAACTTGATTTTGAGTTTAGGTGGACAACAATATCGGCAGTTGTTGTAGGATGTTTATTGGCAATTTGAACTATAACTGAACAAATAAGGGTTATAGATTAGTCCGTACACTGATATGTTTCCCTAACAGATAAAACTCGCAAAAATATGATAGTGAATAGTGTTTTACATTTCCTGCATTTTTAATTTTTGTTTGATTATCTTGAAAAACCCAAAAAGATCTTTCTTTTGTCTTTATTTTTGATTGACCGATGTTGGAATACAAGTATTCTTCAATTGGAATCTCAGATCCGAAGCCAAAACACAAATAAAATCTAAATTTTACAAAATTCAAGGGCCAAATATCACTTTCAGGGTCACAAATTGTCAATCGTGAGAGTTCAGGGTAAAATTTGAAAGGATCTAAATGTTCAGGAGGAGAATGATTCGTTTCTCAAATTGGTGGTCACTATGAACAAATCTTGAAAGTTCATCAAATGATAAACTTCAAGAATTTGATCGACTCCGGATTATTTGTCGTATCTAATACAAGTTGTAGTTTGTGTGCAGTTTTTATTAATTTTTCCTGCAGGATCAACACAACGTCTGTGCATACCATGATTCAAACGACAAGGCTCGAAGCTGAACAAGGCCCGAACCTAAACAACAAAATCATCCTGAACAGCAAGAACCCGATATTTCATCATTGAAGAAACCAGAACGTGGTAGAGCTCCAACAATCGAAGCTGTAGAAGATGAAAGTCAAGAGATGAAAGTGAAGATGATATTGATCTTCGTCCAACTCAAAGAATTGTCAATCATTAAAAGCAGAGATTTCTTGTTACCTCCCAAGTTATCGAAGCAAATGGATGACCAAGACGAGATCTTATGAAGCCACGACTAAAGCTCAAATTAGTTGATATGTTCAAATCTTCAGAGGTCATACACTCCGGTGTCACCCTAAGTTGAAGAATGCTGAACATGAAGACTTGAAGACTTGAAGACCATATATCTCCAGCTAGATCCAACGAGGAGTCTGTAAATGCACTTCTTGTGTGTCCCCAGCTAGATGACAGGTTGAGTCTGTAAATCACTAGCTAGGTCCAAGGGGGAGTCTGTCAGTGCATTGTTTGTATGTCCCTAGCTAGTGATAGGTCTCTATAGGTCATTGGCTAGGTTAATCGAGCAGTTTATGGCTCGTAATCATATACTAGCCTGGTCCAAGGGGGAGTCTGTAAGTACATGATGTCCCTAGGCTAGTATATATGTTGTTTGGACGTGTTTCGGGGTGTTTGGAGACGTTTATACGCGTTTTAGGGTGTTTGGGACACATCAGGCGATTACGGAGAGGGTATAGGCGATTACAGTTGTAATCCCCTATACTTCATGCGAATAGGCCCCTATTCGCATGTTCCTTCTAGCGAGTACGGCCCTACTCGCTAGTTTGTCATGCTGGATAGCCTCGTACTCTCATGAACTGGTCTGTACGTATCCGGGAGGTATAAATAGGCCCAATCATTACCCTAATCATGAGTTCTTGCCACACACACTCTCCAAACACCCTCCCTAGGTCTGAGATTGCTAGGTTTGATCATTGTAACACTCGAGCTCTGTTTTAATGATATAAACGTGAATCTTTTGACCCATTTGTGTGTTGTAATTACTCGTTTTTCATTGTTTCATATCCGTTTCTGTTATTGAGACATATTCAAGGGATTCCGCACCTTGAATATAGCCCTCGTGATTGTCGGGTGATACGTTCGTCGATCCTACAACAACCCGCAGGGTCGATCACGACTTGGGTAGAGTTATCACAACAGTTCATGCACCAATCTAGACCGAACCAGTACCAGAACTAGGGCGCTGGGGGCAGTTCCCAGCAGCACGCCCAGAGTGGTACGTCTAGGCTGGAGGAGATGATGTCTCAACTCCTCACCAACACCACAAACACCAATCAAATTGCCGAGCAGCGCTACCAGCAGCACGAGGAGCGCTTATCCAATTATGAGGGTGAAATGAGGGGCCAAAAGGTGTCCATGCAGGGCAATGGGAATCAGGTTGGCCAGATGGCAAAGATAATGTCTGAGAGACAGCAGGGTGGTCTCCCGGGCAACACTGATCCAAATCCGAGGGGGCATGTGAACGCCATAATGACGAGGAGTGGTAAAACCATGGGACCTGACACATCGGGCTCACCACCGATCACTGAGACGGTCCAGACTGAGTCTTCGGACGAGGTGCACGCTAGGGGAGTCCCAGCAAGTACAGCACAATTGCCGAAGCCAGTCACTGACTACACTCCTCCTGTTCCATATCCTGGCAGACTTAGAAAGCAAAAGGACGAGGCCCAGTAAGGGAAGTTTCTTAAGCTGTTCAAACAGCTACAGATAAACATCCCGTTTGTGGAAGCCTTGGCCCAGATGCCTAAGTATGCCAAGTTTCTAAAGGACATCCTCACAAACAAGCAAAAACTTGAGGACCTGTCCTGTGTGCTCTTGAACGAGAACTGCTCTACAATTCTGCAGAATAGACTGCCCATGAAGATAGGAGATCCAGGTAGTTTCACCATCCCTTGTCTGATAGGGAACATGTCGGTCAGTAATGCACTGGCAGACTTGGGTGCGAGCATTAACCTTATGCCTTATAAGGTTTTTGAGAAGCTGGATCTGGGTGAGCCTTCACCCACCAGGATGAGTATTTGTCTTGCTGATCGATCAATCAAATATCCTCAGGGATTTGTTGACAATATGCTTGTCAAAATTGACAAATTTGTATTCCCGGTGGATTTTGTCATCCTTGATATGGATGAGGACTCTAAAGTGCCTCTGATCCTGAGACGTCCTTTCCTTAACACGGCTAGGACGATTGTTGATGTGGTTGCGGGCCAGATCACACTCTAGGTGAATGATAAGCATGTGACTTTTGATGTTCAAAGGTCGATGCGTCATCCCGAGAGTCAGGATGACACACTATACTATCTTGATATAGTAGACCAGTGTGTCAGTTCTCACTTTCGAGGCACGATAGAGGAGGATGTTTCGGGCACACATCTGTTGTGTGGGGACTTAGATGGCGTTATGAAGGAGGGCCATAGAGATGAGCAGCCGGTCTATCAGATCGGTGATGATAGTTCCAGAGCCCGGGGCATTTTGTGGAGATTGAGCGTGAGGAGAGCGATAAGTCGAAGCCGTCTGTTGAGGATCCACCGTCTTTGGAGCTGAAGGAGCTCCCACCGCATCTGGAGTATGCATTTCTTGACGAGGAGGGTCGTCTGCCTGTTATCATTTCATCTTCTTTATATGCAGTAGAAAAGATCGAGTTGCTCCGAATACTGAAACTTCATAAAAAGGCAATCGCTTGGAAGATTATGGACATCAAGGGGATTAGTCCCTCATTCTGTACTCACAAAATCTTGATGGAATATGTCCATAAGCCTTGTGCGCAGCACCAGAGGCGTCTGAACCCAAACATGCACGAGGTTGTGAAGTCTGAGGTAATTAAATTGCTCGATGCTGGATTGACATATCCGATCTCAGACTCTGTATGGGTTAGTCCTGTGCACATCGTGCCTAAGAAGGGTGGCATGACGGTGGTCACGAATGATAGGAATGAGTTGATTCCTACGAGAACTGTCACGGGGTGGAGAGTTTGCATTGACTACCGCAAGCTCAATGATGCCACCAGAAAGGATCACTTCCCGCTTCCATTCATCGATCAGATGTTGGAACGACTGTCGGGGAAGTTGTACTATTGTTTCCTTGACGGTTTCTCAGGGTATTTCCAAATCCCTATCGATCCTGTGGACCAGGATAAGATGACCTTCACATGCCCTTTTGGCACATTCGCCTACAGGCGTATGCCATTTGGGCTGTGCAATGCGCCGACAACCTTCCAGCATTGCATGATGGCGATATTCCTTGACATGATCGAGGACTCCATGGAGGTATTCATGGATGATTTTTCAGTCTTCAGGAGTTCATTCGATCAGTGTCTGGGGAATCTGGAGCGGATGCTTCAGAGGTGCGAGGAGACCAGTCTTGTGCTGAACTGGGAAAAATGCCACTTCATGGTGAAGGAAGGAATAGTCCTAGGGCATAGGTCTCTCAAAATGGGTCGGAGGTTGATCCTGCCAAAGTTGATATCATTTCTAGACTTCCTCCGCCCTCCTCTGTCAGAGCGATCCGCAGTTTCTTGGGTCATGCGGGTTTTTACAAGTGATTCATCAAAGACTTTTCAAAAATCGCCCGTCCGATGACCCGTCTGTTGGAAAAGGATGCACCGTTTGTGTTTGGTGCAGAATGTTTGAAAGCCTTCGGGCTTTTAAAGTGTTTGCTTGTGGAGGCCCCTATATTGGTAGCACCCGATTGGGAGCTGCCATTCGTGATTATGTGCGACGCGAGCGACTTCGCGATAGGGGCGGTCTTGGGACAGCGGAAGAACAAGCACTTCTACAAGATCTGTTACGCTAGTAAGACTCTTCATGATGTGCAGGAGCATTATACCATCACTGAGAAGGAGCTTCTAGCTGTAGTATTTGCATTCGACAAGTTTAGATCATATTTAGTGCTGTCAAAGACCATTGTCTATACAGATCATGTCGCGATCAGGTATCTGTTTAGCAAACAGGACGCGAAACCGCGCCTGATTAGATGGATCCTGTTGCTGCAGGAATTTGATATAGAGATTCAGGATAAGAAGGGAGCCTTGAATGTTGCTGTTGATCCTCTTTCCAGAATCGAGCATGATGATGCCTAGAACTCCGCGTGGGAGACCATTAATGACAATTTTACCCATGAGTTCTTGATGAGTGTCGAGTCAGTGGAAGATGTATCGCCTTGGTTTGCGGATTTTGCGTACTACCTCGCGTGCGGGATCCTTATCAAAGGATTGTCGCACCAGCAAAAGAGGAAGTTCTTCGCAGACTTGAAGCATTACTTCTGGGACGACCCATTTTTGTTCCGGGTCAGGGCGGATCAGCTGATTCGCCGTTGTGTGTTCGGGGTTGAGGCGGCCTAGATATTGCGCGATTGTCACGAGGGGCCTACCGGAGGTCACCATGGAGTGAACTACACTGCTAAAAAAGTGTTAGATTCCGGGTTTTACTGGCCCACACTCTTTCGTGACGCTTAAACATTGGTCGGTGCATGTGATTCGTGCCAGAGGGCGACGAACATATCGGCATGCGACCAGATGCCGCAGAACCCGATCCAAGTCTGTGAAGTCTTTGACATTTGGGGCATTGACTTCATGGGACCGTTCCCCTGCTCACGGGGTAAAAGATATATACTCGTGGCGGTTGACTACGTGTGTAAGTGGGCGGAGGCACAAGCCTTGCCCACTAATGATGCCCGAGTAGTTGTGAGATTTGTTCGCAGCTTATTCTCGCGGTTTGGTGCCCCAAAGGCACTAATTAGTGATCGTGGTACGCATTTCTGTAATGCGCAGCTTGATCGCGCGTTAGCATGTTATGGTGGGCACCATAGGTTATCCACCCCATATCATCCGCAGACTAGCGGACAGGTGGAGGTCACTAACCGGGGTTTAAAGAGAATCCTTGAGCGGTCTGTGAATCAAAACTGCAAGGATTGGGCTGACAAGCTGGATGACGCTTTGTGGACCTTCAGGACTGCATACAAGACGCCTATTGGGACGACTCCTTTTAGGCTTGTCTATGGCAAGGCGTGTCATCTTCCTGTCGAGCTAGAGCATAGGGCATTCTGGACTCTTAAAACAGCGAATTTGGATCTGAAGACCGGCGGTGAGACCCGTTTCTTGCAGATCCATGAGCTAGAAGAGCTTAGGCAGCAAGCCTACGAGAGCTCGATTTTGTACAAAGAGCGTACCAAGAGGTTGCATGACAGTCGCCTCAAAACACAAGAAAGATTTGCAGGTAGGCGACTTGGTCTTGCTGTACAACTCTCGCTTGCGTCTCTTTTCGGGAAAGTTAAAGTCTCGTTGGACATGTCCGTACACTGTTAAGGAAGTATATCCTTATGGGACTGTCACAATTGAAGATTCAGAGGGTTTGACTTTCAAAGTCAACGGTCATCGCTTTAAAGTCTACATTGACGGACCGGTTGACCAATCCGTGGATGAAATCGAACTCCACACCCTGCGCGCCTAATAAGTGTGGGGAAGTGAGTCTAGCTAGCGACTCGATAATAAAATTAGCGCGGCGTGTATGGGCGTGCCAAAGGGTAAAAATGTAATTAATGTGAATATTTCTTGCCTTATTTTAATTTTCGTCTTTTAACGTTATTTCGAGTCGTGTGCAGGTTCGTGCCGGTTTTGAACAGAGAGGGAAGGAGCAATGGAGCGCAAACAGTCGACAAACAAGTTTAAATTGTTTAAAATGATATTTTCGAACAAAACAGTGTTGCAGCGCAGAAACATGCAGCTGCAGGCTGCATTTCTACAATTCTGCAGACTGTGCACGCCCGTGCGAAAATTGTGCACGACCGTGCGGACCGAGCTGATCAGCATGCCTGATCAGCACCAGAGTGCAAGGGCTAGTGCAAGGAGGGTGCATGGCCGTGCGGCCCAACCGCACGACCGTGCGGGCCAAAAAGCCCAGCCCATTTTCATGGGTATAAAAGCTTGCTTAACTTCATAACAACCCTAATACCTTGCACTAGCGGCTGCACACTCGTTCCAACCCTATTTTTTGCCGAAAACCATCATCTTTTGCTTAAGTTCTTCACTCCTTTGCTTCCTAATCACCAAGGTACGAATCCCTTCATATTTTTGCACATGTTTTATGTATTTTTAGTTTAAATCTGTTAGTTTTTGTTCTATAGGTTAAAGATTTGGGGGTTTCTTCATAATCCTTCAATAACCCACGAATCTTGTGTAGATTTTGTTTAAATTAGTTAGTTTTTTGTTGATTATGTTAAAACCGTGCACTCGCATGCCCAAATCCCTTCTATATTGTGTTTAATTGAAAAATAGATGAGATTTGGGAGTTTTACTTGTTAAAATTTTGAAAAACTGGAACGGGTGCACGCCCGTGCACCTAACCCGCATGACCGTGCGAGGTCAGGCGCACCAGCTCGTGCACTGGCAGTGCAGCTCGGAATCACGAGCTGAACTGCCTTGCACGGTTAGCTGCACGGTCGTGCGCATGACCATGCGTGCTGAGAAACTGGACTGCACTGCCATGCACAAGGCAGTGCAGCCTCAGACCTGATCAAAAACCAAGGGTGCACGACCGTGCAACATGTGCAGATTCAGGTCAGAATGCACGCAAGTCCGTTTTGGACATCCGGGACCTCCGTTTTTTGTGTACTAACAGCTATGTATTCCTTTTTGCATGCAGATGGCACACGACTTCCTAGGTTTGACGGGAGCTACTGACCACGCTGAATCAGCGTGAAAGGTTTGACGGGTTTGTCTCGCCGAATATGGCGAAGCTACTGAGCATCAACTGGCCGGTCTACAGGGAGATAACGATTAAGTTCTTAGCATCCTTCTCATTCAAGAAACCAAAGGAGGGGGTGTATAAGAACTTTCATGAAAATGACATTCGGTTCAGGCTCTGTGGAAAGTGATACCATTGGTCGGTGGTGAGATTGGGGCGGAGACTGGGAATCTACGAGCATGTGGAGACCGATTCGGAAGACTATTGCGGTTTCCATAGCTTCGTAGACAATGATGAGCGGGCTGCTTTTGGGCGTCGATTGCCGTTGGTATACCTTATAACCCGAGGTCTGCCAAGGCAACTAGGATTAAGGACCCGTTTCTCCGCCTATTACACCATGTTTTCAGCCACACTATCTGTGGCCGAAAGGACAGTTCGGGGAACTGTCCCACTCCCGATCTTCTATTTTTATACCATTTTTATGAGGGTGCCCCGCTGAGCTTGGCCGCACAGATGGCCGAGTTCTTTCTTACTGCTGGGGGGCACCAAAGATGGGAGTTATATTCATGGGGGAGAGTACGTCATTCGGATCGCCGAGGCATTGGGAGTTCTGACCGCCGAGGTCAAGGAGACGCTGACAGAGGTCATTACTGGGGTTATGCAGGATCTCAGATCACTCAAGGCTCAGAACCTGGTTGCTGACACACCAGCGGGTCCACGCCTTATTAGCCACGACATTATATGGGACCCCGTACCACCACCAGAGGAGGAGGACGAGGAGATGCATGAGCAGCACCCAGGAGGCGGTGGTGACGCGCCACACGACTCTCCACAGCACTCTCCTCAGCACGTCCAGCCTCAAGACCAGCAATGGCCACCCGGCATCCCGACATACCCTGAGTTCTACCAGCGGGTCCAGACATTGGAGCTGAACGTGCGGAACATCGGCACACAATAGGTAGAGATTAGACAGGACCAGCAGGATGTCAGGTACAGCCTTCAATACCTCTTTGTCGGGTTAGAGTCGGTGCATCCGGGTACATTCAACAACCCGCCATGTTCCCTTATGGTGCACCTGGCGACCAGCCAGGAAGCTCCGGTCAGCACCACAGGGACGAAGCCGACCAGTAGCCACTACCGCCTCATGCATGCAGTTGTTAGTATTTCTTTTATTATGCTTTCAGTACTTTATTTTCGGGTCTGCGTACCCAAGAAAGTATTTGTTTGCTTTGTATTGTCTTTGAACTATTTTCCTTTCAGTATTTTTACATTCAGTATTTAGTTTCTTTTTATTTTGTGGATGATTGATGAATGGGTTTGATGAGTTTGTTGTGTCAAGAATGTTGATTATGCAGGTAACTGGCGAGCACCGTTATCGGGGCTCATGCCGTCTATTTTCCGGGCATTTCTTCGATACGAGGGGAGTATTATTCTCCTTTTTTCCCACTATAGATAGCTAATTCATAAACGCTTTCTATTGTCACATTGGGGACAATGTGAGTTTCAAGTGTAGGGAGGGATTATATCTTGTATCTTGTTTGTCCTCTTGTATATATATAATATATATATATATATCTAAAAAAAGCCCTTTTAAGTACATATATGTATATATATTCATATAAACATCAATCCTAACTAATTTTTTATAAAGATAACTTGAGGCGCGACAAACAAATGAGATACGAGCGTGTTAGATTCGTACACTTGCACCCATTTCCTTCCGGTTACGTGAGTGTTTGAGCCTTAGAATAGATTATATTTCTTTGACATACTTGCGAGTGAGCCGGATGTTTTGTGTAATTTAGAACTTGTCATTAGTATACTTGTTTAGATAAGAAACGTGTGACACTGTACGAATATGATTGAGGCATTTAGGATACCCTTTTGATTTAGCCTTTTCTTTTCGTTCTATGTGTTTCCCGCACCCAAATGTTATCCACTAGTTAACCATGTTGAACCTAATCCCGTGTTTTTCTTATTAACCACACCATTTCACCACTAAACCAAATAGCCTTTTTGTTTTAAACCTTTTGTGTTAAAACTCGGTTTAGGTTATTGTTTAACTAGTATTTGTATTGTAATTAGTTCGTTTTCGGGTATATCTATTTAGAACCCATATGTTGATTATATATCAGTTATAGTTCAGTATGTATATCATAGATATATATGTTATAAAAAAAATCCAGAAAAATAGAACACCCTAAAATAGGATGAATTAGCAGTTTTCGAGCTGTTTTTAGAGCCTTAAAGTTAAGAATTATAAGTTTAGCTCGATTTAAAATAAAAATCGCCTATATTCGCGTTGGTGTTATACAGTCGTATTAGTCGATATTAGTTAGACATAACCGCCGGGTTTTAGCCGATTTGTCAATATAAATATCCATTCCATACCCTTACCTTTGCCTAACATGTCTTGGCGATGGAGCGATTTACACAAACACATTACACGTATGTATCATATATAAAACCGAGTGTGTGTGAACATTTTGAGTCGTGTACGGGTTTGCGTGCTTGTAGATCGGAAGTGAGTCGTTGCTTTTTAGTTATCTTATCACCTGTTTTTATATCCTTGTTAGCTTGACTATTATCGTCTGTACAGGTTATATTTTGTCTTTGTTGCCACTTGGCGAGTTTTTTTCGTTTATTTCTGTTTAGTTGTTTGCTTGAGGACAAGCAAAGTTCAATGTGTGGAGGTTTGATATACGTTAAAATATACATATTTAAATCCCCGATTAAACTCCCAAATTACGTGTTTTTGACCATAATCGCACGAATTCGGTACTTAACCACTTCATATGTTTATTGTAGGTCTTAAACGACGTCCCACGAGCAAAGTCGAAGAAACCGGGCGAAAAACGGACAAAATGGAAGTTGCTGCAAAAATCAGCTAAGTCTGGAGAATGTGCACGGCCGTGCACCCCATGTGCATGCCCGTGCGGGCTCACTTGGCTCGGACATAGACGAGGTGCACTGCCAGTGCGACCTTGCGTGCACAAGATGTTCTCGGGCACCCTGATCAGCACGACCGTGCGAGTGCCCGTGCGACTCAGCTTCTCGGGTGCACTGCCAGTGCACCAGGCAGTGCAGCCCAGGCACCCGGCTACCACCAGACCCGCACGACCGTGCACCCTAGGTGCACGACCGTACGGAATATCTAGATATTTCCAGAAACTAGCTAGCTACTTTCCCACTTGTACGTCACTTTGTCAAGATAAAGTGCACGGCCGTGCGCTTTAGGCACATGGTCGTGCACAAAATCAAACTTTCTATAAAAACAGAGCACAACTCACTGATCATTTGTTGGGTATTCTCTGGGCGATTTGGGGCGATTTCTGGACCAAACAAGTAGCCGGAAGGCCGTCTAACAAGCTCGGGATTCAAGCCAGATCATCTAGCATCATCCAATGCATCACATTCAAGATTTATGGTTTGATCTATTATACTTTAAGTTGATTCAAATCTGATTATTTTGGCTTGTTTTTGTTGTTTATGTATTACATTATAGTCTAGGGATAATATCTAGTAATTGTTAGTAGTAAAAACAATCGTTTGTATGTAATCATGTTTTGTAAAAATTTGGCGTTTTTCATGTTTAGATCTTGATGATCATAGCGCATCCTTGTTTCGTTTTTGTTGGATTTGTAGTTGTATTTGAATGACTTTGGCGATTGTCGAATGTGTTAGGCGGATAAATGTTGAAAAACCGTCCGTTTAATCGTCCGGTAGTAGACTAGTTAACTTGTTAATAAGTTTACACCATGAAACTGTAACCGGGTATTGGTTTGGTTAAAGTCAGTCGAATAACGGTTAAAAATGCTTACAGGCACGTAAAAGGGTTATAAAAGCTTAATGGTGCCGTTACTGATCTTTGACACGTTTGATGATCTTTGCTAGTTATTTTGGTAGAAATAGCGATCTTAGTAGATCTGTGTTCAAAGTTGGTAAAATGGAATAGGTTGTGAAATGCTCTACTTTATGCTAGTCTCGGTGGTTGTATTGTTGTTCGGTATTGCTTTCCTTGATTAGTGAGGATAGAAAACTCTTAACGAATGACTAACTTATCTTTAGAAGATTTACATGAGATCATATCAGCTGCTCGCTAATAAACGGCTTGAGGTGGTTAACATGTTGTTCGTGTTAACTTTCCATATAGTTTTCATGTTAGGATGCCCGAAAGGGACACTAACTGTTGGAAAATAGGAATGTTGATCACACGCCTGTATTACTTATTATATGTAGATGACATGCTAGGATTGGTATATTATAGTTTATATAATTATATTTTCTATTTTCTATTTGGAGTCTTAACTGTGATATTTATATGTTTTAGAATTAATTTAGTTATAAACAAACTTCAAACTATCTTTTCCTACTGGTAAATGGGGGACAGAGTTTTAGTACCATTGCTCCGCGCGCGTCCATGGATCGATATATGGTTCTTATTTGTACATTACTACATATATGACATGGTACACTTTCCCTATTGTGTGTGTTTTAATATTAAGATCTAAACCATTTTTTATAAATATTAAAGCAAAACGTGTGTTATTTCATTGTAAAATTATGTTTATATCCGCACACGTCAGCAGTGGACTGACCTTTACACCAGGTCTAAGTAGCATTACCTGCTAAGTGTTGATGAGTTATTAAAACTGTTTATTTTTGTTTAACTTTTGTCAAGATTGTTTCTAACTCTATAAATATTAGGTATCACTGGTAGCAAAACACACAAGAAAGCATTTCATACACAAAAACACTCAACCACACTTTGATCTTTTTTGCTCTTCATTTTCAATGTTTACCTTTGGGTTTTTAGAGTATTTCCCGAAAGTACCAATTGCTTGTGCTCAAAATTTGGTTTAAGGGCACGTGTTCAACACGATCCTCAACCAAATTCTTTTATGTCTCGTACTTTTTTTTTTGTTACGTTTTTTTTTTCGGTTGTAATTTTGTACATGTAGTTTAATGCTTTCCATTATATTTCTATACTAGTTTATATCCCGGGAGCGTCCCGGGTTGAGAAATCTAAGTAAAATGAATAAAATTAAAAGTATCTAAACTATAAAAATGGTATCTGCCAATATATGATTAATTATTATTATTATTATTATTATTATTATTATTATTATTATTATTATTATTATTATTATTATTATTATTATAAACAAATCTCTGCCATAAGTTATCATATTCTAATATAAAAAAAGGGTAAATGGGTCGCGTATCACCTAATCCCAGGCCCAACCCAAACCCACAATTTTTTTTTAAAACTAATTCCAAACCTGACACAAAGCTGTCGGGTTACAAAAAATAGTCGTTTTTTTCTCCGTTTTTATATAGCACTATGGTACTCGTTGGAAAGATAATAAAACGCTAGTTAATTTGGTGTAATTTTTTTCTATTAAAAATCTTGTATATAAAAGATATTAATATTTAAAAGTTATGAGAGGAAACATGAGAGAGAAAATAATAAAGTTTTAATATTTAATTAGGTATTTAATAGATTATGTTAAATCATATTTAAACCATATTTATTCTTTTTTTTAATTGGTTAGAGTTGCCACATCACATCCTATGTGGCATCTCTCAAAAGAGAGATTACATAATATTATGACATGTCATTAAAAATGCTTTGGTTTATTATATATATAGATTGTAATTCCATAAAATTGTTTATTTTATTTAAAATACTAACAGTTGCTACAATATCGATCAGGCAGGTATTAGATGATAGAAAAAGGCTTGGGATATTCAGACATCCCTGTTTTTTATCCAGACACCCCCCCCCCCTTCCACGGACCGTGGAGGCCTCCACGTCCCGTGGAGGGCCAAAATGGGTAAAACGACAGGCCGTGTGGGTCTCCACGTCCCGTGGGGGGCCAAAAATGGCTAAAAAGACTGTCCGTGGCGGTCTCCACGACCTCTATATGCTTACCAATGATTACCGATGATTGGTAATCATTGGCAATGATTGGTAATGATTGGTAATTGTGAAAAAGAAGTGTAGTGTGGGTGTTTAAGATTAGTTAGAGATGTAAATATGAATGTTTGGTAATCATTGGCAATGATTGGTAATGATTGGTAATTGTTGTCATCATCTTCCTCAAAGCCGTTATCACCTTCCTCAAATTCCTTAGCACCACTCCCGCACGAATGGAAAGTCCAGTATGTGTACTGCGGGTAGCTTGGTGGCACGAAAATGACTCCTCTTCCTCTACATATTCCTGGTTCAGATCGGGCAGTATCTTCCCATCATTACCACGAAGCCCGGATTTAACCTCCTCGTCCTCTACAACTTGAACCCCGGGTCCGAAAAAGCTTTCAGAGACGTAAGACTCGTTCGGAGACAGGTCATCGGTTGAAAAACTATGTAAATATGATATCATGAGACCGGGAAGTCGAGATGGGTCGAGAGAATAGTGGTGGTGATGTTTTGAAAGTTTGTTTGAAATGAGGAAGAAGATGCTCCTTTAAATGTTAAATTGTAAAAAACAACGGGTTGTGGAGGCTTCGATGGACCGTCTAGGGATTAAATGTGCAAACATAATACATTTTTACGGACTGTGGGGGCCTCCACAGCCCGTGGTGATGCACCATTTTCAGACTGACACCTTGTACCTTGTATTAATATGGACAGTGGGGGCCTTAACGACCCGTCATTTTTGAGCTTTTTTATCAACCACGGCCCATTGTGTCCTCCACGGCCCATCGTTTTCCTTTTTTTTTCTCCACGGCCCATTGTGGCCTCCACGATCCGTCCAGGGGGATGTCTAGGGTTTCTAAGGGGGATGTCTAGAAAAAGCCTTAATTCGGGAAATATTTGTCTACAACATCTTAAAGAATCACATTCACTCGTATGAAAAGGAAGTTAAGGTGATATATTACCTTGAATTTGTAAAGTACCATAATACCCACAATAAGAAAGATCCAATACCTCAATGTTTTCCGAAACTAAAAATTCAGAAATATCTGCAGAAGTCGATCTTTAGAGTGTGAACACATGTTATAGCATAAATTAAGAGGTTAGAAAAATAAATAACGTGCCATAAGTAGGTGAGTACTGATATCCATTAAGGTAACTGAGATCTAAAGTTTTGAGCGAAGTGAGTGGACCCAATAATGGAAATATGTTGGTTTCAATATAATTATTGCTTAGATTGAGTATCTCTAGCTTGTTCAAACTCGACAACCTGTTAAGGCCTGAAAAAAAAAAGTGAGCTATTATGTTTATTGATATATCTTGAAGTAAACTTATCAACTTAAAGCCACCCTTGACTCCTTGAGTCAACAATTTAAGTTGAACTAAAGTTACCTGTGCTTACGATTGTATCATCTATAGAATTCCATGACAAATCAAGGCATCTCAACTCTTTGAAACGAAGGAAAGGAGAAAAATTTAACGGCCATCGCATGTCATTGTCCGGCCAGTAGCTTTCATCTCCAAAGAACATGTTGCTCAAATAGATGTCTGTGACATACTTGTCAGTTGAGTCACACTTTATCCTCTCCCAATTACAACAATCACCATGAGGGATCTCATGGTCAACCCAAGTGGGAAGAAGATTACTGACATCAAAACGGTCTGATAACTGGTGAAGGGAGGCTTTGATTTCAAGTAACGCCTTCCTCTCATCTTCAATACAAACTCCCTGTAATTGTTCGAACATGAAAACCAATAATATTAATAGTAATAATTTATGCTTGCTTAAAGACCAACTCTCCATTTTTTTGTACGAAAGAGAAAATGATTAGATTTGTAGTAGTGCGCCCTTTTTAGAGACGAAGAAATATTGTGTGATTTTCTATTGAGGCTTGGCTATTAAATAGAAGAAATATTTCTAACATGTTCAAAAATTTCGTGTTACTCTCTCTCTAGCCAATACTTTTTGCCCCCATAAAGTAACAATGAGCATTTGGTACCGATCGAATACCCATTAGTATACAGATACCGTACTGATAGATTCGATACGGTATTCGGTACCCACTTTTTCAAAATTCAGTATGTTTTAGTTATTGGTACCGGTTTCGGTTCTGGCGCAATATCATATAGAGAATATGTTGTAACGAATACCTGTAATGTACCGAAAGATTCAATATGGTATCCGGTATCCAATTTTTTGAAAATTCGGTTTCAGTATGTATGATACGGTACTGATCTCATCCCTACCTTAACGTAAGAATATAAGATAATACTTTTATTAAGATATAAAATAAAACGTTTAATATAATCAAATTGATTTCAACTGCAAAATTGCACCGGAATCACTTCCATTTTTTTTATTTTGAAAATATACAGCAAATTTACCAAAATATATATTCTTTTTAGCCATACCTAAACAAGTAAAAATTCAGGTCATCCTGATTGTTGGTCGTGGACGAAGAATCCAAGTGGGTTTCGTCCAGTTTTTGCCACTTGGACGAAGGATCCAAGTGGTTTTTCTCCTCATCTTTTTTCTGCTTGCTATTAGTCCGCCCTCGTTTGGCAGTTTATTAGTAACTGGTGCAGAATTCTGTAAATTTTCGCCTTTTCAGTCCGAGATCTCCTCAAGGCTTAGAGCATTCACATCGCATTCCTCATCTCTATCCATCAAATTACATTGAAAAAGTACTATATTTTCTCTCTCATTTTCAAAGAACAAACATCAAAATCCACAAAATGTTTTTTCTAACATACATTCTTACACAAATAAATATCTTCTCACTTTTATTCTATGATCGAGTATATGAATGTAACAGCTCAACCGATGGTGGAAACACGGAGGTGATTCACACTACATGCCAAGTGGTTTGGACATTGAATCAAAGTGTGAAATCTTTGAAGTGATGTTTAAGACAACAATGGATTAATACCCAACCGAATCCGACGAAGTTGTCATCGAAGTTCCTCAAGTCAAGTACACTTTTGAGTTCGACGAAGAATTTGAGTAAGTTTCTTCTTGGAAAATGTTACACCCTAATTATATCTAATTTAAATTTAAAGTTTTAGTCTTGTGTATTGTTAATTTATGTTTTTTTTTTATGTAATGTTTCAGTTATATAATGGTGGTTTTTATGTAATTTAACGGTTTAATTATTAAAAAAGACAAGTAAAAAGATTAAAAAAAGTAGATCAGTGAGTTGGCGCTATCACGGACCCACTGTCCACGCCACCACCACCCCGCCTTTCTTGCTCCATGCCTCAACAATGAGATGAATCTCACATGTCGTTCCATGTCTCCCATAAGGACATGATCACACCATAAAGTCTAAAAAAAGTAGATAAATGATGCGATTGATTTAGTAGAGAAAGAGTTACGTCCTGTTAAAACCATAAGATAGAAAAAGAGAGTATGTTTAACCAATAATGTATTCTTTGTCAAATAGACATCAAAGTCAATGGCAAATTTCCACATACAGGCCTACCATATTGAGTTCCACTCACAAGACTTAGACTACATGCATTATGCTTGGCAAGTCAAATTTGGACAAGTCCTCATAAATGTTTTTGACTTTTTAGACTTTTAGTGATAACATCATGTTGGAAATAAGTTCTAACTTCTCAACCATTAATACAACTAGTGGTAATCAGGGAGCGCGCGTTGCGCGCATTATGATTCGGTTGTTACCAAAACACTAAGAAGTTATTATCAACCAAAGTCTTAATCCACGGTCCATTGGAGGTGTTCTAACAAAATTTAAATATATATTTTGATCAAGACAAGGTATATGTTGGAAAAATGGTAGTGAAAATGATTTTTTAACTAATTTTGGACTCAAATAAATGTATTTATATATGTGATATATAAATAATTATTTCCGGGTTTGTGTACTATATTGTGAGAGTATCACAACGAATCAAACTACATCCAAAATGAAGCTAAGATGAATGAGATATCGAAGCTTGAAAGTTGTAGGTTGAAGCAACCAAAGATGAGAAAATGGATTAAGTTTTGTCCCACATGATTGGTGGGATGACAAAACATGAAGTAGTTAATAAGGAGGAGCACTCCTTGCATATAATTTAGTTTGAGCCAAACACTAGTGGGACCCTAAACTCGTATTCACGCGCGCGCGCGTGGCATGGGCGATAGGCGCAATGTGGCACTTTGATGGCGCACTTCGGACACTCGCATCGCCGCGAGCCGCTTGAGAGCCGCCTTTGTATTTTTTGGCCTTGTGCACATGGTCAGGTACCTGGAGGAAGGTTGACGTAAACCGTCAACTACGAGTGGCGTCCGAGCGCGGGTGGTCATCCGCGGATGACATGGCGATTCGCGTGCTACATGTGTGCGTAAGATCAGGTAGCGTCCTGATCTGCGTTGGTAGGGCACGCGAGCACGGTTAGCTATTAACATGACGCGCGGACTAGTGAACTGGTACGATTACATAGACCTGGTCAAAATGATTGTTTCGACTCAGTCATTATGACGAATAAATGTGACTACTTAAAATCCATTAAGCATTTTATTAATTACAAGTTTTAATGACTTATTAATGATAATAATAAAATGCCATAATGTTTCAATTAGTGTGAATTTTTAATATATGAACGTTGGGTTCATATGGATATAAAGTTGGGAAGAACTCTTGACTTTTTATTCACATAATTAATTTGAATCAAGAGTCGGTACATGTATTTGTATTTATTTTCATTTACATTTAGTTTTGTAATCGGTATTATACTATGTTATTTCCTACGAATAACGAGAGTATCGTTATTATATTTATTTTAAAATTATTTTAATAAATTGTGAATCCTATTTCCTACCGTATATGAGTTTTGAAAAGTAAACTCATGTTATGGAACATAATTATTCTGTGAGTTGTGTAAATAGAAGAAAAGTTCTTTAACTTATATAGTATTATCCAACTGATGCTACTCTATTATTTGAAATGAAACTTAAAAGATTCCCACATAAAAAAAAATTACCCCTCTCTCTCTCTATGTCGTTCACCGTCACGCTTCACACTTCAACATTACCATCATCGCTCCAATGCCACCGGCTGACGGCGGCCGCAAGTACGTCAAAAGGAAGAAATCGGTAAGAAGGAATACCGCAAGTGGCACAATTTCACTGATGAATGGAGTGCGCGTCGCGCGTATTGTAATTTGGTTGTTATCAAAACGCTGAGAAGTTATTATCAACTAAAGATCCAACGTACCCGTGGCAAAGATGATTTTTCAAAAAGCCTGGGAGACCTACGAGACTTATAAATTTAAAGCTAAAATGAAAGCCACATGTACTTTACATTTTGATACAGCTAGTTCGATAATTAGGCCACATTATTTAATATTTATATTTAGACAATGAGATGGTGTGCATTATATGGGGTTTGTGATTTGTGAATGGAAGACAGAATACAGGTTGGTTGAAGTTTCTTACATTTTTCCCCATCCTTTTTTCCTATGTCTATCACATTATTTTTTACTCACCTCTTTTTTCGCTGTCTGTACACCATCGGCAAGATGCAACATAGGTACAATAATTATTCTACCCACCCCATAAACACAACAGACAAGCTGCAAGATGCAATAGACAAAAAAACCACCGTGAAAAAAACACTCTTTAACTTCTTAGGGAAAACTACCACTCACCACTGTCACCATAACGACCTACTTAGCAGCACCACCAACCGTCGCCACCTCGGTTTTATTGTCAGCTATTACAGGTATCCGATGGCACGCAGCACAACAACATCTTCTACCGACAATCGGCAACCTTAAAGATCTACACAGACATGATGGTGCGACAAAGATGAAGAAGGTACCCGCGGTCGGAGGTCAACACGACGGATGGAAGACAAGGTCGGCTGGAGGGGCCACATGTTACTGACATGGGCCAGAATACAGAGACGACGGAGCGCGGAGAATAGGGGGAGTCTACGGCGGTATGCGTAATCAGCTTTGGAGAGTGTTAGAAAGATTTAATCAAGAAATTCCTATCATATCAGAAAGTCAACCGAAAAGTCAAACTACAGAAAAGGGCGCCAAAGCAAAATAGTTATGTCGGTTGTTTATAGTTATGTGTTGGTTAAGATTAGGCAGTTAATTAACCGTCTGTTATGTATGTATAAATACCCCCATGTAGTGTCATTTGTTTGTGTGGATAATAATATTGTCTTGTGCATATTCTCTCAAATTCTCCACCCTCTGTTATTATTCTCGTGAGTCCCTGCATCCTTTTGATGCATACTCCTATCACGTATATTGTTCATCATAGATTGATCCAAGATCCGAAGGGGCCTCAATATGGTATAAGAGCGTATGGTTAACAAGGATCAATCAATTGCAGTCCAGAAGTCATCGCCTATGAAGAAGAAGAAAGAACCGAAAAACAGAGCATGGAAGGATCACAGATACCGATCCCATTTTCGGTCAGAAACGTAAGAACAACGCAGAATCAGAGAGTTTAAAACCAGAATTAGAAAGAGAGATCATGTTAAATGCAAGATTGGGTGTGTGAGTCTCCATCATATCGTTCCCCGGTATCTTACGCAGGAGGCGAAAAGAAGATACATAGGTTTAATGATGAGAGGGATCATTCATGGAACGATAGAAGTATTCAGAACATGGTAAACCAGAATGGTTTTTACAAGGTGATTAGAATTTAATAACAAGAATGAAAGAAGAATAGATGATTATTGATCAAAAACCGAACAAGATTGAACCATTTGTTCAATTCGGATACTGGTTAATAGTTATCAAAACAGAAATCCTTCACAGCAAGAATAGATCATATTCAAGTGACCGAGACGGCGCTAACCCGCTTCAATCTTGATCAAAAGCATCCGGAGTGTCAAAGTCATAAGTCGGATATGAATCAATCGAAGAAGGAACAAGGCTGCAATTAAGGATGAACATGAACAGAATAAATAAGATAAGAATTTCTTGATTAGGGGGGGAGAATGTTAGAAAGATTTAATCAAGAAATTCCTATCATATCCAAAAGTCAACCGAAAAGTCAAACTGCAGAAAAAGGGCGACAAAACAGAATAGTTATGTCGGTTGTTTATAGTTATGTGTCGGTTAAGATTAGGCAGTTAATTAACCATCTGTTATGTATGTATAAATACCCCCATGTAGTGTCATTTGTTTGTGTGGATAATAATATTGTCTTGTGCATATTCTCTCAAATTCTCCACCCTCTGTTATTATTCTCGTGAGTCCCTGCATCCTTTTGATGCATACTCCTATCATGTATATTGTTCATCATAGATTGATCCAAGATCCGAAAGGTCCTCAATATGGTATCAGAGCGTATGGTTAACAAGGATCAATCAATTGCAGTCCAGAAGTCATCGCCTATGAAGAAGAAGAAAGAACCGAAAAACAGAGCATGGAAGGATCACAGATACCGATCCCATTTTCGGTCAGAAACGTAAGAAGAACGCAGAATCAGAGAGTTTAAAACCAGAATTAGAAAGGGAGATCATGTTAAATGCAAGATTGGGTGTGTGAGTCTCCATCGTATCGTTCCCCGGTATCTTACGCAGGAGGCGAAAAGAAGATACATAGGTTTAATGATCAGAGGGATCATTCATGGAACGATAGAAGTATTCAGAACATGGTAAACCAGAATGGTTTTTACAAGGCGATTAGAATTTAATAACAAGAATGAAAGAAGAATCGATGATTATTGATCAAGGACCGAACAAGATTGAACCATTTGTTCATTCGGATACTGGTTAATAGTTATCAAAACAGAAATCCTTCACAGCAAGAATAGATCATATTCAAGTGACCGAGACGGCGCTAACCCGCTTCAATCTTGATCAAAAGCATCTGGAGAGTCAAAGTCATAAGTCGGATATGAATCAATCGAAGAAGGAACAAGGCTGCAATTAAGGATGAACATGAACAGAGTAAATAAGATAAGAATTTCTTGATTAGGGGGGAGAATGTTAGAAAGATTTAATCAAGAAATTCCTATCATATCCAAAAGTCAACCGAAAAGTCAAACTGCAGAAAAAGGGCGACAAAACAGAATAGTTATGTCGGTTGTTAATAGTTATGTGTCGGTTAAGATTAGGCAGTTAATTAACCATCTGTTATGTATGTATAAATACCCCCATGTAGTGTCATTTGTTTGTGTGGATAATAATATTTTCTTGTGCATATTCTCTCAAATTCTCCACCCTCATTTATTATTCTCGTGAGTCCCTGCATCCTTTTGATGCATACTCCTATCATGTATATTGTTCATCATAGATTGATCCAAGATCTAAGGGGCCTCAATATGGTATCAGAGCGTATGGTTAACAAGGATCAATCAATTGCAGTCCAGAAGTCATCGCCTATGAAGAAGAAGAAAGAACCGAAAAACAGAGCATGGAAGGATCACAGATACCGATCCCATTTTCGGTCAGAAACGTAAGAGGAACGCAGAATCAGAGAGTTTAAAACCAGAATTAGAAAGAGAGATCATGTTAAATGCAAGATTGGGTGTGTAAGTCTCCATCATATCGTTCCCCGGTATCTTACGCAGGAGGCGAAAAGAAGATACATAGATTTAATGATCAGAGGGATCATTCATGGAACGATAGAAGTATTCAGAACATTGTAAACCAGAATGGTTTTTACAAGGCGATCATAATTTAATAACAAGAATGAAAGAAGAATCGATGATTATTGATCAAGGACCGAACAAGATTGAACCATTTGTTCAATTCGGATACTGGTAAATAGTTATCAAAACAGAAATCCTTCACAGCAAGAATAGATCATATTCAAGTGACCGAGACGGCGCTAACCCGCTTCAATCTTGATCAAAAGCATCCGGAGAGTCAAAGTCATAAGTCGGATATGAATCAATCGAAGAAGGAACACGGCTGCAATTAAGGATGAACATGAACAGAGTAAATAAGATAAGAATTTCTTGATTAGGAGGGATAATGTTAGAAAGATTTAATCAAGAAATTCCTATCATATCCAAAAGTCAACCGAAAAGTCAAACTGCAGAAAAAGGGCGACAAAACAGAATAGTTATGTCGGTTGTTTATAGTTATGTGTCGGTTAAGATTAGGCAGTTAATTAACCGTCTGTTATGTATGTATAAATACCCCCATGTAGTGTCATTTGTTTGTGTGGATAATAATATTGTCTTGTGCATATTCTCTCAAATTTTCCACCCTCTGTTATTATTCTCGTGAGTCGCTGCATCGTTTTGATGCATACTCCTATCATGTATATTGTTCATCATAGATTGATCCAAGATCCGAAGGGGCCTCAATATAGAGGATGGCTGAGACGGTCCACGGAGAAAGATGAAGAAGGTACGTGGTTCGCGGACGGAGGTTAAGATGGCGCATGGTAAACATGGTCGGTAGAGGAGGGGCGCATGTTAGTCACCGTAGGCTATTCAAATAGTAGCGCTATTAGTATTAGTTAATTAATGCCTTTTTTGTACATTTAAGCACACAGCTGCTTGTTTCCTTAATTAAGTCACTATGACGCAAAATATACAGGTTGAAGGTTTGTTTAAAGGGGGGAGGCTTGGAAACGGTTCGGGGATTCGGTTCTGGCTCGACTTCTGGCTTGGTGAACTCCCACTCACACATTCCCACAAGCTTGTTGCAGAACTGCTTTCTTTCGGATAATGCAGGAACAAGAAAGGCGAGAGCTCCAGGACTGCACAAGCTTGCTGTAGAACTGCTTTCTTTCGGATAATGCAGACTCGTGGAGCTGGAAAGAGGATAAAACAGGAGTCTTCTCCATCGCCTCATGTTGGAAGATCATAGCTGTAGCAGCCATTACTTTTTACCCTTTCGAGTGGTGTAAACTAGTGCCAAAAAAAGTAAACTTATTAGCTTGGATGAGCGAGCAAGAACGAATTCCCACGCTTGAAGGATTGCATCGAAGAAAAATCATAAACACATCCACCTTGTGCACCTTATGCAGCGACCAAGTCGAAACCGCCGAACACCTCTTCACAGCATGCTACTTTGCAACACAGATCTGGCAGAAAGTTGGCGACAGGTGTAACGTCCCACCCTTCATCACCTTCGACTTCAGGGACGTCTTGAATGCACACAAAATCAGCGGTATTGGAAGTGTAAAGAAAAAGACTATCAAGGCAATAATCTTAACAACAATTTGGGTAATCTGGATAACAAGAAACAAGAAAATCTTCTCAGGGAAAAGACCGTGTTTGGATCAATGCTTGGGTGAAATAAAGTCGCTCTCCTACAACTGGGTCACGAACCGAGGAAAGCAAATATCAAAGGATTGGAACAAATGGGTAGTTTATGATCTTAATGTATAACTGATGTGTTAGGCTTGGTGTATTTTGTTGTATATCTACTTAGCACCTTGCTATTAGATATCCTTGTAAATATTTGGGTTTGGTAGTAAAATTTGTTTTCCTTTCAAAAAAAAAGTCACTATCTAGCAAACTTGAGATTGTATTGATAATTCTATATGACATTAAAGCGTCAATTAACCACGAAAGTTAAACAAAAACTGAAAGACTATTTTGGTATGAGGGAATGGAATGGATGAGGTAACAGAAATTACAAGGTAATGGAATGGATCATTACTATTCCATGTTTTGTTTGGTTGCCATGTGGGAACGAATAAAATCGGCGAAGGAATAAAATCAGCGGTGAGTGGCGGTGGTGGGTGGTGGTTAGTGGCGGTGATGGTGGGTGGTGATATGTGGCGGTAGCGGCGGTGGTGGGTGGCGGCGGTGGTGGAAGGTGGAGGTGGATGGCTGTGATGGTGGGTGGGCGATGATGGTGAGTAGGGGCGATGGTGGGTGGTGGTTGGTGGCGGTGATTGTAAGTGGTGGTGTGTGTCGGTAGCGTGGTGGTGGGTGGCGACAACGATGGTGGGTGGTGGTGACGGCGGTGGTGGGTGGTGGCGATGGAGGCAATGGGTGGAGGTGGATGGTGGTGATGGTGGGTGGGTGACGATGGTGAGTAGTGGTGGTGGTGGGTAAAGGAAATTGTAGTGAGTGCCGGTGGCAGGTGGTGGACGCGGCGGTGGGTGGGTGACGGTGGTGGGCAGCGTTGGTGGTGTTGGATGGTGGCAGTGGTAGGTGGATGACGGTGGTGAGTGGCGGTGATGGTGGGTGGGTGGGTGGGTGGGTGGGTGAAGGTAGTGGGTGGCAGTGATGACAGTGGTGGGTGGTAGCAGCAGCGGTGGTGAGCGATGGTGGTGGGTGGTGACGGTGGTGGTGGGTGGTGGTGACGATGCTGTTGGGTGGTGGTGGGTTATGGCGTTGTTAGTAAAGGGTGAATGAGGGAAGTAATGAAAAAAAACATAGGGGGTGGATGGAATGTTTTTGAGGGAACTGAATGCATTGTGAAATGGGTGATTCCATTCATTTAACCAACCAAACACACTATTTTTCATTATCTCGTAATGATCAATTACATTCCCCCTTTTGTTCCATCATATCAAATGCTACCTAAATGTAACTAAAAGGGTGGTAGTGAAGATATACTCAAAACAAACCCGTCAAAAATACAATAGTTATACTTTGAATGTCAATCAGCGGCGAATCTAGAAAATAAAACTATGGATAACATTCAAATTTTTTTTGCCGTAATTTCATATAATGTAAACGAAACAAAGCTAGCAACAAGATAATCAATAATGTTAAATAAATACCTAATAGATTTTTCCTCTTCGGTTTTTTAACACTTGAAATAGAGCCAACCGAATCCAATGAAGTTGCCATCGAAGTGACTCATGTCGACTATACTTTTGAGTTCGGCGAAGAGTTTGTGTATGTTTCGTTGTGGCAAATGTTACGCCCTAATTATATCTAATTTAATGTTTTAGTTTTATGTATTTTTAATTTATGGTTTTTATGTAACGTTTTGGTTATATAATGGTGGTTTTTATTTAATTTAATGGTTTATTTATTAAAGGAAAATTGGATTTTAACATCCTGAACTATTGACAATTGGCCGCTGACGCACTGAACTACAAAATTGAACAAGACCGCACTGTACTTTTAACTTATTGGCATGTATCATCCTCAGACTAACCATGGTTATGTAGTCCCAAAATACTAGATCTTGTTAAGTGCAAGAGATTGTTATCACTTAGAAACACCTATGGATTAGGTGTTTTAAGTGATTAATCTTCTACAATCAAGGAAACTAGATGAACATGAAGAAAACCGACACACACAATGAATAATATGATGATTCCATTTCTGATTTGATATTGAATAACCTTGGAATACACTGCAAGTACGCACCTATTCAAGTGTGCTACAAAGATAATCCCAAAACCCTAACATCAAGCTGCACACACACATTCTACATATAGGCAGGAGGATGGGCCTGCGCACTTAACACAAGTGCGCAGCTAGGGTTTAACACTACTACTTTGTCTAAATAACATAACTAGCCCTCTAACTATCAAGCTATACAATAAGCCAACAAAAGTCTATGATCTGGTAACTGTGGTCTCAAAATAACCCAACAATACTCCCCCTAGACCACAGCTACCAATTCTTCCATCTTCAATCGATCTCAACATCACTTTGCTCCCCCTCTGCCTGTTCTGGGGGGGTCTTGAATGTACAGGGCGACTAGATCTTCTTCAACCACTGGAGCAGCTTCAGTAGATTCTAGTGCAGGTCTTTCCGGATCAACAACTATTGCAGGGTCTTGTGTTTGCACCTCTGAAGCAGGTTCGGCTTCAAGTTGAGTAACTTCTGCAGCAGCAGCAGCTTGGGCAGCTTTCTCCTTTTCTTCATTTTCTTTGTCAGCTGCATTGATCCTGTCAACAATATCAAGCAACACCCTTTTTAGCGTCATAGCCCGATCCACAACTCTCCTGAACAACACAGCTTCTTCAAACAGAACGTTTCCAGCACCTACATTGATCTGATTCGTGAAGAGCACATTCAGATCCGATAGATTAAATGCAAACACATGTACCGGATTCAAGATCCTCATAGCCTCCGAATCGTCCTTCAGTTTGATAACCGCTTCATGTTAGGACAAAGAGGATTGGTGAAACCACTTTTGTAAACCTTAGTCTAATTCACTTCTGTCAATTTTGTCTAAGTATAGAACTACTGAAGAGTAAACATTGAACTACTGAAGAAGAGAATAGACAAGTGATGAAGAAGAAAGTCATCAGAGGTTCTGAAGTCCAAACCAGACATTTTCACTGAAGAACTACTGAAGACAAACTACTCATCAGTAGTTTGTCATTCATCAGTACTTATCATTAGATATTTTGCACCGCCTTTTGTATCAGTAGTTTAGTTGTTTATTATTACTTTTAGCTGTATTTAGAGTTTCAATGTTGCAACTTGTTGCAACTTGTTTCTGTACTTGCTTTATGGGCAAGATACATGTATGTACTGGTCTATAAATAGAAGGCTTCAACCTTCTGTTTTATACATTGATTTTTTATAGAAAAATCCTTCAAAGCATTTCACTGTTATATCCATTTCGTATTTATTGAGAATCTCTCTAAGTGTTTCAATCTTATTCAATACTTAGATTCTCAATAAATACTTGTCATTTATTAGTTTCAAACATCCAGGGGGAGTAATAACTCCTGTTGATCATAAAAAGTGTAGCTTTAACTTTCAATCATTCCGATGTGCTTTTAATCTGATATAAAGAACTTGCTAAACACTTAAGTGTCTAAATAGCAAGTTCATAACAAAGAGTTGAGAACACACTGATCCAACAAATGGTATCAGAGCATCTGGTTTATTTGATCACATATCAATCTAACAAATTGAGAATCAGACACAGGCTCTTATTGATATCCAATAAAAGATCAAAAGTTCACTTTTTATCAACATCCATCACTTAAAAGAGTCATCTGACAAATCAATACTCTTTAAAATGATCCTCATAATATTGGTTCTGCGAACAAACCTGCTATGCTAGTCAGAAATGAATATAAAATCTGGCAAAGAAGGATGATGCATACCTTATCATAGACCAACACAGGTTGCTTGAAATCTGTGATATATGGTCCACATAAACCAGTAAATGTTAATTTAGAAACTAAAGAAGAGGTCCCTAAAGACCCAAAAGAATATACTGAGGATGATTTCCTAAAACTTGAGCTAGATGCTAAAGCATTCTCTATGTTGGCAATGGCACTCCCCAATGAAATATACTCTGGCCTTTTACATTGTGAAAGTGCCAAAGAACTATGGGATTGCCTCAAAGAACAGTTTGGAGGAACTGAAGAGGTGATTGCCAACACAAGAGAAATATTAGCTCAACAATATGAAACCTTTGCTCACATTAATGGGGAAACTTTAACACAACAATTTGAAAGATTCTCCTCATTAATATCTGAGCTAAAGTTAAATGGTCAGACCTATACAACAATATCTATGCTACATAGATTTTTAAGGTCTTTACCTGACAAATGGGAAACATACTCCATTGTTTTAAGATCCTCATCAGATTTTAGCTCCCTCACTCTTACAAAACTCCATGGGAGATTACTAACTTTTGAGTGAGAAATCGATCAAAAGAAAAAGTTACAATCATCTGGTAAAACTGCTGATGACTACCTACCAGGTAGTACAACACTATTAGGACAAGACTCACCTGCTTGTTCTTATGGATCTTATGACAACATTGACATAACTGCTGGGATCTCATCTGAAAGATCATTCCCAGGTTATGACAATGATGACTGTAGTCAAACTGCTGATAATCTATGTTTTATCATGGATGATTTGAAAAATTTTAGCAGTGATGACTTAGAAGAAATGGACATACTTCACCAACTGGCCATGTTAAGCATAAAGACTAACAAAGTTTATAAAAGGCCAGGAAGGAAATTTCCAGGATTAACCAGCTCTACAAAAATTGGTTTTGACAAATCTAAACTTAGATGTCACAAGTGTCAAAAGTTGGGACACTTTGCTAGAGAGTGTAGAAGCTCTAGCTTTAACCAATCTCAATCTGGAAAGAACTATAACCCCAATTATAACAGGAATAATGGAACTCAAGGGAGTGCTCCTTTTGTACAGGCACAAGCTCCTCAACAACAATATATGCCACAAGTACAATATGTTCAGATGCCTGCTCAACAGATGCAGAGCCAACAATCAATCCCTCCCTCCCTTTCCAGCTGCTCAACAACCTCCACAGCCTCAACAACCCTCTCAACAAAGTCTTTTTACTTCAGGGTATGTTGACTGGAGTAGTCTTCCCTTTGACACCACAGAGTGCAATCCTGATGCAGACAACAAAATGTTTGACATCAACTGGGGTGAACCTGACAACGACAGAAAGAACTTTGCCTTAATGGCATTTGAGGGATGTACCTCAAAATCTGCATTGTCACAGAGAGTTTCCAAAGGCTTAAATAGCATTTGGTATGTTGATAGTGGAGGCTCTATGCACATGACTGGATGCAGATACCTGATAAACAATTTTATCAGTCAAAGAGAAGGATCTGTATCCTTTGGGAACAATGCTAAGAGATATGTGCTAGGACATGGCAATGTCTCCTCTGGAAAAATACAGTTTGACAAGGTCAATCTGGTTGAAAACCTTGAGTACAACTTGCTGAGTGTGTCACAAATGTGTGATAAAGGATATTCTTCCTTTTTCACAAAGACAGCATGCAAGATCATATCACCAGAAGGCCAGAAGTTGATTGAGAAGATCATTGAAGATCATACTTTACTAATTGCCAAAAGATGTGGCAATGTCTATGCAGTGGACATTGAAAAAGACAAAGTATTGAACAACAATGCCTATTTCTTCTCAAAGGCATCAACTTCAGAGACTGATCTCTGGCACAGGAGACTTGGCCATGTGAACTTTAAAACCATAAATAAAGTCACAAAAATGGGCTTGGTCATAGGTCTACCTTTGAAAGTATACCAGTGTCAAGAACACTGTGTATCCTGTTTAAAGGGCAAACAGCATAAGTCCTCTTATAAGTCTATTGAAGAATCAAAAACAACTGCATGTCTTCAACTACTCCATATGGACTTATTTGGACCTGTCAAGATCATGAGCCTTGGTAAGAAGAAGTACTGCTTAGTCATCATTGATGACTACTCAAGATTTACATGGGTATTCTTCTTATTTTCCAAGGATGAGGCTGCTAAAGTCATCAAGTTCTTCATTCTACAAGTAGAGAAACAATATTCTCTACCTGTCAAAACCATTAGAAGTGATAATGGGACAGAGTTCAGGAACAAAACTCTGGATGAATTCTGTTTGTCTAAAGGGATTATTAGACAATTCAGTGTTCCCAGAACTCCTGAACAAAATGGTGTTGTAGAAAGGAAGAACAGAACCTTAATAGAGGGAGCAAGAACAATGTTAGCTGATTCTGGCCTACCTTTGTACTTTTGGGTAGAAGCAGTTAACACATCATGTTATGTTCAAAATAGAGTCCTTGTGGTCAAGAGACATTCCAAAACTGCCTATGAAGTTCTTCATGGCATGAAGCCCCTTATCTCCTTTTTCAGGGCTTTTGGGTGTCAATGTTTCATCTTGAACATTAAGGAATCTATTTCAAAGTTTGCTGCCAAAGTTGATTCAGGTTACTTTCTTGGTTATTCTTCAACTAGAAAAGCCTTCAAGGTTTTTAACTCTAAGACCAGGATAGTAGAAGAAACATTGAATGTCTAGTTCAATGAGTCAAAACACACTCTCATTCCAGCACATCCTGCTGAACTCTTTGACCTTGACAGCTTTCACTTTGGACCTGAAAAGACTGTTACTTCATCAAAACCCACTTATTATGGTGACCAGAGGTTTGATGATGAGGATCCCACACCATGGACCCCACAAACAGTCATTAAGTCAACTTCAAAACCATCAGATGTTTCACAAACTTCTGATTCAACAAGTACTGAGGAACAAACTCAAACATCTGCTTCAGCACCTGCAACTACTGAAGACCAAGAAACTGTTGAACCAGATATAATAGACCTCAGTGGTTTGTTTGAAGAACATGAGCCACCTACACCTGTCAGTGGTTTACAACAACTGATCGAACACAGAGATCATCCACTTGATCAAATCATGGGTGATATAGCTTCAGGTGTTCTTACCAGAAACCAGCTCTCCATCTTTTGCCTCTTTTCAGCATTTATCTCACAGTTGGAACCAAAGAAGTACCAGGAAGCCCTCAAAGACAATAATTGGGTGCAAGCAATGGAAGATGAATTACTTCAATTCAACAAGCAACAGGTTTGGGAAATCTGTCCCTTACCTCCAAACAAGCAACCAATTGGTACAAGATGGGTTTTCAGGAACAAACAAGATGAATCTGGTATGATAATCAAGAACAAGGCAAGACTGGTAGTTCAAGGGTACTCTCAAGAAGAGGGAATTGACTATGAGGAAACCTTTGCTCCAGTTGCAAGGCTTGAGGCCATCAGGTTATTTCTGGCCTATGCCATTTCCAACAAAATTAAAGTTTATCAAATGGATGTTAAGAGTGCATTTTTGTATGGAAAGATTAAAGAGGAAGGGTATGTCTGTCAGCCACCTGGGTTTGAGGATCCTTCTCATCCTGAGTGGGTGTACAGACTAGACAAAGCTCTTTATGGGCTCAAACAGGCTCCAAGAGCCTGGTATGATACACTTTCCACCTTTTTACTCAAAAATAATTTCACAAGAGGTGCCATTGATAAAACTCTTTTTATAAAACATGTTGGAAATCATGTCTTACTTGTTCAGATATATGTTGATGATATAATTTTTGGTTCAACAAACACAAAACTGTGTGATGATTTTAAGAAACTCATGCAATCAAAATTTGAGATGAGTACTATGGGAGAACTGCAGGACTTTTTAGGATTGCAGATCAAGCAACAAACAAATGGAACTTTTATACATCAATCTAAATATGTTAAAGAATTATTAAACAAATTTTCTTTACAAGACTGTAAATCATGTTCCACTCCCATGACACCAATCACACAAGTTGAACCTGATGATCAAGGAAAACAGGTTGATCAAACCATGTACAGATGTATGATAGGTTCCCTTTTATATCTAACTGCTTCTAGACCAGATATTATGTTTTCAACATGTGTCTGTGCTAGATATCAATCAGCACCAAGGGAATCACACCTTATTGCAGTCAAAAGAATTTTTAGATATATGAAAGGAACTCCAACACTTGGAATTTGGTATCCTGCTTCAAGCAATACCAAATTATCAGCTTTTTCAGATAGTGACTATGCAGGGTGTAAAATGTCAAGAAAATCAACATCTGGTGGTTGTCAATTCCTGGGTAACTGTCTAGTGTCCTGGCAATCAAAGAAGCAAACATCTGTTGCAACTTCAACTGCTGAAGCTGAATACATTGCAGCTGCAAGTTGTACATCACAGATACAATGGCTCCAATATCAACTTCTTGATTATGGAATCAAAGAAACTAAGACACCATTGTTTGTAGACAGTAAATCTGCCATTAGCATCATTCAAAATCCTGTTCAGTTCTCAAAGACTAAACACATTAAGATCAGGTATCATTTCATAAGAGATTGCTATGAAAAAGGCAAGATTGAGGTGAAGCATGTAGCAACAGCTAATCAGATAGCTGACATCTTCACCAAACCCCTTGACACATCAACATTTCAGAAGTTAGTATCCATGCTTGGGATGCTAAATTTGTAAGTGTTTCTTTCATTTTTCTGCACATATTTTTCATTTTTCACTTACAAACTAAAAAGTCTGAAACAAAACTTCTGAAATTCAAAATGAGAAAAACTACTGATGAACAAAACATCAGTATGAGAGAAACTACTGATGAACAAAACATCAGTATGGGAATAACTTCTGAAAAAGGTAAAACTTCTAATAAAATAAACTTCAGGAGTTATATTTGACGGGTGGTTCAACGAACACCCTTTAATAGTGTTAAAACGTTTAGTTTATCCACATTTATTCGTGTTATTGCTTGGAATTGGGTAACTACGGTTATTTTGGTTGCAGGTGTAATAAGGAGTTAAAAATGGCGAAATACGGGCTTGGGAGTGGACCGGAACGCATTGGAACGAGATGGAACAAAAGGAAGAAAAAATGAAGATTTTCTATAGGCCCACCGTACCCTTACGGCCCAGCCGTAGGGTTACGGTGGCCTCAGGCCACAAATTCCCACCGTATGGCAGGATCAACCCATCGTCAACATTTGAAACTCACCGTACCCTTACGGTGGGACCGTAGGGGTACGGTGGCCCTGCAGAATTTTTGTAACTCCTTGCTTTTAAGTGCACTTTATGGAGACTTATCATTACCACTTCCACTTGCAACGTTTCTAACCACACTTTGGGTGATTTTTGGCTGAGAGAAGACATTGGAGACTTATCACAAACATTGGTTTTTGCTTTTGATTCATATGAACATTTCTATGGTTGTTATGATGATTCATCAAACCATGCTTGGCTAGAACTTTTGATGATCATCTTTGGTGAAGTTTTTCTTAAACTCTTTTATGTTTGTTCCTTTCATTTCTAGAACAATAATTTAGTACATGTTTGCTTGATTATTGTGGTGCTTGAACAATTACTTGTAGTAGTTAATCAATTTCTCAATTTCTAGTCTTAATCGTACGTTCTTGGTGTTGCTAACAATCGGGATATTGCGGGAAGGATTTGGGTTGGTTATTGATTAATCGGTCATCGGGAAACAACCTCGCATTGCTATAATCAGAGTACTTCGTTCCCGTTTATCACAATAATTGTTTAAACACGAGTTATGTCTATGTACCTCTTTCTAGTGGGATTTTTGCATAAAGGTTTAAGGAAAATGGATCCAAGGAAGGTCATTGTTTGTTAATTGGAAGAACAAAACCCGTTTCAAATCATTAATTTAGTTTTCTTTTTATTAAAGTCTAAACCCAAAGCAATCAACAACTCTTTGATCTTTAATCTTGTTAGTAGTTAAATATTAGTCAATTAACAAGTTATTAGCTTACACATATTCCACAAACTCCCTGTGTTCGATACCTTTTTACCACTATACATTAGTTGTAATTGGGAAATTTTACGTGTACCACGACAATCACGTCAAATTTTGATTTTGATATATTGCTTGGGACAAGCAATGGTCAAGTGTGGGGATGTGACGGGTGGTTCAAGGAACAACCCTTTATATTGGTAAAACGCCTATTTTATCCACGTTTGATCATGTTATTGCTTGAAATTGGGTGACTACGAGTGCTTTGGTTGTAGGTGTAATAAGGAGCTAAAAATGACGAAATACGGGCTTTGGAATGGACCGGAACGCATCGGAACGAGGTGGAATGCAAGAAAGAAAAATGAAGCTTTTTAAGGGTTCCACCGTACCCTTACGGTAGCCACCGTATGGGTACGGTGGCTTCAGGACATAAAATTTCACCGTATTGCAGCGTCTAAGCACCGTCCAGATTTTATCCCTACCGTACCCATACGGTGGCATCGTATGGGTACAGTGGCCCCTGCACCAAAAGTGTAACTCTCTTATTTAAAGACTACTTGGTGTTGTCTTTTCATCATCTCTTCCATTGTGAACGTTTCTAAGAAGCATTTGGGGCGATTTTTTGCTAGTTTTGGTCATTGGAGAACAATTCTAAACATTTGGTTAATGTTATTGATGCTTATGAACATTTCTTTGATTTTGATGATGATTCACCAAACCATGCTTGGCTAGAACTCTTGGTGATCATTCCTTGGTGAAGTTTTTCTTGAACTTTTATGTATTTTTCTATGAATTTCTAGAATGATAATCTAGTATGTTTGCTTGATTATTGTGGTGTTTGAATAATTGTTTGTAGTTGTTAATTACTTTGCCAATATTTAGTCTTAATCGTACGTTCTTGGTGTTTCTAACAATCGAGATATTGCGGGTAGGATTTGGGTTGGTTAATTGATTAATTGGTCATTGGGCAACAACCTCGCATTAATATAATCCGAGTACTTTGTTCCCTTTTATCACAACAATTATTCATGCACGAGTTATGTCTATGTAACTCTTTCTAGTTGGAACTTTTGCATAAAGTGTTTAGGGAAAACGGATCCTGGAATGGTCATTGCTTTTATAATCTCAAGAAACAAACTCACTTTGATTAAGTAATTAGTTTATAATTTAGTTCAAATCTAAAACAATCAACAACTCTTGATCTTTATTTCTATTTAGTAGATTAATTTTAGTTAATTCGCAAAGTTACTAGTTTACACACATTCCACAAACTCACTGTGTTCGATACCTTCTTGCCACTATACGTTAGTTGTAATTGGGAAATTTTACGTGTACCACGACAAGCACGTCAAATTTTGGCGCCGTTGTCGGGGAGTTGTGTGCAACATGTGTTAATTTTTAGTTGTCTTTTATTTTATTTTTTTTAAAAAAAAATCTTAAAATTTTTTTTTTTGGTATATGAAAGTGTTATTTAATTTTATAAGATTTCACTTTGGGTGTTCTAGTTGTGCAGGTTTTTCCTTTGCGGGCGTAGAATACTATGGATCGAGCCTATTCATCATGTTTAGGTTGTGGTAGTCCATGTCACACTCGTTTTGAGTGCCCTGAGTATCGACAACAATTTGAAGACACTAGGAGGAGATTATATGAATTGGATGTCATGTATGATGACGTACAGGATTATTATCCGACTTGGGAAGATGTTTGTCGAAACAACATGGTGTATTATGATGAGCCAGATCATAGTTATTAAAACTATGAACCCGAAGAGACACCATTTTCATGTTACCCTCAAGATCAATACCAAATTCCTCCATATGAAGAAGAACGTGCAAAGATTACATATCAAAGCAAGGAGGAAATGCAACTTGCTCGAATCGAAGATAAATTATCTAAAGTCGAAGAGTTGTTATCAACACCTTGTCTTTCGATTCAACAAAGAATTGATTACTTGAGCTTTAAGTGTAAGATGTTATCAAGAAGGATAGACATAGCCGAGGCTATTTCTCCTTTGCCTGATGATATTAGAAACTGTTCGCAAGTTAAGGATGAGGTTGTGGAGATTAATACCACACCAAATCCTTCATTTGTTGAAGAGTTACATTTGGAAAAGGTTGTTGTTTGTATTGATGCAGGTGACACAAGTCAAGATTCTCACAAATCTCATCCCGCCCCGATTAACCTCATAAACAAGGTTCGGGATGAAGATTCAAAGGCAAATATTCGGAAAGTGAGACTACAAGACATCGGGGAAAAGCTCATGAGATGGTTCCACCACAACAACATTCGCTCACTATACATGCCAATCTTTAAACATCTGTTTATTTGGCATGTAAACTACCGAGCATACTTCGGAAATTCGGTAGGAAAATGTTCTTTAAGACCACCATGAATGAACATTAGGTATGAGTCTTGTACATTTTGTATATTTATATATTTTGTTTTATTTTGTTTTATTTTTAGATTGTATTTTAAGTCTCTTTTGATTTCTGAGAATGCTTGGATTTTACCTTGCAATCAGATAATTTCGCCTGTACTCAATCCCTATTCAGGCAGTGTAAATATGTACACCATCGGTGTATAAGGCATCCCAGAATTTTATATTTTTATTTTTCTTTTGAGTCTTAGTTTCAGGTTTGTTTATCGGCCGCGAAATAAATGCTATACGGCTCGATTGGGAGGAATTGCAGGGACTCATACACGTGTTTGATATATATATAAAAAAAACAAACAACAGCAGGCCCCAGATCAAGGTGGAAGCAGTAGCGAGGCACTTGGATTCGAGGAGTGGAATGATTTGATGACCTCCGTGTTTGGACCGCCTCAGCCTCGCTATTATTGACCAGGTTGTTTTCTTTTGTACATAGTTGTATGTTTGTTTTCATTTCCTTATGTTTTTGGGATCGGGTGGTTGGGTGGTGTTATGATTGATGATGATTGGTTCGGGTTGTGGTAGTAGGAGGTGTGTTGTTTAAAAATTAAAAATCTAAAAAAAATTATAAAATGAAAAAATCCAAAAAGAAGTTTGTAGTTTGAGTATTGGAGCGTTTCCTTCCAAAAACCGCACATTGGGGACAATGTACCCCAAGTGTGGGGATGGGGGAAAAATTTTGAAGAATTTAAAATTTTTTGAAAAAAATCAAGCGTAGCGTTGTGAGAATTGAAACACCTTGAACTAACCTCGAGAGGCACACCGGCAACCCTTAACCCACTTTTATTCTTGGTGAGATTTGAGCCACAGTTATAGAACAATATATATAGATATATCTTTCTTTGTGAGAGTGGCAATGGGTGGGGGTGCACTAGAACTTGTGCTTGAATGCGACTTGAATCTTTTGGTGAGCATAAGTGTAGAAATGATAAGGGCACTAGGTAGCCTTGAGATGTTGAGTGAGAGTGTGGGAATTGGGGGGTTGGACCTCATGCATTATATATGAGCTTGGTAGCGAGAGGGGCGGGGGTTTGGACATTTAGTTGCCCATTTTTGAGCCTAAAAGCCTATCGATTGTTAACCCTTTAGCTAGTTCCTTAAATAAATACCCAACTTGACCCGGTCTTGTGTGTTTAAATAGAGTGTTAGTGTGTTATTTTAGTATTACAAGTTGAATTTTTAGTTGAGTGTGTTCGTATGTGTATGTATTAATGTTTCTTGATGTATTGAAAAAAAAAGAAGAAGAAATTGAGAAAAATGATAAAAAAAAAAGAAAAAAAAAGCAAAAGAGAAAAAAAAAAGGAAAAGGAAAAAGAAAAAAAAAAGAGGAAGTTTATGTGTGGTATCTATTATAGTTTGTGTTCGTATTTGTGTTTGCGTGTGTTAGTTATGTGTGTGTGTGTGTCGTTGTGTAAGAAAAGACCGGGTAAAGTTATGCGCTACTAAAAATATACCTCATTTCCTACCTTTACACTTAGCCACATTACAACCCGACAAGACCCTTTGATTTGCACTTATGTTTAGCGTTGTAAGAGGAGGGTTGATTCAGGTACAAGCTTATGGTTGTGCACTCATCTATTTGCCTTTTGTGTGCCTAGCTCCGAATTGCTAGTTTTCAGTTGTCACCGAGAGAAGAGAAACTGTGAGGGGTTTGTTGATTCGGGTGTTAAGGACGGGTTAGTATATGGATTGCACGTTAATGCTTGATTTAAAAATGATCGTTTTGTGTAAAAGTGATTTTGATATATTGCTTGGGACAAGCAATGGTCAAGTGTGGGGATGTGACGGGTGGTTCAAGGAACAACCCTTTATATTGGTAAAACGCCTATTTTATCCACGTTTGATCATGTTATTGCTTGAAATTGGGTGACTACGAGTGCTTTGGTTGTAGGTGTAATAAGGAGCTAAAAATGACGAAATACGGGCTTTGGAATGGACCGGAACGCATCGGAACGAGGTGGAATGCAAGAAAGAAAAATGAAGCTTTTTAAGGGTTCCACCGTACCCTTACGGTAGCCACCGTATGGGTACGGTGGTTTCAGGACATAAAATTTCACCGTATTGCAGCGTCTAAGCACCGTCCAGATTTTATCCCTACCGTACCCATACAGTGGCATCGTATGGGTACGGTGGCCCCTGCACCAAAAGTGTAACTCCCTTATTTAAAGACTACTTGATGGTGTCTTTTCATCATCTCTTCTATTGTGAACGTTTCTAAGAAGCATTTGGGGCGATTTTTGGCTAGTTTTGGTCATTGTAGAACAATTCTAAACATTTGGTTAATGTTTTTGATGCTTATGAACATTTCTTTGATTTTGATGATGATTCACCAAACCATGCTTGGCTAGAACTCTTGGTGATCATTCCTTGGTGAAGTTTTTCTTGAACTTTTATGTATTTGTCTATGAATTTCTAGAATGATAATCTAGTGTGTTTGCTTGATTATTGTGGTGTTTGAATAATTGTTTGTAGTTGTTAATTACTTTGCCAATATTTAGTCTTAATCGTACGTTCTTGGTGTTGCTAACAATCGAGATATTGCGGGTAGGATTTGGGTTGGTTAATTGATTAATTGGTCATCGGGCAACAACCTCGCATTAATATAATCCGAGTACTTTGTTCCCTTTTATCACAACAATTATTCATGCACGAGTTATGTCTATGTAACTCTTTCTAGTTGGAACTTTTGCATAAAGTGTTTAGGGAAAACGGATCCTGGAATGGTCATTGCTTTTATAATCTCAAGAAACAAACTCACTTTGATTAAGTAATTAGTTTGTAATTTAGTTCAAATCTAAAACAATCAACAACTCTTGATCTTTATTTCTATTTAGTAGATTAATTTTAGTTAATTCGCAAAGTTACTAGTTTACACACATTCCACAAACTCCCTGTGTTCGATACCTTCTTGCCACTATACGTTAGTTGTAATTGGGAAATTTTACGTGTACCACGACAAGCACGTCAATATTCTCATCAGTTGTTTCAAAACTACTGAAGAGAAAGTGGGAACTACTGATGAAGATTGTTCTTCATCAGCAGTTTGGTCAAAAAGGGTATATCAGACTTTCCCACTTCAGAAGTTTGACCTAGTCGGTCAAAAACTTCTGATAAATACCTTTTTCATCACTTATCCTTTCATAAAGCAAAAATTTCCCACCGTCTATCTCAAAAACTCTCTCAAAGACCTACACCTGCAAATCCACTGTTCGATTACCATAAACCCAAACCACATGGCTTTAGTTCTGAAACAGGGACACAATCAAAGGGCCTATCTTGAAAAACAAGAAGGATGGTCCCAATACGATGAGATCATTGATCTCGTCGTCAAATCCCAATACTTCACCGCTCTCACAATAGACCCACCTATACACACTGAAACTCTCAATGAGTTCTGGGCAAACGCTGAGACAGTAATGGTCGACGATGAAGTAATCTCTCTCAACTCAACAATTCAAGGGAGACAAATGACCATTACACCGGCCACACTTGCAACAAGACTGGGCTTGAATGATGTAACTGCCCCTGATCAGGTTGCAAACTCTGAGATTCATCTAACCATGACAGAGTGTGGTTATCAAGGTACTCTTTCCCAAGCTACAATCTTTAAAAAGTATTTTGAACCAAAATATAAACTTTTGTTTCATTATATTATAATGTGTTTGAGTCCTAAAACTGGGTCATATGACCAGATGCCCTCAACCTTTCAACCAATTTTTCATTCCATTGTGAATGAAACAAAATACATGGCATCAAAACTTTTCTTTAATGAGTTGGTGTTACATCACAATAACACTAAAAAGAAGTTTTTGTTATACCCAAGGTTCATTATGCAATGCATAATAAAAGAACTGGGTGATGAGGTGCTTGTGGGCAAAACTTCCATTTTAAATCCCCTGACCTCACAAGCATACTCTAGACATAACAAACCGGCTGCCTGGCCAGAAGATGATCAAGGGGAACAAGAACAAGTCCCTCTGAAACCCACATCTTCTAAACCCACACCACCAAAAGCCAAAAAGCCAAAACAAACAAAAACAAACACCCACCAACCCAAAAGAAAAGCTGTTCAGGAGGTTGAGATGCCTGAACAAGCAATTGTGCAATCTGCACTTCCCACAGATGTGACTGAAACATCCTCTTAGTCTCATCCATCTCAAACCCGACCAAGAGCACCCATAACCATTCTTTTCAAAAGAAAAAGGCTAAAGAAAACCATTGCTACAGATCCATCTTTTGAAACTGCTGCCCAAACTACTGAACCTATTGCCCAAACTACTAAAACTGCCCCACAACTTTCTGAACCAGAGGCAATAGAAATTGCCAAACTTCTCTCTGGGCTAAAGGAAACTGTCCCATCTGATCATGTCAGTCCCCAACAACCACAACAAACAGGGGACATGCCTTCAGAATCAGACATGGATGTGGACATTCCTAGCCCTAACCCAAGAGATGAGGATGAACCAGGGTCTCTAAGCCCAATCTTAGAAACTCTAGGTACTTTTGAGGCTGCTACTACTCATTTACCACCCAGTGGTGGATCTGAGGAAAGAAGTAACATTGCTAAGACCTCAAATGTGGCAACTACTGATTAAGGCTTAATGCCTGAGGTAGGAAATCCTCAGAACCAAGAACAAGAGGTACATGAGAAAACTGAGTTGGGCTCAGCTCATGTTTTAACTGATACAGTCCTCATTGAGGATGTAATCAGGGATTCAGATGATTCCATTAATTTGGATGATGATTCACAACATCAAACAACTGAATTGACGGCAACATGTGAAGGTCCTGTATCAGGTGTATCCAAGCTCAAAGAGCTAGTCACCCCTGATCAGGTTAAAGTCCACTTGATCCCTGATTCCCCTAAAGTGGCATCCTCTGTACAACATGAGGATCTCCCAAAAACACACCCCTCACAACAAATGCCTACCCAATTCTCGGGCCATCTAGCATAGACATGAACCAACTATGCAGCCCAGATGGTGCCCTTTATCAAATGATGAATGCCCTCATCAAGAATCACTTCCAAACATACACAGCTAACTTGGAGTTGTCTATTAAAAATCAATTTGGAGTGATTCAAACCAAAATGAATGATCTGTCAAGCAAAATAGACTTCAACAGCAAACAAATAGCCAATCTTACAGATCAACTCAAACCTCCAAAGCTTAAAATTGATGAATCCAAAAAGAGGGAGAAGATGAAGGAACCAAGGGATGCAGTCTTAGCTAGGATAAACGCAAGGCTGGCCATCCAAGAAAGAGACGAGAAAAACCAAGCCAGAAGAGAGAAACTGGCCAAACAATTTGGAGTCTCTGTTGAAGAGATTGAGGCTACAGAAAAGTCTGAATCTTCTGAAACATCTGATGAATCCCAAGGCCATAATAAAGAAACATCTGATGGACAAACTTCTGATGAATCAGAAAATACTGAAGACAATCCTTCAGTAGTTGACAAACCCTCAGCAGTTGTCAACCCATCAGATGTTAACACTTCCAAAGCTCAAACAACTGAACCTTCCAGATCAACTGAACCTATCCAACCAACTCCTGCTCCTCCAAGGCCTACAACAACTGTCACAACAATGACTGTCCTAAACCCTTCTCCAATCTCTCAATCAGCTGAACTACTTGAGGAGAGGTTAAGGGCAGTCCAACAGAAAGCCAAGGAAGACCAGATTTGGAAAAATCTGGAACAAAGGGATGACTTAGATCTAAGCCTAGAAGAAAAACTTCAGGCTTATGAAGCTGAATTACAAAGGCAGGCTAACCTTGAAAAGATTGCTGAAGAAGACAAAACACAACAACTGGTGTCTTACATAACAAAGAACAGCAAAGCCAAAGCCTATACACTAAAGGGACTCTCTATGCAAGAGCTGACAAGAAGAGCTCAACTGGTTGCAGACAAGATTGCAACTAGTAAGGATGGAAAGGCCAAGAGAGCCCAGATGATAGATGAACTGGTAGCAAATGGGTATGGTTCAAAAGCCTCAGTGTCCAAGTGGAAAGAAGAAAGACTCTTGGATACTTATAGAAAATACAAGGCTGCCAAAGCTGCTAATCCAGAGAAGTTTCAAACTGCTGAAGCCTCAACTTCAGTAGTTAGAACTTCTGGTGTACAATCAAGAAGACCTGCTACCCAAAGAAAAAAACAGAGGAAAATGTGAAGACAGACTTCAGAATGGTGCTACTAGAAGGAAGCACAGTGGTCCATTTTGATTTTGACATAGAAGAAAAACCTCTGATTACTCAATTCAGGGATCCTTCCACATTTGCCTATCAAATCCAAAAGACTATGAAAGACAAAATGCACACTAAGGTAGTGACTGAACACCATCTTCCAACCTTTCAGATACCTGATGTGCAACAAAAAGGAAGTGAATCCCACCTGAGAGTTACTGAAGTAGAAAACATCCAACACTCAGGAACAACCCAAGGGACAAGCATGGTTCCCTATACCTTAGACTTTAACAAGTCAAAGGTGCCAATCATCAGATGGTCCTTTACTGATGACAACTCAGTACAAGTGACAAGAAGAGACCTCTCAAGCGGGACTTACAAGTCAATCAATGAACTGAAGAAACTTTCAACTCAAGACCTGCTCACAATTCAACATCTAGAACCACAGAGAAGATCTCTCACTAATGTGCAGCTAAACCAGCTCAAGAATTCCATGTTCAAAGAAATAAGGAAAATAGTCAAGGATAGAAGAAAAGAATAAGGAATTAGAAAGGTTTTGGCTTCATCAATCTAGGGGGAGATTGTTAGGACAAAGAGGATTGGTGAACCACTTTTGTAAACCTTAGTCTAATTCACTTCTGTCAATTTTGTCTAAGTATAGAACTACTGAAGAGTAAACATTGAACTACTGAAGAAGAGAATAGACAAGTGCTGAAGAAGAAAGTCATCAGCAGTTCTGAAGTCCAAACCAGACATTTTCACTGAAGAACTACTGAAGAAAACTACTCATCAGTAGTTTGTCATTCATCAGTACTTATCATTAGATATTTTACACCGCCTTTTGTATCAGTAGTTTAGTTGTTTATTATTACTTTTAGCTGTATTTAGAGTTTCAATGTTGCAACTTGTTGCAACTTGTTTCTGTACTTGCTTTATGGGCAAGATACATGTATGTACTGGTCTATAAATAGAAGGCTTCAACCTTCTGTTTTATACATTGATTTTTTATAGAAAAATCCTTCAAAGCATTTCACTGTTATATCCATTTCGTATTTATTGAGAATCTCTCTAAGTGTTTCAATCTTATTCAATACTTAGATTCTCAATAAATACTTGTCATTTATTAGTTTCAAACATCCAGGGGGAGTAATAACTCCTGTTGATCATAAAAAGTGTAGCTTTAACTTTCAATCATTCCGCTGTGCTTTTAATCTGGTATAAAGAACTTGCTAAACACTTAAGTGTCTAAATAGCAAGTTCATAACAAAGAGCTGAGAACACACTGATCCAACACTTCACCAGTATTGCTGTCATAAAACCACTTCTTAAAGTCCCTCAGCAAAACTGGAAGCTCGGATCGAATAGGAACTCGTGTGACGACCTGAGGAGGGTCAATCACATAAGTAATCATGCTTTGCCCTGTTGCTGGATCGATTCGTCTCTTGGAGATCCGTCTTCTTGGTTTCTGTGGCTTGAAGAATTGGAAATCGGTTTCACACTCCTTCTAAATAAACCACTCAAGCATGGACCCCGTGGTGTCATGGGTGCGGTTGATGAATGCGGCTCTACCAAGTTCCTAGATGTCCCAACGAGGGAGAGACTTCAGCTCCCGTTGACCTTTGAAGTATTGTATCACTCCCCCTCGTCTCTTGATAGCAAACAACCTTTTCTCTTCATCGTACTTCCATGAAATAATCCTCTCCTGATGAGCTTCCCTTGTGTGATGGATGTTCTGATGCAGGGCTGGAATAGTGATGGGCCTTTGAGGAAACCAAGTTGATCTTTCAAGATCCAACTTATGGCCATCTGACGTCTCGTATACTACATCTTCTTCCATTCCCATCTCCACAAACTTTTCCGGCATCTCATCTTCACTGATCTCATCTACCTCACTTTCTTCAGCAGCTCTTTCTTTCTCTTTCTCTTCCTCCAGAAATTTCCCGAAGTCAAACAGCTCATCAGATGTGGTGCTAGTAGTACCAGTCTGCTGTTTCTGAAGCTCTTGGATCATCCCGAACATCTTCATCTGAACTTGGGTCTGGAACTTTATCAAATACCGCTCATCCTTCACGATTTTCTCTATGTTCTTGTTCTTGTGCTTCAACTTCTTTATCTTTTTCTTGAGCTCCTGGTTGTTGTGCACAAAACTCTTCAACGTACATATCTCTTTGGCAGCAGTCTTTCCAATCTCCTTTGCCAGCTTCTCATACAGTTCCTGATGCACCGGTTTTCGGCGTGGACCAACTGGAACTGAGGAGGAGGGCTCCGCTTGCCTTGGAGCTGGAGCTGGAGCTGTAGGGGCTGGTTCAGCAGTCGAGGATGGTCCTGGTTGTTGTTCTGCCCAAAAAATAGACTCCAAAATTACTTCATGCTCAATGTCATCCTCAGTCATAACTCGGGGAACCTCAGATTCAGGTAACTGTTCTCTTCGCTTCTTTCTTTCTGCCCTCTTCAACTCAGCCACCTGTCGTAAAGCTTCAGCAGTGTCAAGCTGTTCAGGTGTCAGTGTGTCTCTTCTCTCTTGTAACAAACCAGCTGGCCTCTTCCTTTTGGAGGGCTTGGATGGAGCAGCTTCAGTTGCTACTCTTTTCCCCCCTGGCCTTTTCTAGAGCTATCTCTTCAGCAGTTGGTTGTGCTGAAGATGAAGCAGGCTCAGCTGGTGCTGGTTCAGTGGTGGATCTTTGTATGGATTCAGAGACATCCTGCTTTCTCTTCCTGATCTTGTTGTAAAGTTCCAGAACCACAGGGTATCTCTGTGCTGCATACATATTTTCCAGCATGGGTTCCCAGTCAGGCATATTGCACTCTGTGAAGAATCGTGCGCCTTTGGTGAAGTTGTATTGATCACCAAGGGGCAGATTCTCGTGCTGTGAGTTAATCATCATCTGCACGAACCTTGGGTACATAGCCCATTTGCCTGATCCAGCCTCAGCATTGTTCACCAGATAATTAAAGATCATGCCCGACAAGTTGAAAGCTTCACTCTTGCAGATCTTTATCATTGCAGTCGACCATTCTGTGCTGAGAGCGTTGTAGCCTCCTTTCCTATGACACAGAGACATTATAAATACGTGACTAATTAGTCTCCAGTCTCTTGTCAACTGACTTTTCTTGATATCTCCGCTCTTGTCAAACTCTCCTGTGTAACCAAAGTTCTTGAACTCTTGGTGAACATCAGCTTTGGATAGAGATCTGCCTGTTCCCGGCTGATCTTGAAGTCTTAGCACATTCCGGACGGTATCTTCAGTGATGACTACAGCCTTGTTTCTGACTGTAGCGTTGAATCGCTTGACCCGTCCAGCAACTTCAACTCGGGCAGACCTCCAGAAGTCTTCTATGTGAGAGCAGTAAACTGGTACAATGTGCTACACAGCATATCCGATTTTGCTTCGTCTGATCCAGGTTACTACGTCTTTGAACTTTATATCGTTGGTCTCAAGATTCATCGGCTGATTATGCATTCCTCTAGGGTCCCACTCGATTTCCATCTGTTTAGATCAAGTGCACGAAAAACAAGTTAGATCTCTTGAGTATGAGTAAACGACCAACAGACTGACCTTAGACTTAGACTTCGACGGACAACGTACTTAGACTGTATTTTTATTAGTCATTTTATAGATGTATTATATATTTTTTTAGGTTTTTCATGTGTTGTGTTTTGACAGTCATAAGATTGAGGTTTGATGGATTTGTTTCATCAGTGTCCATGATACGTTTGATTTTTCAGTTTAAGATCAATAACGTCCAGGTTTAAGTACGCAGTCCGTTCAAGTGTCTCAATGGTCAAGATAAGGGTCACATTATGTTTTAATCCTCAAGTACGCAAGTTTTTAAGTGCGCACTCCAAATTAACAGCTAATGAGCCAAGTACTCAGTCAAGTACTCACACTCTTGACTGAGCACTTAGGTTAGTACGCAGGCCCTAGACAAGTGGGCAGATCTAATCATACACGGCATGGTAACCCCTAGGCAACATAGTCAAAATCTGCATACTAGACAAGTACGCAGATACTTAAACCTTCGTTTAAGATTTAAATGCGCAGCACAAGTGCGCTACATTATTAGGGTTTCAGTCTCATTTGAATATGTTTGAAACAAGTGCGCAGTCTCTATGAGACAAGTGCGCACTGTTCAACATTAAGTGCGCAGTCTTCAAATATTCAAAACCCATCTTCAAACCAGAAACTACAACTGATTTAAAAGAGTCTTATAAACCCTATAATCAAATCAAGAGAACAATCAGTACATAAGACTACCTTAATCAGTGGTAAGAATCAACAAAGGAAGCAACAAGATGGATGGAATAGGATGATTTATGAAGATTAATACGTGATAATAGTGATTAGTGGTAAAAAAAAATGATGAACGGTGATAATGAAAGAGGATTAGGGTTTTTGAGGAAAAAGAAAAACTGTAAAAAAGAAAATTACTGAGATATATATACAGCAGCCAGATGGGCCTGCGCACTTGAGTCAAGTGCGCAGGGCCAGTTAAGTACGCATCAGTTTGAAAATTCAGCCCAATAAGAGTTTAAAGGTCCAGATTCATTTTAATAAGTGGGGATTCGCCAAATCTCACCTTCTGCATTCAAGATCATACTAATCATACCTGCCAGATCCCGTTTCAACTTCCCGTTGGATAGCTGCAGCCTAAGAACAATTGTCGGTATACTTGTCCACTTAAATCCATGCCTTTTCTCTTTCAACATGTGTTTGGTGATGCTGTTTATCATGTTCTTCGGTAATATTGACGAAAATTTTATGGACCCCACTTGTGCTAGGTATAAGCCTACCGATCCTCAAGGTTTATCGAAATATAATGATGAGAGCTTCAGGTCTATGTTACCATAAGCAAAGAAGATGATCATTATCTTGATCAGATGATGAGAGCTTCAGGTCTATGTTACCATAAGCAGAGAAGATGATCATCTGATCGTTTGGTGAGCTATCTAAATATGTTTGCACGTCACTGACATTGCGTGTCTTTTGCTGCTCAGTTGATAAATTTTCTTAGCCCCGCAATGGTAGCTTGCACTCTTAGGTGTCTTTTTTGATTTACCTATGCACAAAATTTTCTGTGTCTTTTAGTTTCTCAACCTGTGTATGACCGGACTCAGCTTGTGCAGACTTATAGCACAGTGGGAATCCAGCTTTCCGTGTAGATCTTTACTGTTAATCACCTATTAGCAGTTTACTTGATTCCAGGCTGAATCTACCGACACATCGTTGCTTGAGGCCACAACATCCTCTGGATCCTATTCACATGTTGACGAGATATGATTAGTTTCTATCATTTCCTGAATTAATTTTGCATTCGGGATGGACTGGTTTTACTTTCTCCCCCAAAAATCTTGTTTGAAGTAAAAAGAAGATTTTTCTGTAAATTATGCACAAGAGTTTTTTTTTTTAATAACGAATTATTCAAAATTTATCATTTCCAGCCAGGTTACCAACTAATGAAAACGGGTTTTGTCAAAAGCTTTTGTAAAGATATCTGCCTTTTGATCAGCAGTATCTATTGGCAACACCTGTATGTATCCTTTGTCGTGTGCATCGCGAATAAAATGAATCCGAATCTCAATATGTTTGGTTTTAGAATGATCAATTGGATTCTTCACGATGTCACGACAAGCATCATTATCAATGAAAATTGGTGTATGCATGACATTCAAACCGTAATCCAAAAGCTGATTTTGGATCCACAACACTTGACAACAACAACTGGATGCAGCTGTGTATTCGGCTTGAGCAGTGGAGATGGACACTGTGGTCTGCTTCTTGCTCTGCCAGGACACCGGCCTATTACCCAGAAATTGACAGCCACCAGACACAGATTTTCTGTCAATCCTGCAACCTGCATGATCACTATCAGAGTAAGCGATTAAATCAAAGTTATCACTCTTAGGATACCATAAACCAAGTTTAGGTGTCCCTTTGAGGTAGCGGAAGACTCTTTTTACTGCAATCTCATGCGATTGCTTAGGATTTGACTGAAACCGAGCACAGCATCCAACTGCCCACATGATATCTGGTCTGCTAGCAGTAAGATACATCAGGGAGCCAATCATGGATCGATATGTGTGAGGATTCACTGAAAGGCCCTGAAGATCTGGTACAAGTGTTTTTTGGGCCGCAAAAGGAGTGTTTGACGGCTTGCAGTCGGTCATGTTGTATTTTGCCAAAATGTCTCTTGTGTATTTGGCTTGGTGGATGAGAATTCCGTCTTTTTCTGCTGAACTTCGAGTCCTAAGAAAAATGACAATTCTCCCATCATGCTCATTTCAAATTGAGACTTCATAATGCTTTCAAATTCCCTGCATAGATTTTCATCAGTGGAACCAAAAATAATATCGTCAACATATATTTGCACAAGAATTGAGTGTTTGTTGACTTCTTTTGTGAACAGAGTCATGTCAATCTTCCCTCTGGTATATCCATTCTGCAACAAATACGAGGATAAGGTCTCATACCAAGCACGAGGTGCTTGATGAAGACCATAGAGAGCCTTATCCAATTTGTAGTATTTGTTTGGATGACGAGGGTCTTCAAAGTCGGGCGGCTGACAAACATAGACTTCTTCTTTGATTTTCCCGTACAGGAAAGCACTCTTTACATCCATTTGACAGACATTGAAGTTCTTGTATGAGGCATATGCCAGGAATATACGAATGGCTTCACGTCGAGCAACTGGAGCGAACACTTCCTCATAATCAATACCCTCCTGTTGACGAAAGCCCTGAACCACAAGACGCGCTTTGTTCTTGATCACAAGTCCACGCTCATCCATTTTGTTTAGAAACACCCATCTCGTTCTAATCGGGTACTTCCCCTCAGGTAGATCCACAAGCTCCCAGACTTTGAGTTTTCTAAACTGAAATAACTCTTCCTGCATGGCTTCCACCCAGCTTGCATCTCTGACTGCATCTTCGATGCTGAAGGGTATAGTCTGAGATAAGAATGCTAAAAGTGCAGTATTGAGCTTGTCCGTCTGGTTCCTGGTAAGAACACCCTCAGTGATGGGACCGATTATGTTCTCAATAGGGTGATTCTTGGAAGATTTAAATCACATGTTCGGCTCTTCCTGAACTTGGGGAGGCAGATTTGTCAGATGATCTTCAGAGGCTGAGGAGCTGGATGGATCATTTACAGACTGTTGAGCTGAAGATGGTTCTTCTGAAGTTGGTGTAATTTCAGGAGATTGTGTGATTTCAACAGTTGTATCACCATTGGTGGATTGAAGAGGAACAATTGGATCAGCAACTAGTGGAGAGAATCTGGTGGTGAAGGGTGCAATATCATCTTCAAAAGAGTAAAGAGTATCTTCCAGAGGAGAAGGAGAGGCTGCTTGATTTTCAGATGTATGTTCTTCAGAAATATTGAAGTTGTTGAAAACAACGTCCACATCAAAGAACCAGTCAGGACCAGCTCCTGTATTAGTGGCGTTGGATTCCTGCCAATCGACATAGAAAGATTCGAGGACCATCTTGGTGCGTTTGTTGTAAACTCTGTAAGCCTTTTGACTTGATGAGTATCCAACAAAGAAGCACTCATCTCCAACTGCATCAAACTTCATTATGTTCTCGTAGTTGTTTAGGAGAGTACATGAGCAACCAAACGGCCTAAACTAGTCAATCAGAGGTTTTCTCTTGAACAGTAATTCATAACCTATTTTCCCGCGAGCCTTAACAATCAAGACTCTGTTAAGAACATAACATGTGGTATTCACAGCTTCTGCCCAGAAGATGATCGGCAATTTTGAGTCGATGAGCATTGTTCTGGCAGCTTCAATAAGCGTACGATTCTTCCTTTCAGCAACTCCATTCTGTTGAGGAGTTCTCGTAGCACTATACTAAAGATGAATTCCTTTGTTGTTGCAGAAACTCACGAAGCTTTGATTCTTAAATTCCGATCCTTGATCGCTTCTAATTGACTTGACTTTTGTCTTCACTATGTTCTCGATGAGAGGCACAAACATCATCAAGATTTCAGCAGCTTCACTTTTGTATTCCAAGAAGTACACCCATGTAAAGCGAGAGAAATCATCTGTTATCACCAAGAAATAAGACTTTTTAGCTAGACTTTTAACACTAATTGGACCAAAAAGATCCATATGCAATAATTGAAGAGGTGAATCAATTGAGTTCACTGTTTTGGGCTTGTGCGATTTCTTGTGTTGTTTTCCTTTGGCACATGCTAAACATTTTTCAGAAAATGGGAATTCCTTGGAAGGAAGACCTCTGACTAGATTTAGTTTAGATAGTTTCTTAATATTTTTAACGTTTACATGTCCCAATCGCCTATGCCATAACAGTGACTCTGACTCGGATGCTTTTGAAAGTAAGCATGTCATTTGACATTCAGACTTGGCATCTCTCATGTTTATCACATAAGTGTTATTCTGTCTAGGAGCTTTAAGCATAATCATATTGGTAGGAGGTATGAATCCTGGCTTTAGAAAGATGCACTCCATGTCATTAAATAACACTGAGATTCCTTTGTCGCAGACTTGTGATACACTCAGCAGATTGTAGCACAATTCTGGAACATAGTTCACATCTTCTAAAGTCAGTGCATCAAAAATCATGTCTCCTATCCCAACTATCTTTCCGCTCTTCTCGTTGCCGGCGAAAGCAACAAACTCTCCATCAATAAACCGATAGTTTTTGAGGAGTTCTTTCAGCCCCGTCATGTGCCTTGAAGCCCCGCTATCAACATGCCATAGATATCTCATTAGGGCAATCAAACATTTCTATAGTTTATTCTGAAATACACATAAAACAAAGGAAATACACACATGAATATACGAGACACTATGTACAATCACGACTCAGACCATATTTTTAAGTAACTTTTGGAATCCAGGTCTGTTTTAGTTTTAATCTATCGTGATTTTCACCCAAAACTAACTCTTGTCTTTTCCAAGTTTTTGTGACTTTAAAAAAACTTCTTATTGTTTCTTGAAGATTTTTAATTTGATCAGAAAAAGATTTTTGAGTCTTGGCATGACTTTGTGGTTTAGGTTTCAAATGACAATTTTTAACCACATGTCCCTCATTTCCACATCTAAAGCATTTAGAGTGTTTAGGCTTGATCTTTGAAGAAGATCTGGATGATGATGGTTGTGATGTTCTTCTCTTGTATTTGCTTGAGTTGGAGCTGTCTCTTGAACATGAAGCTTTACTTTTGTCACTTGATTCTTCATCTGAGTTGAAATCATGTATGCTTGTGTTGCTTTCTGAGTCACCCAGTGATTCTTCAGAACTTGAATTACCTGTTTCGCTTTCAGAACCTGAGATATTTGTAGATGATGGAACAAATTCTAGGATTTCTTCTGTGAGAAATTTTCCAAACCTGTTCTGTTTTAATTCTGGTACAAATACAGGTGATTTACATGCACTTTTATCATCAGAGAATGTAGCATTAAGATCAACACAGGTGGGCATAACATTATCAACACAAACATTTGATCGTCTGATAGGATTCTTCCTATCATTAGGGGCCACAATCCCCTTAAATTCAGATCTGGGAGTTAGTTTAGTACAATCATCCGGATAAGACACACGATTACAGTCATCCATCCTAGATAAACTATTACAGTCATCCAACTTTGTTAAATTATTACAATCATCCGAATTAAAATTAGTTTTTGACTTCTCATTGTTCCATATGAACCAATTCACTGTTGAGTAATTGGCACCCGGGTGACCTAATCCCAACTTCTGCCCACCACAACATCCATCATCTTCCTCCTCAGCCTTTTTGGTCACATCTGCATTGCTTTTACTTATGTTAGGATTTGATTCAGATTTGACACACTCTTTTATAAAAAGATCATTTTCTGGATGAGGTTTTGGAATGGGTATGTATTCACTTTGGCTTAAGGGTAAAAACAGAGATCGCTCAATTCCCTTTTTATCCTTATACCCGATTCCATCTTTGACAAATGATTGCCTTGAGCAACTTAGGATATCTGCATGTGCCTTTTTGCTTACATTCCATTTGTCCACAATGATCTGGAGATGATTTGTTTCGCTTCTAGATGTTTCTAATTTTGAAGTCAAATCGTTTATCAGAAAATCCTTTTTGAGAACAAATTCTTTTAGAGTTTGCATTTCAGCTATAGTTGCATTTAACTTTCGCTGATAGGCTAGCTCATTTTCTTTCATTTCAGTGTTTTTTTTTCGGATATCATCCATCTCCTTTAAAATTTTCTATTGTGAGACAAACAGTAAGCAACAGCTGTGACACACCTTGGTGTGCACAACTTAGATTTTATTTCATGAGGAATACTTACCAGATCTCTTTCTTCTCCTTTCTTCTTCACGCTCTGTGGTTGTTGATCAGCTTTGCTTGTGGATGTCTTCTCAGCAACTAAAGCTTCCTCGGTAGCAACCTACTTTCCCATGTCATCATTCAGCACACCTTTTAAACCAGCATTCTCCATCATCTCTCCTTTTGGCATCTCCGCTGATGACCCTTCCAAAGAGCTCACACCATGTGTTGATTTTGTGCAGATCTTTGCCATCAGTGCCTTGTTCACTTCAGCCTCAGCCACAGCTACTTCCTCGCCCCAGTCAAAATCTTGAACCACCAGTGCCTTCTGCTGATTGGCTTCGCTTCCATCCGTGATTGCCACCATCCTCTTTGCCGGTTTAATTTCAGCTTGATTCAACATTGGACATTCATACTTGAAGTGTCCGAGAGTTTTGCAATTGTAGCACCTGATTTTAGACTTATCAAAGCCAGCCTTTCCCATTCCAACCCTTCGACCCGTTCTGTCCTGAAACCTCTTCACCCTTAGAGTAATCATGGCCATTTGCCATTTTAGGTCCATCTCCTCCATATCATCTGGGTCCACTTGATACATATCTTTCGGACTCATCATATCATTCTTCAGGTCACCTGTCTTCAATGCTTCAAAGCTGGTCATGAAAGTGTTGAAGAGTTCAACATGTTCATTAGCAAGCTTTGTTTGTTGTGGGTTGAGAGTCCTTGCCACTGGGTCAGAGTATGGAACGGTCTTTCCTGAACTAGAGCTACCACCACCCATTCCATCAACATACACATGAGACGGGCTTGAACCCACGTTACTACTGGGGTCATTAATGCCAAATTTTTCATTGCAGTGCTAGGTACTGTAACATCGCAAAATTTTCCCCAAAATTTTAATACATAAAAAGCCCTTATATATATATATTTTATTACACCTTTATCATTAATATTATACAAATGTGCCTAAGTCTTTATTTATCCTAACTCACAACTTATATACATACATAAATGTATATAAATAATAATAATAATAATAATAATAATAATAATAATAATAATAATAATAATAATAATAATAATATGATTCTAAATTCTTTTTTTTTTCACATACAAGATTTTTTTTTTTAAATAAAGCCTTGAGTCAAACAGTCAAAGTCCTAGTCAAAGTCTTAGTCAAACAGTCAAAGTCTTAGTCAAATAGTCAATTCATCATAAAACCTTACTTTATGGTGTTGACCAATTTTAATGGCTAATTGACTCCAAAACTAGTATAAAAACCCACCTATGACCCATTATACTTTGCACCTCTAAATCGATTGTTTCAATCCGATTAAACTTTCCCTCATACCTTTCTTCTATAGTCTATTACTTCTACAATTGAAGCTTTGATTATAAGCTCTTGTAATTGGCGAATTGGAAGCTTGATATTCTTTCTTTTTCGTTTTCTTCAATTTGGACTAGCTACGTTGTTGAGTCTTTGGGATTCGCCTCGCATACATTCACAACACATTATTCTATTTTTTTTACGAGACATAACATTTTGCTAAGGTGAGTTTTACATAGCCCCTTTTCTATTTATCAACATTTTTGGGGTGAAACATGTTACAACATCATTTATGCAATTCAATCATCAATGTGTCTATGTGTTTTTCTATGTTGCATTATGTCTTGAACATGACTAGGGTAAGCACAATTCTAGCATAATCATTAACATTGATCAGCCGACGGTATACATTGATAGATCTATTGGACTGACAATCCCACCCGGATACGTGCCTCCTACAAAGGTTGCGTGGGTGTTTGTTACTGCAATATAAACGAGTGAACCATGAGCGTATGGGATGTACCACAATACAATAGTCACAATGGTTGATTATGCACACGATTTACTTCTAGTATGTTTTCACATATGGACTAGATTGCATAGTTTTATTCAATTTGATGTACGAATCCTTGTAGAACAATTGTATGTAATTTATTTAAATCATTTAATGAAATTTATTATTCACCATGAGCTACTGAACAATCATCAATACGTGACATCCCGATGTTTCCGCCATCGGTTGGGGTGTTACAGATTGGTAACAGAGCCATGGTTATAGGGAATTAGGTTATTAGAAAAATAATCTAGTCTATAACCATAGGATTTAACCAGTACTTGCTTCTTTTACTTGCTATACTCTATCTCCCTCCTACTTCATATCTCTACTTTCATCCCTACAAGAAGGTTGCTCTCCACCATTGGATCTACTCTTAGACTAATAGGACAAAATCCTCAGGTTTAGCCTTTACCACCTTGAGATCTCGTCGAAGTTCTAGATTTTAATAACGAACACGTGCAATCTGGAAGGGCGAACGCCTGTATTCTGAGTCTTCTGTCTAGGCTGGCATTGCGCATATATCCCAATCAGACGAGGGACCCGGATGCCTACCTGGGAATTCTCGGGATGAGTGTTCACTTATAGGCTAAAGCATGTCTTCATATGTTATTAGAATTTAGAATCTTTGATAAGTCAACGTTTTCGTTTATTCGTTTTAATTAAATGAATAAATGATTACATTCCTTATATTACCTCATTGTCCTTCATTCAACCCATATCTTATTGAACATTCATTACCCAAATCACTTCCGTAACCGATGCCCTAAACTAAACAGAGATCAAGATCCTCCAGCTACCTAATCGCAAGTCTCACCATTTGACTATTGGTTGCTTTTATTCTATGTATTGACGCTATTTGATTCAAGTAATAAAATATTTGTCTGAGAGTTTTTACATGGTGCATGATTGTTTGAATGTGAACTAATTATATAAATCTATACAACTACAACTCATATACTGTGCTTGTTATACTTGCTTGCATAAACATGTTATCAATTTGCAACCTATGTGTATAATAAATGCTGCACTTAATAGAGGTCATCATGCCTTTTCAACAGTCAGGAGAGGCCCTACAACCTGCTCCACGACTGGTGGAGGCTATCGAACCTACTCAACGATTGGTAGAGGTCATTATGCCTTTTCAACAGTCGGGAGAGGCCCTACAACCTACTCCACGACTGGTGGAGGCTATCGGACCTGCTCAACAATCGGTGGAGATATAGAAGGACGCAAAACTTTAATGTAAGGTAAATTGGTGATTGCGGTCCGGAACGTAATCATGAATTTACAGGTACGTTAAGGTAGTGTGAAATTCTATCAAGGTTTTCAGTAAATAACCAATTATAAACTCTAGTTACCTGGTAGTTCATTTAGTCTTTCTATAGTCAATCAACTCATGCATTTCTTTTAGGAGTCCTAAAACTTAAGATTCTTATTCTCCTTGCTATTTCAGATGAACCTAATCCAACCCTTAAAACTCACACATATCAAAACTCTTACCCAAATTATTCGAAACAGTTTATTCTGTTACCTATAAATTTATGTCATGCCTTAACTCGAAACTTCCCAAACCACCCTTGTCCTAATTTCTACCCAATCACCTTCAACCCTGTGTTTTCAATAAACTTCGGGACGAAGTTCCTAAAAGTAGGGGAGACTGTAACATCGCAAAATTTTCCCCAAAATTTTAATACATAAAAAGCCCTTATATATATATATATATATATATATATTTATTACACCTTTATCATTAATATTATACAAATGTGCCTAAGTCTTTATTTATCCTAACTCACAACTTATATACATACATAAATGTATATAAATAATAATAATAATAATAATAATAATAATAATATGATTCTAAATTCGTTTTTTTTTCACATACAAGATTTTTTTTTTTTTAAATAAAGCCTTGAGTCAAATAGTCAAAGTTTAGTCAAACAGTAAAAGTCTTAGTCAAACAGTCAAAGTCTTAGTCAAATAGTCAATTCATCATAAAACCTTACTTTATGGTGTTGACCAATTTTAATGGCTAATTGACTCCAAAACTAGTATAAAAACCCACCTATGACCCATTATACTTTGCACCTCTAAATCGATTGTTTCAATCCGATTAAACTTTCCCTCATACCTTTCTTCTATAGTCTATTACTTCTACAATTGAAGCTTTGATTATAAGCTCTTGTAATTGGCGAATTGGAAGCTTGATATTCATTCTTTTTCGTTTTCTTCAATTTGGACTAGCTACGTTGTTGAGTCTTTGGGATTCGCCTCGCATACATTCACAACACATTATTCTATTTTTTTTACGAGACATAACATTTTGCTAAGGTGAGTTTTACATAGCCCCTTTTCTATTTATCACCATTTTTGGGGTGAAACATGTTACAACATCATTTATGCAATTCAATCATCAATGTGTCTATGTGTTTTTCTATGTTGCATTATGTCTTGAACATGACTAGGGTAAGCACAATTCTAGCATAATCATTAACATTGATCAGCCGACGGTATACATTGATAGATCTATTGGACTGACAATCCCACCCGGATACGTGCCTCCTACAAAGGTTGCGTGGGTGTTTGTTACTGCAATATAAACGAGTGAACCATGAGCGTATGGGATGTACCACAATACAATAGTCACAATGGTTGATTATGCACACGATTTACTTCTAGTATGTTTTCACATATGGACTAGATTGCCATGACACATGAATTGCACAACAATTTTATTCTATTATCAAAACCTATGTAATTCTCACCAACTTTTGTTGACCCAAAACATTTTCAACTTAACATGTTTCAGGTTCTACTTGCTTGAAGATTTGCTTGAAGATATGTGCATAGTTTTATTCAATTTGATGTACGAATCCTTGTAGAACAATTGTATGTAATTTATTTAAATCATTTAATGAAATTTATTATTCACCATGAGCTACTGAACATTCATCACTGCGTGACATCCCGATGTTTCCGCCATCAGTTGGGGTGTTACAGGTACGACCTTCATATTGGTCTGGTTCATCTCTCTCTTCGTGATGTCCATCTCAAACGACTTCAGGGTGTTGATAAGGTCAGCCAAGGTAGACTGAGCGTCTAGATATTCTTTCCTGATCAACATACACTGGATGCTCCATTCTTTTGGCAGGGAGTCGAGCAGCTTCTTGATTGAATTTCTGTTGTCCACAGGAATTCCCGCCTTCTTCATCTTGGTCAATATACTCATGAACCTTTCGATATGCGAGCTTAAACTCTCACCACGGATGCTACCGAACATTAAATACTCTTTCTGCACCATATCTTGCTTATACTGGCACATCTCTTCATTTCCTTCATAGTACTCGTTTAAAGCGAACCACAGATCATGTGTCGTACCATACTCCTCAAACATGTTATAAACATCGTTTGATAGAGCCATGGTAAGGGCACCATAGGCCTTATGGTCTCTTTGAAGTAGCTGTTTGTCGACATCGGTGTAGGTAGATGGATCAGGGTTGAACTCTTGCCCTGCAGCAGTGGTTTTCATTGGAATGTGTGGACCTAGTTGGATAGAAGTCCATTGGGTGAAGTCTGTGACATAAAAGAACGACCTCATTCTGTTTTTCCAAGTACCATAGTCCTCAACACCTTTTAAGTTGGGAACTCTAGTCGTTGTTCCCGTTTCAAGCTCTTGTTGTGTAATAGGGTTTACTGTTGAGTGACTATCGTTACCAGCCATGATTTAAGTTACTTTAAGAGTTTGATTTTTTTTTAGATTTTATAGTTATCAGTCCAAAAATTGTCCAAAGTCCTTAAGTTCGCAGCCAAGTGCGCAGTTCATCCAGAATAAGTACGCAGCAGCATGTAACAATGTAAACAGTCCTGTCAAGATGTGTATCTTTTGATAAGTGCGCAGTCTTGCAAGTACACGTGTAGCTGTTGTTTCTTGATAAGTGCACAGATCAATCAACACTTAGGCATGGTAAGTGCTCAGTATTGACTGATCAGTCTGCGTACTAAATTAAGTGCGCAGACACTTAAACTCTCGTTTAAGATTTAAGTTCGCAGAAACCCTAGCCAAGTACTCAAGACTACACCTCTCAATAAGTGCGCACAAATCCAAGATTTCTGTTTAAGTGCGCAGAAACCCTAGATAAGTGCTCAAGACAATGGTAGGCAACAAGTACGCATAAGCTTGATTGCGTACTAAACACATAATCTAAGTACTCAGAAAATCACAGGTATGTAGTTTTTGAGCTAAGTACTCAAAACATGAAATAAGTGATGAACGGATGAAATAAGTGCGCAAAACGAGCTGTGAAAAATACAAAAACTCAGCTGAATTCTATCCAAACCTTTTTCATTCGAGTCTGAAATGCTTGGATGAGATTTCTACTTAAAATGAACCACTTTTAACCTTCAGAAACACAATTTTCACGAAATTTTGAAGCAGAAACATAAGAAAAACACAACAAGTTTATAAATTTTTTAAAAAACTAACAAGATGAGGGTTTTGGTATCTTTAAGTAGATACAATCTAGAGCACAATGGCTCTGATACCAAATTGTAGTCCCAAAATACTAGATCTTGTTAAGTGCAAGAGATTGTTATCACTTAGAAACACCTATGGATTAGGTGTTTTAAGTGATTAATCTTCTACAATCAAGGAAACTAGATAAACATGAAGAAAACCGACACACACAATGAATAATATGATGATTCCATTTCTGATTTGATATTGAATAACCTTGGAATACACTGCAAGTACGCACCTAGTCAAGTGTGCTACAAAGATAATCCCAAAACCCTAACATCAAGCTGCACACACACATTCTATATATAGGCATGAGGATGGGCCTGCGCACTTAACACAAGTGCGCAGGGCCCGTCTCATTAAGTGCGCAGCTAGGGTTTAACACTACTACTTTGTCTAAATAACATAACTAGCCCTCTAACTATCAAGCTATACAATAAGCCAACAAAAGTCAATGATCTGGTAACTGTGGTCTCAATATAACCCAACAGGTTAATTTTTGCTGACGTAGGATGGTGATGTGTCCATTTTTGCTGATGTGGTATGGTGACGTGTCCATTTTGCTGACGTGGCATGGGGAATTGGATTTTAACACCCTGAACTATTGATTATTGGCCGCTGACGCACTAAACTACAAAATTGATAGATTTGAGCTTGGTTCAAGAGTTTCAAGTCATCATCTCTGTTTTCTATAGTTCGATTATTTGTATTGTTCGGTCATTAGGTTCTTTGTATCATTGGACCAAGATCCATCTTTGTGGTGAATCATTTTGGAGAATAATCACACTTGAAGATATTTCATTTGTGTTTGATTTGGTAACCATTTATATGTGTATGTTAACAAAATGATTCACCAAAAATATATAAATGGTTAACAAATCAAACTTGTTAACCACTTATATGTGTATGTTAACAAAATGATTCACCACAAACCAAATCAAACACAGTCAGACTTGAAACTCTTTAACCAAGTTCAAATCTATCAATTTTGTAGCTTAGTGCGTCAGCGGCTAATAATCAATAGTTCAGGGTGTTAAAATCCAATTCCCCATGCCATGTCAGCAAAAATGGACACGTCACCATGTCACGTCAACATAAATTAACCATGGTTAGTCTGAAGGTGATACATGCCAATAAGTTGAAAGTACAGTGCGGTGTTGTTCAATTTTATAGTTCAGTGCGTCAGCGACCAATTATCAATAGTTCAAGGTGTTAAAATCTAATTTCCCTTTATTAAAAGGCAAATAAAAAAAATTAAAAAAAGTAGATCGAAAACCGTAAGTTGGCGCTACCAAGGACCCACTATCTACGCCACCTCCATCCCGCTGTTCTTGTTCCTGCCCCAACGATGAGGTGGGTGCCAGTGTGCCACATGTTGTTCCATGTCTCACATAAGGGCATGGCCACACCGTGGAGTCTAAAAAAAGTAAGATAGATGATACGACTGGTTTAGCAGAGGAAAGGTTACGTCCGGTTAAAACCATAAGATGGAAAAAGAGAGTATATTTAACACTACCCATAATGTATTCTTTCTCAAATAGACATCTAATTCAATGGCAAATTTCCATATACAGGCCTACCATATTGAGTTCCACTCACATGATTTAGACTACTAATGCTTGATAATGCACTATGCTTGGTATGTCAAATTAGGACGAGTCATCATAAAGCAACATTTTAGTGATAACATCATGTTGGAGATAAGCTCTAACTTTTCAACCATTAAGGGTATGTTTGGCAAGGAGCTTTTAAGAGCCTTTAGGAGCTTCAAGCTTTAAGCTTTTAAGAAAAAGCTCCTACTTAATAAAAAGATTTGTTTGGTTGAAGGGGCTAAAAGCTTTTAGGTTAGGGAAAAAGCTCTACAGTGAAAAACTACTAGTAGTAGCTTTTAAGAAAAAGCTCTACTAGCTACAAGCTTTTAAGTAGTAAATGACACAAATACCCATTCTATTTTAAAAATAAAATAAAAACTTTATTTACAAGCTTTTAATTATGCCCATTTTGGTCATTTTATACATTTTATTAAAAGCTCCAGCTACTCTGCCAAACACCAAAATATATTTAAAAAGCTTCCAGCTATCAGCTTCCAGCTATCAGCTTGCAGCTACCATCTACCAGCTACCAGCCTCCAGCTAATTTTGCCAAACATACGACAATGCCTCTTTTTTTTTTTTTTTTTATGCACATAGCTGCTTGTTTCCTTAATTAACTCACTATGTTATTGAATACACAATAGAAAATCACAAAAAACATCATAATCCCCAATCTTGCAAACTTGAGATTGTATTGATAACTGTATCTGACATTCTGTTAAGAAACAAATGGTTAATCAAGAGATAAGAGTTATGGTTATTCTCAATATCAATAGCTCCTTCATTAGTGATCATCTAGTTGTTTAAGTACACTCAATACAAATGGCTAGTTACACTTACAACCTTCACATTATACTATTATTACAAATGACCCCTTTAACTAATTGATACCTAACACATTCAAGCATCAATTAATTACTAAAGTTGAACAAAAACTGAAAGACTAAATAATAAATATAATAACTAACCAATGGTACATGTTTACACAAAACTAGTGTGTTTAAAGGCGTGCGTTACGCACCTTACAATTTTGTCGTATCCAAAACACTAATAAGCTATTATCAACCAAGTAACTAACAATTTTTATACCATAATTTAAAAACGACATCTCACAGAAACATAATAACATGTTGTGAATAAAAAAAATAAAATGAAGTTGCCTCTTGCCATTCCCATGTTTCGAACCTAAGACCTCAAACAATAGAAATGCACCACAAAACACTCTACCACTACGTCATTTGTTATTTATTATGAAATCATATACTAAAAAAGTGTTTAGACCTTTAAAAAAAATTGTCTTTTCGAAGTTTGGAACTTGAGACATCAAACAACACAAATGCACCACAAACCTCCCCATCACCAACCCATGTTGTGACTTATTATGGAATCATATATATATATATATATATATATATATATATATATATATATATATATATATATATATATAATATATATAATACATTATAAAGGAGGAGTGATGTACAACATAGTCATTTTCACCTCCGTACAACTTAAGAAGCAACATGTACAACATATTTAAGCAAAAAAGTTAAGGGTATTATTGGCATAGTTGTGACAATTAAGACACTTAGGAGGGTAGATTAGTAAATTTAACATAATCCAATACCTCACATCCTAAAATCTTATCCCAATTATGCCCTTATGTCCAACTTTTAAAACACAAAATACAACTTAACTTATGATGCATCTTAAATGTGAGACCTTTCAACCCCCCATCTACATCATTATATATACTTCATTATAATCAATTTCTTGAATGCTAATAGTCTTTTAACCCCAAACAAAATATTAGAGCTAATTTCATGCTTTGAAACATTGTTTTGTCCAAAAGTTTTATGTCTTCATTAGATGAGAAGAGAAAAAAATCAATGAGAAGTTAAGACGCTTGTAAGATATGGTTCCCGGATGCTACAAGGTATAAAGATATGAGTTAATCTTTATGTACATATATACATTTTTTTTCTACTTGTTCATATTTTCTTTGACAATTACAAAATTTTATCTTCATAATATATCATTTTTTGCTCCATTTAAATTTAGTTATTTGCTATATACAATGGGAATGCCAGTGATGTTGGATGTAATAATCAACTATGTTGGATCGTTGCAGAATCAAATTGAGGTAATTTAATTGTGAAGCTAACAATTAAAACAATAAACAAACAATATTCAAAATTATTGCTGAGAAAATATTTTTCAAAATTAATTAGTACAGTTTTTCTCTTCTTTGTGCATTTTTAGTTTCTCTCCATGAAGCTTTCAGAAACCAGGATGTTCTATGACCTATTGACCTCAACTCTACTGAATTTGATGATATGGCCCCTATGAAGGTGACTTGTGGCTTTCTTAACTATCCTTGTTAAGAAGTTGTTTATCTTGAATCATATATATTGTTAACTAAATACAACGGACAAAATTATAAATATAACATTCTAGATTTGCTAATACGTTTCTAATATATTATAAATATTACTTCCACTTACTGCATGGGATGAAACCTGATGTTGCAGGGAACAAATAGACATGAAGGACAGATGATGGAGAGGATGGTTGGAGAAGGGTATGGAGACATTCCTCAATTTCAATCAACATGGTCTCCTTGAACGCCATGAAATAGTTAACTCTATAAATCTATATATGCATGCTCAAATATAACTTTATACATAAACTATATTTGTTATAAGGCTTTTAAGGTATTTGTTTATCTATTTAATGTTCTGGTTAAACGTTGTATGAAGTGTGGTTCACAATATTATTTTGCTTTCGGCAATTGTATATTGTTTAAGTTCTAATTCTAATTAAAAAAATAAATTAAACACTAGCATAAAAAGAAAACAAAAACTTAACTATGTGTTAGTTACTTATGTTATTTGTGTTAAGAAATAAGAAATCAAAACGCCATAAATTCACGCTCACGCTAATGAATCAACCTGAATCTTTATCTTCTATACTATATATTATAAAGCATCAGTGAAGGATACCCGCAAATTTTAAGTAAATACAACCTTTATTGCTTATAGTACAATGCTTATTGAAGTCATTTAGAGCGTAAAATTGTCTTTATACCTAAATATTAAATTGTTGAAGAAATTAATTTAAACATAATTATAAAATTGATGAAGAAATTAACAATAATGTGGTGACTCTTTACATTCATAACCTCCATGTCTTTATTATGTTTGTATCAATGTTAAAGTCTTATAAATAGTTGTCATGTATTTAGTACATAAATAATGTGGTGACTCTTCACATACATAACTTGCATCAATGTTTATAGTAAATAAATTACATCATATATTATGTATTTATATCTTCTTTTTAAATTTATGTGGCTGCAGGATGGTATGATGTGACACTTCTACACACAAATGAATATGTAGGCTTGAAGTTTGCCAACACACCCAACTCATGACACGTTTCAACCCATTAAAGTGAGCAATATATGTAGGCTTGACTTTTATACATGCAAATATGGTAGAGATACTTCATGAGCAACGTCATCATCTTCCTCGATGGTTTTTTGTTTTCTCCACTACTATAAGCTTATAGGAATAGAATTTAAGTTTCTGATCTCACGAAGTTACCAATTATTTACATATCCAAAAGAAGACAAGTTCTTATCAGTCGATTTGGTAGTTTTAACTATATTGATTACTAATTTGTTTGGTCTAATATATTTGTTACGACGCTTTTCAAACTAACATAAAACGAGAGTATCTATGTAAATCATTGACTCCACTGCATCTCGCGGGTGCCCTAAAATAATAGAAATATGTTGCACACTACAAACTGCATTTTAGTAATTACATCACTTCCACTACAATCTTATGGTCATTAACAGATACAACGCCACTTCACTACGCTAAGTACCGCTCTACGATGGCATACTTATCTGCCTTCGAGATACATAAAAGGGTCACACCGAAGGACGTGGGCCAATCTAAGGGTGTTGTAAGGAATAGTACGACCTATTGTGATGTACCAATTTAAAATATTCAGAAGATATAATTATGAGTTTCAGTTTTTGATAACATATATTTTATAAATCGTTGTTTTCTACTTTAACATAACGAATAACCAACAAACACAATGCACAAGGAGCAAAACAGATGCAACCGCTGTAACGCGCGGGCATTCCTACTAGTTTATTAATAAAAGTGTTTAGGCCTTAAAAAAAACTTGCCCTTGCAAAGTTTCAAACTTAAGATCTCATACAATACAAATGCACCACAAACCATTCAACCACCAAATCATGTTGTGATTTATTATGGAATTATATATATTTATTAATGAATATGTGTTTAAAAAAAAACCCAAAAGTCAATGGAGCATTAATGATATTTAGGGGCTGTTTGGCAAGTGCTGAATCAGTAAGAGGTCTGAATGGGTAAGAGGCTCTGAACCAGTAAGTGCTGAACCATTAAGAGCTGTTTGGCTGTATCTTTGAATGACTGTCCAGAATGACTATTTTACCCCTCTGAACGATTATGTGCTGAATGAATGTATCTGTTTGGCCAGAGTTCTGAATAGTGTACAGATAGATGAAAAATTGTAAAAGGAAAATACTAAACGTCATAGAAAATCCAAATTAAACATAAATCCTTTAACATCCATGGAAACATACGAAAATCCAAATACAAAATAAAACAACATACGAAATCCAAATACAAATAACACAACTCTGAATACAATTTTAATTTGATGAATCATTTAAAAGCAACTGATTAGCAATCTAGCCACGTAAAGAATTCATATAGTCAATACCTTGTGAACCCCACTCTATGTCATGAACTAACATGCCATCATTTTCCCCACTTTGCATTTCATGAAACATTGTGTCTCATCATACTCCATAAATAACTGATCATAAATATGACATTTCCTTATAAAATTATGGATGGCGAAACAAGCAATCACTATGTCTCTTTGTATTGGAAAAGAAAAGGGAGCCATTTGCTTTAGGATTGGGAATCTCGCCATTAGAACACCATATGCACGTTCAATGGCATTTCTGAGTTGTGCGTGAGCATGATTGAATCTTTCTTCCTTAGTTAACGCACATTGTCGTCAAAAATCGGCTAACCAATACCTCGTACCACGGTAATGAGTCATAAATCCATGAGTGTTGTTGTACGCAGCATCACAAAGGTAATACTTATCTATATCAATATAAAAACTATCATATAAAAAACAAATAATGTATGAAATGAACATTGAAGAATGGTTAAAAACCTGGTGGCGGGAAAGGAAAGCCAGAATTTGAGTTGAATGCAACTTCTTTTAAAACTCGTGAATCATGTGCAATTCCCTCCCATCCGGCCCATACGAATGTGAATATCATATCAAAGTCACAAATTGCTAATACATTTTGAAAGCGTTCACCTTTTCCTCTTCCCCTGTAATGAGTCTGTTGATCAGCAGGCACGATCGCATGTATAAGCGTTCCATCTAAGGCACCTATTGCTCCAGGAAATATTTCTTTTAGCCTTCTATGTCGTTCGGAGTTATTTGCGTTTACATTAGAAGATGTTGGAACTACAACTTCTCTTGCGAAATTCATCATTGCCTTTAGGACCTTATGAAAACATCTATGAATTGTTTCTGTTGAGTGTTGGAACCTTCGTTTAACCATTCGAAAACGTTCATTATGTCCAATGACCATCGAAAACATAGCCAACTTTTCTTCCAAGGTTATTGACTTACTACTTTGCAACCATTTTTTTTGTTTAAAATGATTGCACAACAATATAAATGCATTACGTGAAAGACGCATCATCTCATGACATTGTGTAGAAGTACCATGCAATAATTCTTGCGTGTATTCATGACTGGTTAATGCCGAATTCAAGTCTCTTATCCTTTTAACATTTATTCTCGAGGCTAATGAGACCCAATACCAACAATAGATAATGAAAACTATAATCTCATCGTCCGAATCCATAAGATACCTATCATAACATAAATAAACTATATCATCCACATAAACATCCATAAGATACATCCAAAACATAAACATCCATGACATAACATCCAAAACATAAACATCAATGACATAACATCCAAAACATAACATCCATAACATGAAATCCAAAACATAACATCCATAACATACAAAAAAAAAAAAAAAACAATCAAAGCACAAACTTAGTTAAACAATCCATACTTCGCTGCCACATTCTTAACCCATTTCTCACAATTCTGCGGCTTAAGACGTACCCACAGTTTCCTAAGATCGGCACTCTCACCAAAAAGCAAAAGCGCAGTTTCGTATTTCACATCCGACTCATCCCAACCCAATGTCTCCAACTTCGCCAAACATGCATCCATATCATCAGAAAGTGCTTGTTTCTCAATCATCATTCCAACCAACTTACTAATATCTTCATCAACTTCTATGAGCATTGACTCTAATGTTGCTTTATGTTTTCGTTTCTCTCCTTTTTCTTTTTTTTTTTTAGACCGAATACTTGACTCCTGACTAACACCTTTACCTGGGGAATCCACTTGAGTGAATTCGACATCCATACCATCCAAATTCTGCTCATACAATTCCTCAGAAGGATGAGGAAGCGTAGCACTTGGCCCCCAACTATCAAACCCATTTGAAGTAGACCCCTCATACAATTGACAACAAAGCTCGGGGTAAGCAAGTGGCGCAGTTCTCAAAGCTTCTACATACTTGTTAGACTGTGTGAAGAAATATTTTAAAATACTATAACATTAATGAAATATACCACTACTAATTATTAGTATAAAACAAATACCTTCATCTCAATTTGTCACTCTTCTTCTAACAAGTTAAAAGTGTTTGTAACTGGATCATAAACATTCCCGGTTTTGTTTTTAAGCTTTAACCAAGCTGCAAATTTTCCTTTTACAAAATCATAGTGATTCTTCATTTGACGTTGGTCCACTATGAAATTGTTTTGAGTTTTCAATTTTTGAGCTACAGTTTTCCACGACGCTTGTTTAAGACTACTTCCTTCACGTCCATTAACGGTTACTTCATGAACACATGCTTCAAGAAAGGTTTTTTCAACACCTTCTTGCTTCCAATTAATCCTAATCCTTTTCGCCATTTCTTTGGATATTGGTTCCTAAAGATTAGGGATTTAAACCACCTCAATCATACCAATTATCCAATGTTTCTAATATAACCACTAGTAACAATCAACATACAACATAAAGAAAACATGCATCTTTTTTCATACCAATTATCCAACATAGAACAACCCATTTCTAAAAACACAAACCAATCAACATACAACCTAGCCAAAACATGCATCTTTTTTCTTACCAATTATCCAACATAGAACAACCCATTTCTAAAAACACAAACCAATCAACATACAACATAGCCAAAACATGCTTCTTTTTTCATACCAATTATCCAACATAGAACAACCTATTTCTAAAAACACAAACCAATTCAAGCATAATAAATAACAAATTCAGAAAAAAAAAACCTAACTGAAAAATTTTCAGAAAAAATAAACAAATCAGAAACTTTTTAATAGAAAAAATAGATCAATTAAAAAAAACTTGTTTTATGTTAATAAACAACATCCCACAACACCATAAACTTTTTAATAAACAACATCCCACAACATATTACAAGCATAGATCGATTAAGAGGGTTTTTTATATGCTTAATTGGGAAAAAAACACGAACTAACCTCTGTGACACGAGCAGAGAGATGAACGTGGGAAGAGGAGGGCGGAGGAGCCGAAGGAGGGAGGCGGCGGCCGCCGGTGCTGAGGGAGGAGTCGGAGGTGGTGAGGTGGGTAGTTGAGGGTTTGGGTGATGAGAGGTGAAAGAAAATGGGTAGGATTTGTTTTGTGGTGAGGAGGGTACCCTTGTCTATTTTTCAGACTTACTCTATGTTCCAGAGTTTTATTAAAGGATGGAAGAGAAAGGATTAGAAAGAAAGTGGAGAAAAAATGTGTTCCAGAGTTTTTTGTAGGAGGGAAAGGGAGGGAATGAGAGGGATAATAAAGAGGATTTTAGAGTGATTTTCAATCTTTCCAATTTGGAAGGAATTGGAGATAATGGAAGGGGAGGGAGATCCTTTCTCTTCCATCCTTTAATGAAACTCGGGAACACAGTATTAATGATTTCATTAAGAGGCTCATATTTTTGCAACCAAACAACCTAACCTCTGTCCGAATAAGAGGTCAACCTCTTAATGAATCATTAAGAGGGTAAACAAACAGCCCCTTACTGTTCAATTTCATAAACCTTTAAGTTATTTATATAATATAATATAATTATAATATATAACAATACAATGAGACAAAATAAAACATTACCGTAACCCAATATTACAGGTAAAGGAATTACTATATATTAATTTGTAAACTACATTGAATAATAGTTTGCAAATGAATAGTAAAATATTATTATTTTATTTATATTATTATTTTAATTCAAAATTTATTATATTATATACTATTAATATATTATACCGATCTCGACAATACCGATACCGAACGGTTCGGTATCGGTACGGTACCGGTATGGTAAAATACCGATACCAAACCATTCCCGTACCGATACCGATAATACCGAAACCATGGTTCGGTATCGGTACGGTACCGGTATGGTATCGGTATTTTACCTTAAAATACCGATACCATATTGATCCCGTGCCAATACCGATAATACCAAAATTGAAAATCCATAAATATGGGTACCGATACCGATCCCGAAACCACTCGGTTCGGTATCGGTTCGGTACGAGATCGGGACGGGACGAGATCGGTATTCGGCCTTGTATGCTCATCCCTAATTAATATATTATATACTATTATTTTATTCATATTATTTTATTAAAAAAATTTATTATATTATATACTATTAATATAAATAGCATAATCTTATGTAAATTCGTTACAAATTTCATGTGTTACCTTATGTGTAGATTTCTTTATTTTTTTAACGTTTACAACAAAAATGGAATTTCAATTGTATAATTCATTGATTGATTAACACCTATCTAAATCTCGATTGTAAAACGCGCAACGCTCGTGATTTTATACAACGAGTTAAAACTTGAAAACCAGAAAATTGGGCCTTCAATGTGGGCCGAACATGAGGCAGCATAGGTGGAGTCCAAACTAGAAAACCTGAACAAATATTTTTGACCTCCATGTTGAGAAGCACATACGAAAAAAAAAAACTTAAAACCAAAACATTGATTACTATTTGGGTTGGGACCAACCATAGCCTAAAACCCCAAGAGTACTAAGCATTTTGGCCTTTAGCTAAAACAAGCTTGAGACAACTATAAAGCCATTGGTAACAACTACATTTTCGAAACTCAAGTTCTAAGGCCAGCTGGGGTGGTATGTGATGGCCACCCCGTGATGGCGTGAAGCCCGCGAAACACCGCCCCTTCCGAAATTTTCAAGGCCGTGATAAAAATATCCGTGATATACATCACGGAGAACAACAAAACCATCTACCAAATGCATTCTTGTTTTATTACAAAACGTAGGTGGGTGGTCCCACCAACTCTCACTCTCTCTCTCTCTCTCTCTCTCTCTCTCTATTTTTATTAAAAAAATAGTATAAGGTGTGATGGAATGAGGTGTCACAAGGTTATTAGGTGTGATGGTTTTAGTGATAATTGTGAACACCACCACATGGGTTTAGTGATGAAATGTGATAAAATATGATGAAATGAGGTGATACAAGATGATTAGGTGTGATAGTGTGATGAGTGTGATAAAAGGGTGACCACCCCTTGTGGCCTAACAACCATACCTAGTTTATACTAAGGTATCAGGTACTGAAGAACCTAGGTTCAGGTATTAAAAAAACTGGTTACGGCTATTCAAAATAAGCACGTATTGGCTTTTTTCGGGTATAAATCACGCACGGTTTTGGGTACTTGTATTTGATCCTTACCATACGGATAGGGTTGGGTTCATGTGTATATAAAATCCTGATACAAAAAACGCATTCCGCAGTTGCTTTACCTGTTGATCGAATATAGTTTTTTTCATTCTAAAAAAGGAGGAGATGTTTATATGACATAGAAGAAGCCGAATTCACATACTTAAATAAAACTGAATTTAGCAATGTTTTTGGAACCGGACCGGAAGTTGAACCAGAGTCCCCGGCGGTTCACCAGTCTGACCGGTCCAACGAACCCGTCCAAAAACGTACCAAAACCCCAAAAAATAAAAACAAATTAAAAAAAACTGGTATGACCCCTTAAATCCCGGTCCTACCAGGAAACGGACCTCGGCCGGTCCGGGTTGATACATTGAACCGCCATTGTTTTAATGGCCTATATCATCCCCTAAGCCCAAAACTTTGAAATCAAAATTCACATGATTACTATCCAAAGTCCAAACCATTACTAAAGAAGTTGAAGCGTTATATAACAATTTTGGTAATGTAGCCCTCTTGATTTTATAATCATCATCCCAACTATGGATAGCTGTTTCCAAATATTTACAGCATAACATTTTTCTGTAGCTGACATTAGTTGTATAAACATCATATTTGTTTTCGGAGGTGAATATTCTTCTCGAATTAACAACCCATTTTATTCCGACGTAATTTGTGCACTCAAACGGTTTGATGAAAGGTCGAAGCTCTCTATATATGCTCACAAGATTTGGAAAAGAACCCGGCATGGCTTCTGTGATTTGATTGTGAGACAAGTTCTTCTTTTGTTAGATTGTTGCAAAGATCCCACTTTTGTAGGTATTGACTTGGCTTTTTCTTAATAACTTAATATAGAGAGATCGAAAGTTGAATATGGTGAAAATAAGTTGAATGTAGTGTAAAAAAGTTGAATTCGCAAACCGCATAAGGTGGTTAAAACTTAAAAGTCGAATTTTAAAAAACGTTTCATTTAAAAGAAGTTTAATTAAACAAATTGAATGGTAAACTTATCTATCTAGATTCAAATCACATGCTGTGTTCTAATTAGTCAATTATATAGGCTAAAAATGGTGTTTTAGTTATTGTTAGTTACAGGGAAATACGTGTATCCTTGGGTTCCAGTTAACAAAAAAGTTAAAAACAATGTGTTGGGGAGCTTCGGGCGATGAATCTCTTGTTTGGAGGTGGAAGCCTTAACCGTTGAAACACTTCATCAATGTTGTTATGGGTTCATCCCAATATTATCTTTCGGTTCACACCATGTTTTTTATATAGCTCTCTACTAAAAAAAATTGAAATCGAGTACCCGGAGCTCTTCACCTAGCTCCGCCCCTGGCTATGTGTGTTATGTTCCATTCAGTATGTGTGTATAAATGGTGTTCATATGTAGGAAGGTTTTGATTACAAAAGGAATATGGTCTTTCACTTTCATATATTATCATACATACATCAAGACAGAATATTACACAAACACATATGACATATGCATACAAAACTAGTTTGCATTTATTCCAACACATTCTCAAATAGGTATACTAGTTACGGAAGATCATAGAGGGTTTCCTTACTAAATCATGAAGGAAGTAATAGCATGTAAACATGCATTCTTCAACCAACTCTAGCCACCTTCTACGCCAGTACGGATTGATGTAAATAAGCGCAGCAAATCCCAACATGAAAACAAACCACGTGGAACCGAAACTTCCATAGAATGATGCCATATCTATATCATACAAACTTCGATCAGTTCCTTCTTCAGCTGATGGATGAGACATTTGTGATTCAGTGATGCATTTGTTCTTCAAGGGTTGTCCGCAAAGAAGCGGGTTTCCTTCATAGCTATCCTCGCCGAAGGTCGCAAATTGTTCCTTCCATTCTGGGAGGTTACCGGATAGGTTGTTATAAGAGACATTGAACACAGCTAAACACTTCAGTTGAATCAGCTCTGATGGAACTTTGCCAGTCAAACCATTAAAAGAAAGGTCCAAACTCTCTATCTCTGTCAGATTTGATAAGTTCACTGGAATAGGTCCAGTTAACTTATTATGAGACAGGTTTAAAGTGTGAACATGGGTTAATATCCCTAGTTCCGGTGGAATTTCACCTGTAAGCTCGTTACATGATAAGTCTAATCCTGACATGTAATCAAGGATCTTACCTTTATAGGTTTGAGCATTTCTTTTTGTTGTATATTCAGCTTCATCTTGAGCTTCAAATTGATCCACGTTTTCACTAAGTTGAGAATGTTGTATTGCACTCCCATAGGCATAAGAGGAAAAAGCACCAAACCAAAGCAATGTTTCTTGTATGAAAACCAGTTCTTTTGGTCCAGTGTTATAATGTAGGCATCTAGGTATTAAACCGGAAAGGGAGTTACTAGATAAATCTATGAAACTCACATCAGTTAATTTGCACAACTGCCTCGGAATAGAACCACTAAAGTTGTTTTGTCCTAACAGTACAATCCTTAGCTTGGATAGGTCACCCAGAAATTTAGGAATCCTGCCTGAAAGGTAGTTGTGGCCTATGTCTAAAGTGAAAACATTAGTCAAATTACCAAATGTATTGGGTACCAATCCAGTGAACTTGTTGGATCCCAAATGAAGATGTTTCATAGATTCCATATTTAAACAATATGGAAGAGGCCCCCAAAAAAAGTTTTGTGAGATATCAAGAAAGCTGAAAGAAGCTTTTCCACAGGGAAACTGCCCACTGAATCTGTTATTTCTCACTATAAGTTCAGCTATGTAAGAGTTATTGATTATCCAACTAGGGATGGTACCTTTAAAAAGGTTATCACTAATATCCAAAACCCGTAGACTTTCCCATGCAGTGCATTCCACAATGTTATTTCCAATATTACCTGTGAAATAATTGTTGTCTAATTGAAGGACACTACGACAACCCAAACTTAAGTTCCCTGAAAGTATCTGGCCATGTAGTGCATTCTTTGATAGTTTTAGTATTCTTCCTGAGAAATTTGTAACCAATCCTTTTGGTATTCTTCCTGAGAAATTATTTTGAGATAAGTCAAGTGTGCGTAGTTGACGCAAATCACATATTGAAGAAGGGATAACACCATTCAAAGCATTGTTAGAAAAGTTTAAATGTTCTATATACGGAATGAACTTTTGTATATCATTATGGATAATACCAGTGATATGATTTCCAGACATATCTAAATGATTCATATTAGCATTCAAATACTCCATAGGCAAAACACCTTGCAATGAGTTGTTCCTTAAATTGAGATATTCAAGCTTTGTATTATTCTCAAGCAACCAATTCGGAAATTCTCCCTCCAAGGAATTATGAGACATGTCTAGTGCTTGTAACTTGTGTTGGTGAAGTAGGAAACTAGGAACAACACTTCCTTTAAGCTTTTTGATATTCGAGTTTGATAGTGCAAGAAACTTCAACTGGAACATTGGAATCCAACCTATAGGTTCTTCTGTCTCCACCTCAAGTTTTTCATTGCCTCTTTCAAGTTTAAAAAACTCAAGCTTCGTATGATTAGATAATGAACTGAATGAGAATGAGCCTTCAAACTTATTAAGACCAAAGTCAATGTACTCTAGAGATTTGAGATTCATAATCAGAGATGGCGGAAGTATTCCGGTGAATTGGTTTGAAGAAATATCAAACATCTTAAGATATGGTAGCCTACTGAAACATTTAGGCAGGTTTCCATCAAACATGTTGTTACTAAGATCCAACTCACGAAGATTCTTTAACTCACATAACCCTGTCAAAGTAGAACAAGTTATTTTTCACCATTTAATTATTATAATGCAACAATCTTTTAGATAACTTACCAGTGGGTAATGATCCATTGAACATATTGTGAGCAAATGCCAAGGCTTCAATAGAAGATAATGATTTAATTGTTGATGGGATGCTTCCAACAAAATTGTTCCCAGTCAAATCTAAGACTTTGAGATGGGGGAAAGAAGCCAAAGCTATACGAAAGACAACAAGAAAGATTTGTAAACAAGGAGTTCGCGATTTTTGTTTCACCACAAAATCAAAACATGTTGGGTAAGAAATAAAAATACATTTAACTTTGAAACAGGAAAAAAAGTTGCATTTAAAGTACATGAACTTCTCATTTAAATATTAAAATGTGAACACAACAAAACATAAGATTCAAGATGAGTGCCTAACTAATAAACAATTTTGAGATATTTATAAAAAATATGATGATTATTTACAATAAAATTCAAAAGCCCTGATTTTCGTAGTAACGTTAAAACTTAATAATTTATATAAAACTTTTGAAAAAATTAAAGTATATGGGCCTGTTTTGAAAACTTTGATTGTACGGGAGGCAAAAGGGAAACAAATAATGAAAACCTTTCTCTCCTCTGCCTCTCGTTTTCCATCCAACACATGTGCAGCTCTTTATTGTTAAACATGAAGTAAATTGTATAAGTTACCAAAGAACTCGCAACCACTACAAAGTTCGAAATTGAAACTGATGAAACTTTTATGTGCAAGTTATTATTTGAAACCGTAACAGATAAGATCAAAATGCGTTTTCTAAACCTTATAACGTCCTCTATGTTATCGATTCGAGGTAATAACCGTACCAGTCTACTCGTTTTCCGTTTCTGAACAAAAACCCTATGGATTAGATCACTGCCTGTTATTGTAAAACATATTTTTGTTTGTTTTGGATTTATGTATTTGTATTTCTCTTAATATAAAGAGCATTGGATTTTCATCAATTCGAAAAGAAAAAAAAAACGTACAAATCATAGTCACTTCATTAACTACTTTATGACAAAATGATTACCTTCCATGGGTAATGTTCCCTTGAAATCATTATCACTCAAGAGGAGGACTTGCAGGTAAGGCATATTAGGTACTTCTGAAATCACCGGTCAAGTTGAAAAAATGATTAGTAATGTTTCCAGTCAAACTAGCAGATTCAGTAACCACAGAAGTAGGTCAGCAGTATCTGCTTATGTTGTTTGAGAATTCTGAAATGATGTTTGAGCACATCACATTAACATACCATTTGCAAAAAGTCTTCCTCCTTTAAAACAATGCTCCAATGAAAGATATCTTAGGGATGGAAAAGCAGCCATGGACCTCATGATGTCATCATTGAAGTTGTTATATCCTAAATTTAAGTGTTTCAGTTTGTTCATGGTACCTGATGAATTGATCATACACGTGAAAGAAAGCAGCACACTCAATTAAGACATTGACAGATGAAACAATTCTGAAACTCATCCCAATATGCTAAGTAAAAGATGCAATCTCGGTTTGTAAATGTCATGTTGAGGTTTTCTTAAATGTAGAGCTCAGGAGTATGTTTAGGAGGTTGTATTGGACCAGTGGCGAAATGTATCTTTCAAATATAGTGTCCCTACCCCAAGTATCCAATATTATATTGTAGAGCAAGAAATGTTTAAAATAAATAGAATTTGAAAACCCATTTAACAACTTATATACCATTTAATGTGAGTAACCTGAGGTCACAAAAGCTCAAGTCAAGTTCCTTTAACTCTTTCAAGGAAGATAACTCTACACAAAAGACGTTTTAAGTTAATAAATAACAGTGAATATGAGATTTAATATTTTAATTGTATTTTTAATGATGTGTATATCACAAGAAATTTACATGCCTTGCAATGAAACAGAACTTCCCAAGTTTTCATAAGAAGAAGAACTAAGATCAAGAGTGTTGAGAGATGGGAGAAAACTTAGGAATGATATGATGCTTGCGTTGAAATAGTTACTTCCCCCAAGAGATAGACTGTTGGATATTTTAGTGTAATTGAATTAACTGTTTGATCAATATGTTCATAATAATACATCATATAGGTATGGTGGTGCGGAGTGCACGCATATTTGAATTTATTATGAACTTAGGGGCGAAGCCCCTAAGGAACGGGGTCCGGGGCAGCGCCCCGGGGAGCAGGGTCCAAGGGGCGGCAACCCCTGGCAGGGTCCAAGGAAATTGCTGTGCTAAAAATGTCTCCGAAAATTAATTTTCAGAAATAGAGGGACTATTTTGGCAACTTTGAAAACCTTGGAAAACTGCCTAAAAGGCAGTTTCTGGCCCATCTGTTTCATTACGACATTATCTCCTTCTTGATCAATCTCTCTGGTTCTCATAATCTCAAATACAACATACAGAAAATTCTCAATCTCTGATTGTATCCGGTTGAATATTCGATAGAACCGTCGAATTGATTCAATCTGAAAGCGATCACGTGCCTTCAGAGATTTCTGTTATCCGGTTTTGTTCGTTTGTTACAGTTATTCCCCAACAAAGATTGAATCAATTTTTGAAGATGACGAATAATGAATCTGTGAAAGATATGACGAAGAACTTCACGAAATTGGACAAGTTTTCTGGACTGGATTTCAGACGCTGGCAGAAGAAGATGCACTTCTATCTCACGAGTCTGAAAGTGGTGTATGTTCTGAGCACTCCTTGTCCCGAGATTGTTGAGAATGAAACTCTGGAACAAACCAGAACTCATTCAAAGTGGGAAAACGCAGACTACATCTGTCGTGGTCATATTCTTAACGGTATGTCTGATTCTTTATTTGATGTGTATCAAAACGTAGAGTCTGCAAAAGAATTATGGGGATGCCCTTGAAGCAAATACATGGCAGAAGATGCGTCTAGTAAGAAATTTCTGGTTGGTAATTTTATTAACTATAAAATGGTAGACACTAGGCCTGTTATGGAACAGTATCATGAATTGCAACGAATACTAGGGCAGTTTCATCAATATGGAATGAAGATGGATGAAGCGATTTCTGTCTCTAGTATTATTGATAAACTGCCACCCTCTTGGAAAGATTTTAAAAATAATCTGAAACATAAGAAAGAGGAAATGAATCTGGTTGAATTGGGAAGTAGTTTCCAAATTGAACAAAACATACGTGATATGGAAAAGGGTTCTGGTGTTGGTACTAAAACCATGGCTGGTTGTTCTTCTGTGAACATGGTGGAGGAGGGTGAATCCTCCAAGGCTTGGAAAGAGAAACGAAAGTTTGAAGGGAACAACAATAAGGGTTCTGATAAGAAGCCTAAAAAGGTTTGTTGGAAGTGTAATAAACCCGGACACTTCAAGAAAGACTGCAGGTCTGGTAAGAGTGGAGGAAAAGGCAAAAACGTGGCTGGTACAAGTAGATCCAAGGATCCCGAAAAGCAATCAGGTTCGTTTTTGGTACCATGTGATCATTATATTGAGAATTATTATGTATCAATAATCTCTGAAGCATTTTATGTGCAGGATGATGACATTTCATGGTGGATGGATTCGGGAGCAACATGTCATGTTTGCAAAAATCTTCAATGCTTCAAGGATTTTAAGCCAATTGAAGATGGATCTTTACTGAAGATGGGCAATGTTGCTACTGAACCAATTAAAGGAATAGGATCTGTTCTTTTAGTCTTTACTTCTGGAAACTCTTTACTATTAAATAATGTTCAATATGTACCTGGGATTCGTAAGAACTTAGTATCTGGTATTGTATTGAATAATTGTGGTTATAAGCAGGTCTTGGAAAGTGACAAGTATATCTTGTCAAGACATGGAACCTTTATTGGATTTGGTTATTTGAATGGCATGTTTAAGTTGAATTTAGATGTCCCTTTTGTTAATAATTCTGTTTGTATGGCTTCTACTAGTTCTAGCAATGATTTTAGTAAATCAGAATTATGGCATGCTAGATTAGGTCACGTTAATTATCGCAGAATGAAAGATATGTCTAAAATGAGTCTTATACCAGCTTTTGACATACAAAAATGTAATGATTGTCATACTTGCAATTTGACAAAAATTACAAAAAAACCATTTAAAGATGTCAAAAGGAATTCTAATGTATTAGAATTGATTCATTCTGATTTATGTGACATCTATAGTACTCCTTCTCTAGGAAATAAGAAGTATGTTGTAACCTTTATTGATGATGCAACTAGATTTTGTTATGCATATCTATTGCATTCAAAGGATGAAGCTCTTGATAAATTTAAAGTTTATAAACAAGAGGTTGAGCTTCATAGAAATGGTTTGATTAAAAACCTTCGTACAGATAGAGGTGGAGAGTATTATGATCCAGTGTATTTCCAATCTACTGGTATAATACATCAAACAACTGCTCCTTATACACCACAACAAAATGGTGTTGCTGAAAGGAAGAATAGGTCATTGAAAGAAACAGTGAATTCTATGTTGTCCTATTCTGGTTTAAGTGATGGATTTTGGGGTGAGGCTATGTTGACAGCCTGTTACTTATTGAACCGAGCACCTAATAAAATGTCTAAGGTAACCCCATATGAACTTTGGTACAAAAAGGTACCAGATTTGAGTTTTCTTAAAGTCTGGGGATGTAGAGCTGTTGTGAGGCTTACTGAGCCCAAAATGAGTACCATTGGTGAAAGAGGCATAGATTGCATATTTATTGGATATGCTGATCATTCCCCTTTTTATAGGTTCTATGTCATAGAACCAAATGATTATGTATCTGTTCACTCTGTCATTGAGTCAAGAGATGCTAATTTTGGGAATGAGGATAGATTTTCTTCTGTTCCTCGATTGAAGGATACACCTCAGTGTCTTAAAAATTATGAACAGACAATTTCTTGTGGTGACAATTCTGGTAATTGTGATGATGTACCTTCTACTAGTACTGAGCCCAGAAAAAGTACTAGAGTCAGAAAACCCAAGTCATTTGGTGCTGACTTTCATCTTTATTTAGTAGAAGGAACCAGAAATGGTGTTGAACATCAGTATCAATATTGTTTTAATATTGATGAGGATCCAAAGACATTCAATGTCTTCTAGGGATGCTGCATTTTGGAAAGAAGCAATCCAAGATGAGATTGACTCCATAATGCACAATAATACTTGGAAATTGGCTGATTTACCACCTGGGTGTAAACCTTTGGGTAGTAAATGGATCTTCAAAAGGAAGATGAAGGTGGATGGTAGCATAGACAAATATAAAGCCAGATTGGTTATCCAAGGCTTTAGGCAAAAGGAAGGCATTGACTACTTTGATACTTATGCTCCTGTTGCTAGGATAACCACCATAAGATTATTGTTGGCACTTGCAGCTATACATAATCTTGTAATTCACCAAATGGATGTTAAAACTGCCTTTTTGAATGGTGAATTGGATGAAGAGATTTACATGAAACAACCTGAAGGTTTTGTCATGCCTGGAAATGAACATAAGGTTTGTAAATTGGTAAAATCTCTTTATGGCCTGAAACAAGCCCCTAAGCAATGGCATCAAAAGTTTGATGATGTGGTGTTGTCTAATGGTTTTGCATTAAACCAAGCGGACAAGTGTGTTTATAGCAAATTTGATACTTCTGGAAAAGGAGTAATTATTTGCTTATATGTTGATGACATGTTGATTTTTGGTACTGACCAAAATGAAGTTGATAAAACTAAGAAATTTCTATCATCTAAGTTTGATATGAAAGACATGGGGGAGGCAGACGTGATTCTTGGTATTAAGATCATACGTGGAGAACATGGTATTACTATCTCTCAATCACATTATATTGAGAAGATGTTGGAAAAGTTTAATCACAAAGATAGTTCTCCAATGGGTACTCCTATGGATCCTTCAGTAAAACTCGTACCTAATAAAGGAGTTGCTGTGAATCAACTTGAATATTCAAAGGCTATTGGATCTCTTATGTATGCCATGATTAGTACTAGACCTGATATAGCTTTTGCTGTTGGAAAACTGAGTAGATATACTCACAATCCAAGTTTGATTCATTGGCAAGCAATAAATCGAGTATTTAGGTACTTGAAAGGAACCATAGATTTTGGTTTGACTTATACTGGATTTCCGTCTGTTCTTGAAGGCTATTCAGATGCAAGTTGGATTCCTAATTTGGAAGATCATTCTTCCACAAGTGGTTGGGTGTTCCTTCTTGGAGGTGGTGCTATATGCTGGGCATCAAAGAAACAAACTTGCATCACTAATTCAACAATGGAAGCTGAGTTTGTGTCATTAGCAGCAGCGAGTAAAGAAGCTGAATGGCTAAGAAATTTGATTTATGAAATTCCATTGTGGCCGAAACCGATAGCACCATTATCTATCAGATGTGATAGTGAATCTACCTTGTCTAAGGCATATAGTCAAGTGTATAATGGAAAGTCTAGACACTTAGGTGTTAGACACAGCATGATACGTGATCTTATCACGAATGGTGTGATATCTGTGGTGTTTGTGAGAACCCAAAACAATTTAGCCGATCATTTAACCAAAGGGTTAAGTAGAGATCTCGTGAAAAGGTCGGCTATAGGGATGGGATTAAGGTCCACTAGAAATCTCTGATGTTAAGATACCCAATTCCCATCTAGTACAACGCTAGATGCAGAATTCAATGCGGAAAGCTTAATATGTAGAGATTGGAACACATTAGAAGATTCATCCCAAGGTATGTGTTCAGATCTGCAAGTTAAGGAGGTTGAATGTATATATTCTTAATAGCTTTTTTGACAAATTGCATTGCAGGTGCAAGACTAAAAGAGCTACCTATGTAAGTATGAAGTTTAGCCGCTTCAAGAAGCTGGGACTTGGCTTTGACATGCTTATGAAGGATAAGGACATAGGCTAGTAAAACATTATGTCAAGATAGAACTACTATGCATGTAAACTTTTGTGTACATAATCTTTGTGTATTCAAGATGAGTTCCCAGGGTTCAATCCTAAGCGACACCCTGGTATTCGAATATTCAGAATGTGTAATGTACTAATGTGAAATTCAATCGTCACGACATTTCATTTAAGCAAAAGTTTGAATGTTTGAGATTACTTGTTTAGTTAATCAAGGATTACACTAAAATAGGGGAGGATTGTTGGATATTTTAGTGTAATTGGATTGACTGTTTGATCAATATGTTCATAAGAATACATCATATAGGTATGGTGGTGTGGAGTGCACGCCTATTTGAATTTATTATGAACTTAGGGGCGAAGCCCCTAAGGAATGGGGGTCCGGGGGTAGCGCCCCTGGGAGCAGGGTCCAAGGGGCAGAGCCCCTGGCTGGGGTCGAGCTGTGGTAAAAATGTCTCCGAAAATTAATTTTTAGAAATAGAGGGACTATTTTGGCAACTTTGAAAACCTTGGAAAACTGCCTAAAAGGCAGTTTCTGGCCCATCTGTTTCATTACGACATTATCTCCTTCTTGATCAATCTCTCTGGTTCTCATAATCTCAAATACAACATACAGAAAATTCTCAATCTCTGATTGTATCCGGTTGAATATTCGATAGAACCGTCGAATTGATTCAATCTGAAAGCGATCACGTGCCTTTAGAGATTTCTGTTATCCGGTTTTGTTCGTTTGTTACGGTTATTCCCCAACATAGACTCTCTAGTCTTTCCAACCTCATTAAACTCTTACAACCTATACAAACAACATGAGAAGGACCAAGGTCTTGTATGTTTGTAATAACAAATGAATTATAGAATACGCGGGCACTTAACGTTTTCAATATACTTTTTTACCTTCAGTACTTGGTGCAATGTTGAGGTTGTTCCAACTTAGATCCAACTTCTTCAAGTTAGTTAAATTACTTAACTCTGCAAAAAAATAACACCAACGCATTAGATGCATTATACAATTTTTGTTTTTCCACTGTCTCCTATTTCTTAAATTTCAAGTTTGTTTAAATTAAACTTTTTGTTATTAAGTTACAAAAATGTACAACCTCTGCCCTATTTTCAAATTTATTCTGCCCTATTTTCAAATTTATTCTTTTAATTAAAGACGCTCCTTGTTAAAAAATATAAGTAACTAGTGGGATTCCCGCATGCATTGCGGCAAGAAGTTTATTGTGTTATCGCAGCAGCCGAGAAAGAAAACCCGAAAACTAATTTATGATATGCCTTAACAAATATTGACACAGTTCAGGTACTGACCAAAATGAAGTTGATAAAACTAAGAAATTTCTATCATCTAAGTTTGATATGAAAGACATGGGGGAGGCAGACGTGATTCTTGGTATTAAGATCATACGTGGAGAACATGGTATTACTATCTCTCAATCACATTATATTGAGAAGATGTTGGAAAAGTTTAATCACAAAGATAGTTCTCCAATGGGTACTCCTATGGATCCTTCAGTAAAACTCGTACCTAATAAAGGAGTTGCTGTGAATCAACTTGAATATTCAAAGGCTATTGGATCTCTTATGTATGCCATGATTAGTACTAGACCTGATATAGCTTTTGCTGTTGGAAAACTGAGTAGATATACTCACAATCCAAGTTTGATTCATTGGCAAGCAATAAATCGAGTATTTAGGTACTTGAAAGGAACCATAGATTTTGGTTTGACTTATACTGGATTTCCGTCTGTTCTTGAAGGCTATTCAGATGCAAGTTGGATTCCTAATTTGGAAGATCATTCTTCCACAAGTGGTTGGGTGTTCCTTCTTGGAGGTGGTGCTATATGCTGGGCATCAAAGAAACAAACTTGCATCACTAATTCAACAATGGAAGCTGAGTTTGTGTCATTAGCAGCAGCGAGTAAAGAAGCTGAATGGCTAAGAAATTTGATTTATGAAATTCCATTGTGGCCGAAACCGATAGCACCATTATCTATCAGATGTGATAGTGAATCTACCTTGTCTAAGGCATATAGTCAAGTGTATAATGGAAAGTCTAGACACTTAGGTGTTAGACACAGCATGATACGTGATCTTATCACGAATGGTGTGATATCTGTGGTGTTTGTGAGAACCCAAAACAATTTAGCCGATCATTTAACCAAAGGGTTAAGTAGAGATCTCGTGAAAAGGTCGGCTATAGGGATGGGATTAAGGTCCACTAGAAATCTCTGATGTTAAGATACCCAATTCCCATCTAGTACAACGCTAGATGCAGAATTCAATGCGGAAAGCTTAATATGTAGAGATTGGAACACATTAGAAGATTCATCCCAAGGTATGTGTTCAGATCTGCAAGTTAAGGAGGTTGAATGTATATATTCTTAATAGCTTTTTTGACAAATTGCATTGCAGGTGCAAGACTAAAAGAGCTACCTATGTAAGTATGAAGTTTAGCCGCTTCAAGAAGCTGGGACTTGGCTTTGACATGCTTATGAAGGATAAGGACATAGGCTAGTAAAACATTATGTCAAGATAGAACTACTATGCATGTAAACTTTTGTGTACATAATCTTTGTGTATTCAAGATGAGTTCCCAGGGTTCAATCCTAAGCGACACCCTGGTATTCGAATATTCAGAATGTGTAATGTACTAATGTGAAATTCAATCGTCACGACATTTCATTTAAGCAAAAGTTTGAATGTTTGAGATTACTTGTTTAGTTAATCAAGGATTACACTAAAATAGGGGAGGATTGTTGGATATTTTAGTGTAATTGGATTGACTGTTTGATCAATATGTTCATAAGAATACATCATATAGGTATGGTGGTGCGGAGTGCACGCCTATTTGAATTTATTATGAACTTAGGGGCGAAGCCCCTAAGGAATGGGGGTCCGGGGGTAGCGCCCCTGGGAGCAGGGTCCAAGGGGCAGAGCCCCTGGCTGGGGTCGAGCTGTGGTAAAAATGTCTCCGAAAATTAATTTTTAGAAATAGAGGGACTATTTTGGCAACTTTGAAAACCTTGGAAAACTGCCTAAAAGGCAGTTTCTGGCCCATCTGTTTCATTACGACATTATCTCCTTCTTGATCAATCTCTCTGGTTCTCATAATCTCAAATACAACATACAGAAAATTCTCAATCTCTGATTGTATCCGGTTGAATATTCGATAGAACCGTCGAATTGATTCAATCTGAAAGCGATCACGTGCCTTTAGAGATTTCTGTTATCCGGTTTTGTTCGTTTGTTACGGTTATTCCCCAACATAGACTCTCTAGTCTTTCCAACCTCATTAAACTCTTACAACCTATACAAACAACATGAGAAGGACCAAGGTCTTGTATGTTTGTAATAACAAATGAATTATAGAATACGCGGGCACTTAACGTTTTCAATATACTTTTTTACCTTCAGTACTTGGTGCAATGTTGAGGTTGTTCCAACTTAGATCCAACTTCTTCAAGTTAGTTAAATTACTTAACTCTGCAAAAAAATAACACCAACGCATTAGATGCATTATACAATTTTTGTTTTTCCACTGTCTCCTATTTCTTAAATTTCAAGTTTGTTTAAATTAAACTTTTTGTTATTAAGTTACAAAAATGTACAACCTCTGCCCTATTTTCAAATTTATTCTGCCCTATTTTCAAATTTATTCTTTTAATTAAAGACGCTCCTTGTTAAAAAATATAAGTAACTAGTGGGATTCCCGCATGCATTGCGGCAAGAAGTTTATTGTGTTATCGCAGCAGCCGAGAAAGAAAACCCGAAAACTAATTTATGATATGCCTTAACAAATATTGACACAGTTCAGGTAGTCATGAACTTGTTTTTTTTATCGACACTCGTATTCTATAAATGAACATGTTTGTCTTCCATTTAAGAGACAGAGAAGTTCTACATCGTTCCTTTGAATTCAATGGTTTGACGGGAAGGCGGTTTTGTTAATTCAATGGTTTGACGGGAAGGCGATTTGGTTTTGGTAGGCAAGAATGGTGCACTCTTCATTTGAAAAGTTTCTTCTACTTCATTTATTTAAATCAAACAAAAGAAATAAAATAAAATAAAGCAAACTTTTAGCTTTTAAATGTGATGTATATACGATTAATTGAATGATACACTTGGTAGAAATTTAATACCGAAATTTAAAGATAAGAGCAAGAAAAACAATTAGGTTATGGTTGTTACACGTGACGAGTTTTAATATAGTGCAAAAATATGTTTGGTACATTATATTGCTTTTTCTAAACAGTATATATATTTGAATTGTATTATTTGACTGTAAATACATAGTTAGCATTGAAACTGTTTAATTCACTACATGCTAAAAACATGATATTTGTTTTTTTAGCAATAATTTGTTTATAGTCGTAAGAAATAACATAATAAATTTCTCTCTTTCTCTAGTCTCTACTTCCTATTGCTTCTCCTTCACATTCAGTAACCGAAAAAGAACCTCCTAGCTGCCACCACAACCGCACCACCAAACACGGGAATTAACACTCCGGCTATTGATAGGATGTTCCTCGGTCTGGAACACCACAACCACCGCAAATAGCCACATGTTATAAAACACCCTTGTCTCTTTTTTTTTTTTTTCACAAAACCCTCGCCATATCTTAGGACAACACCTACATACACTGCTTGTTCGGCTTCAGACCAAGTCATCGATTTGTCACTCGTTGGCATATATGGTCACCATCTGACTACCGGAGACAGTGGCTAGCTACCGCCGCTTTTAACCCGCAGCTAGGAGCTAGCATCGTCAGTTCGTCACCACCATCTGAAGCTGTCGGTCACTCCTTCAAATTAGTGCACCCCCTCACCATGCCATCCGGTCACACTTACATGTCTACCACAACCACAACCACCAGGGTGTGTGAAAGAGGTGAAGAGGAAGACTGATGTGATGAGTGAAATGGTGAGGGTGATAGGATAACAGGATAGAGAGGTGGAAGATGGATATGGGGTATTGGATTCAACTAAATAAAATTAATTAAATAAACATTAATTAAATAAAATTAAATACATGCAAATACAATAAAAAATACGAAACATAAAAAAAAAAATTCAACTAAAAATATTAGGGGTATTGGATTTAAATAATCCAAAGTTTGGGTCATTGGCCAATAATAATCCGAACTTTAACGTTGGACCAGGATAATCCCAAGTGAACATATAGGTGTAAAAAATGAACCTCTGTTAACTCTGAACTAACTGAGTTAGTTCAAGACGACGTGGTAGCTGAGGTGGCATGCTGACATTGACCAGATGCTGACGTGGTAGCTGACATTCTGTGGGACATTTTAAGACTGGCTGAGATCTCAGCCAAGAAGGAGGCCGTTGTGAACTTCCTCTCGGATCCAGCTGAAGGGAGATCCACCCTACGACCAGCATATCTCCTTGTCTTTGGGTGGGCCGAGGGAAGCATGCTTGTGTTGACCTGACGGGTGTATCTCCTCTAGTTGGGTTGAGGGATAGTGGCTTTGTAGCAGGGCAAACGGTGCAGAAAGTAGAGGCAAAGAAGGTAGAAAAACATGCTAAAGCCTGCGAGGAAAACCAACACGTTTTTGTACCCTTGGCTTTTGATACCTATGGCTCATTGGCACCGGAGTCTACCCGTTTCGTGACCAGGGTCCAGCGGGTTATTCATAGTAGTGTCTCGGCTCCGGGTGAGCAGGGTTACATTTTTAGTAGATTAGGGTTTGCTATTCAGAAAGGGATGGCGGCATAGCTTGTTGTCCGCCTGCCCGCTATTTTAATGTAATTCTCTTAGTCAAGAAATCAAACTAGTATATTATGATGTAATTCAATAAAATTGTTTTATTTTATTTAAAATACTAACTATTGATTCAATATTGATCAGGCATATTATATGATAGAAAAAGTCTTAATTTGAGAAATATTAATTTGTCTACAACATCTTAAATTAGAATCACATGTCGATGTTCCTATCGAAAGGAAGTTAAGGTGATATATTACCTTGAATTTGTAAGGTACCATAATAGCCACAATGAGAAAGATCCAATTCCTCCAAGTTTTCCGAAACTGAAAATTCAGAGATATCTGCAGAAGTCGATCGGTCTTTAGAGTGTGAACACATGTTATAACATAAAATTAAGAGGTTAGAAAAATAAATAACGTGCCAAAAGTAGGTGAGTTGTGATATCCATTAAAGTAACTGAGATCTAAAGTTTTGAGCGAAGTGAGTGGACCCAGTAATGGAAATATGTCGGTTTCAATATTATTAGTGCTTAGATTGAGCATCTCCAGCTTGTTCAAACTTGACAACCTGTCAAGACCTGGAACGAAGGAAAGGAGAAAAAATTAACGGCTATTATGTTTCGTGATATCTTTAAGTAAACATATCAACTTAAAGCCACCCTTGACTCCTTGAGTCAACAATTTAAGTTGAACTAAAGTTACTTGTGCTTACGATTGTATCATCTATAAAATTCCATGACAAATCAAGGCTTCTCAACTCTTTGAAACGAAGGAAAGGAGAAAAATCTAACGGCCATCGCATGCCGTTTTCCAGCAAGTAGCTTTCATCTCTCAAGAACAAGTTGCTCAAAGAGATGTCTGTGACATACTTGTTAGTTGAGTCACACTTTATGCTCTCCCAATTACAACAATCACCATGAGTGATCTCACGGTCAACCCAAGTGGTGAGAAGCTTGCTGACATCAAAACGGTATGATAACTGGTGAAGGGAGGCTTTGATTTCGAGTAGCGCCTTCCTCTCATCTTCAATACAAGCTCCTTGTAATTGTTCGAACATGAAAACCAATAATATTAATAGTAATAATTTATGCTTGCTTAAAGACCAACTCTCCATTTTAGTTGGAAATAAACAAAGATTGGATTTGTAGTAGTGTGCCCTTTGTATAGACTCAGAAATATTTGGTGATTTTCTAGTGAAGGCTTTGGCTTATAAATAGAAGAAATATTTTCAACAGAATATTCTAACTAGCTAGCCAATACTTTTCGCCCCCAAAAATAGACAGAGTATTTGCTATCGAATACTGGTATCGTATGGATACCGTACTGAACCGGTACCAGGCCAATAGATTCGGTACCCACTTTTTCAAAACTTTGGTATCAGTACCGGCTGGGTACCAATACTATATAGAAACCATTTTGTAATGAATACCGCTACCGTGACATTACCATACCAGTACCTTACCAAACCGGTATTATGTACCGAAAGATTCGGTATCGGTACAGGCTTGGTACCGACACATCCCTATCTTAAAGTAAGAATATAACATATAATATTTTTTTATTTTTTATATCTGATTAAATAAATATTGAAATAGGTTAACCTTAATTCACGCATGATTATCTCATGGAGGTAATGACTGCAGAATTGCATTGGCGTATGAAACACTTCCATTTTTTAAAATAAACAGCAAAATTACCAAAAAAACATATTCTTTTTAGCCTTACTTCAACAGGTAAAAAATTTTGTGAGGGAATGGAATATCTGTGTCAAGCAAAAAAAAATCAACATCTTGGGGTGAAGGGCGGAATTGATCATTTACCCACGTTATACTCTCTTAAATTACACCAAATTAATCCTAATCTACTCCTGGCTTAGAATAGAACTCAAAATCTTCCACTACAAAGCAGAAGCCTTTATCAAATAAGTTACCGTCACATTAGCGTGCCTACGAGTGTTGCAAAACAAGGTCGAGTTGATCGATTACTCCCTGAGTACTCGCTAGAGGGTAGGTCGCCGAGTATAGCCGAGTTGGCCAAGTCTTCTGAGTAGTCCCTGCATAGGCCGATTTGAGCCCCGAGTATTCCCCCAATTAGGCCGAGTACTCGCTCCAGGGTAGGTCGCCGAGTACAAACCCAAACCGAGTTTTGAAACACTATGGCCTACGCTAATAAATATGTGTCAATTTAGAAAAGTCTCCCCCGTCAACCACTCAAAGGCTAAGGATAAATGTGTGGACTAGATATTTTTGATATTTGATTGTATCTCGTTCGATAAGCGTTCATGAACAGTTCGTGAACACATAATTTTCTTAACAAACAAACACGAACAAGGTCTTGTTCGTATTCGTTCGGTTCGTTTGCAGCCCTACATATATACTTTTAAGGTCGGTGTGGGGTAATGCTCCAATTAACTCAGCTGGGTAGCATCTTAACACCACCTCTTCATTGTTATGGTTGGACAAAGTGATTCGTGATAGCCACCCCCTGATGTCTACGAACACCGCCCCTCGTATTGTATTACACCCGCGACCAAATTAACCTGTGATGCTCATCACAACCACTACTCGAATGTTGGCCAACGGTCTTATGACCATTAACGCTAGCCGTTTAAAAAAAGTTTTTTTTAATAAATCAAACCTCAATATAACCTCATTTTTTCAACCAAAATTACCACAAACAATCAAACAATATCTCCAACAATCAAACAACCCAAAAAAAAATGCAAGGTCTTTCGTATCCACTCGACTCATCTAGTTCCCTGACTCTTTAGGTGAAACAATGGAATTTTACGCGATACAAAAATGCACATATGCGTTTCGTCAACTTGCTACCGGTAACATTCCTGACGAATTTGATGAATTTTTAAATATGTCGAGTAGAACTTCAAGCGAGTCTCTTTACTATTTTTGCAATGCTTATTTCTTTATTCGGTAAAGAGTATCTACGAAGATAGACTAGACATGACATAACACGTTTGTACGCCGTACATGAAGCTAGATGGCTTTTTCCCGGGATGGTGGGGAGCATCGAGTGTACCCACATCGAATGGAGAAGTTGTTCGACGGCTTTGCGAGGGCAGTTTATGAGAGGTGACCATAAAAAAAACCAACGATCATGCTCGAAATGGTTACGTCGAACGATTTATGGATTTGGCATGCGTACTTTAGTCCCCCGTCAAACAATGACATGAACGTTCTACATCAGTCACCGCTATTCGACACAGAGAGACAAGGAACCACCCTGACGTGCCCGTTTACGGTGAACGGGAGACAATATAGACGTGGGTTCTATCTTGTTGATGGTATCTACCCTACTTGGTCAGTTTTTGTGAAAGCTTATTCGTTTCCGACAATCGACAAAAAAACTTTATTTAAGAAGCTACAAGAATCGGCGAAAAAAGACGTTGAACTAGCGTTTGGTGTATTGAAATCTAAATGGCACATAATAGATCGCCCGATTCGTTTGGTTGATGAAGCGAAAATAAGGAGTGTTGTGTACGCGTGTATCATATTGCACAATATGATACTGAAGGAAGAGGGCGCAATATCTCCGGATTACGATGTGGATCCTCCGACACCTGCAATCGTTAATGATAATATTCTTTTGGAGTTATGGAATGAATAAACCCACTTTCAACTTCGACACGATGTAGCAGCACACGTCGGTAGTTTAGATATCGTGTTCGATGACCCGTACCCACCACTCACTTAATTTTATTATATCATTTTTATTTTGTTTTATTTTATATTTTCTAATAATTTTTTCTACTTAATGTATGTTTTTTTATTTAATGTAATGTTGTATTTTTATTTAAAAAAAATAGATTGTGGTACTATCATTCCACTCCCACATTTTAGTGATGGATGTGATTAAGTGTGATAAAAATAAGGTGGCACCATATTATTGGGTGTGATTGTGTGATAGTGTGATTCTATCACCTACCACCCCATCCACCCTAAAAGGGGGTGCCATCAATAGCCTCGCCAAAACCATTAGGGGAAGGGGCACAAGCCCCGTGTAGCCCCATGCCCACTAATCACATAGTGTCACGTCATTTTAACCACAAACTAGCCTAAACACCGGAACCCCTCAAGCTCAAAGTACCCTGAAACCAAGGACCCTACCATTTTAACATATCCACCAATCAAATACACCCCATAAAATGGTACCCACCTAAAAAACCCACTTTTTCCTTCTCTCTCTTCGGCTTGGTTCTCTTCTCTCTTCGGTTTCCCCAAGCCCCATTTGCTAGCATAAAGTTGAAGCCCCATAGTAAGGAGAAGTGTAGTCGTGAGGCTTTGCAAGCCCAATGCCTCAAGTCCAAGGTGCCCCGTACCCCTTAATAGGTGTTAAAAGGGTTCGAGTTGGTGGGCCCTATGTGCTACAATTAATTCTAGTTTTTTTAATTAACCTAAGAGCTCATATTGAGTCCCCCATTCTCTCCTCTCCCTGTTTTTTTGTGTCCGGCCCTCCGTAATTTAAAAAAATATAGTATAAAGCCCAATAACTAAAAACCTTTTACCTAATACATCTAATTAACTTAAAGCCAGGTACAAATAAAAATAAATAAGAAGCTTACAAATCATAAAAATAAATAAGAAAAATAACATAACAAGACTCATCCTTTCTCTTTGAAGAAACACGAATCCTAGATTACCGATCAGGCGCTAATCCAAGGTGTGATTCTACGGTATTTTGCAAAGAGAGTGTGTTTATAAAATACGTGAGGGTCTAAGGACAAGACCAAGGAGTTTAGGAGACTACCGATTAGAAGAGCCGAGCCTCTAAAAGTTAGTAAAATAAACAAGGGGTTGAAGAAGGCACAAAAGAGTTCGTGTTCTTCTTGAGTGAAAGTATTTGTGATATTAGATGGCAATAAAAGGAGAAGGAGCTCCTCCTTTTATAGTACCTAGCTATCATACTTTCTCAGCCCATCATCTACCCTTGATGGGGCCCGGCCCAGGTAGAGGCGTCTCCATAATCCGGCCCAAGTCCTTAAGCCCACTTGGTGCAAGTGGGTTTTGATAAAAAGGAGAAAGAGAAATGCTAAGGGGGGATGTTACCGTCCTGACGGTTAGTACACGTGGCGCCCATTGAGTGGACGCTGATGGTCAGCGGACACGCGGCGCCCGCCTATTGGTAGACCGAGGGCGGTAGGTAATCATACCTTTCTTGGACTTCGAGACAGGTTGAGAAAGTCTGCTTGTCAGGAAGATATCTTGGCTGAGAGGCCGCCACGTCGTCGTCCTTTCTACATGTCAGACTGAGAGCAGTCTCTGGTTGGAGAGGAACTCTGACGGGCCGCCTGCTGTGTCAGAGATATTTCGTCTGGGGCAGGGGTGAGTCCCAAGGCTGCCCCAAAAGGTATCTTCCAGTTGTGTTGGCGAAGCTTCCTTTGGCTTGTTGGGGAAACTTCGGAGCATGTTGAGTCTGCTGACGTAAAACGGGCGGGTAGTGCTGCTTCTGGCGTCTGTTGGATGCCAGCTGTATCGCCAACGTAGAACGGGTGAGTGGACGCCAAACGTTCCGCTGACGTAAAACGGGCGGATGGACGCCAGGCGATGCCGGTTCTAGTTGGGCAATGGTATCGTATTTATAGTGTTTTTGATACCATATCCCTTCAAGTCCCCCAGTCCAGTGCTTCCATGTGCCTTTTGGTAGGGGAGTACTGGACTTGATGTCACAAGTTTACTTTAGGTTACATCC